>JAODLC010000001.1:50895240-50910675 GCA_026781145.1 Hippopotamyrus pictus
GGGGAAGTTGCCCCAAGCCTGAACCCAGGAGGGAGGGGTTGTGCGTCATGGGGGCCTGGGTGAGGTAATTTTGTCCCGAGCCGGGAATTATTGGCGGCGAGCCTGTATGTAAGACAGATCTGTGCAAAGGGTTGTTTTATCCATCCATCCATTTTCCAACCCGCTTTTATCCATATTGGGTCGCGGGGGGTCCGGAGCCTATCCCGGAAGCAACGGGCACGAGGCAGGGAACAACCCAGGACGGGGTCCAGCCCATCGCAGGGGTTGTTTTATCAAAACATTTATTTATGTTTTACCCCTGATTAAATAAACGGGGCCAAACCGCACACCTCACATTACAGCGGGATGGCCACACTGGCATGGCAGAGACCGCAGGGTGGCGGATCTGCATCCGGGGTTTGATTAAATGGCTTTGTACTGACAGCTAAGTGTGGCCATGGGGCCGCTGAGATTCTTGGAGCGCCGTAGCAAATGCGTTAATCTTGATTCACACTGACACGTTCAAACTGTTAGCCACTCGGCCGCATGTGCAAACTTGCCGATCGCTGCTCTGGGAAGCATTAATCAGGACCTGAGTCGACTTTCCGAATATCCTTCCGTCGTCTAGGTGACGCCCATCGCACAGCCTGGCACACAACGGCGGCATCGATTGCCCCTTTTCAGCCTTAAAGTTGGACTGCTAAGCGGTTTGGAAAAAACTGAATATATATCATGGAGCTGTTTGTGAAGCTTCCTTTCCCATGCTGCCATGACTACTCATTAACCAATCAGAAACATCTTCCCACTAGCTTAGCCAATAGAAGGCTACGAGGTAAACATACAAATATATACATTAATATTATGAGCTGGAGAGCAAAGACAGCAGTGTTATGAGGATTCCAATAGCTCAGACAGGCCTTCATGTGATCAGAGGCTGTGAGCATGTCCCCCCCCCCCCACCGTAAGTGGTCTTACTCCAAAGCTCTCTGATCTTGGCAGCTCACTGCCGTGAGAGTGGGTCCATTAACTGCCAGGTGTGTGTTATCCCCTGGAAAGTGATGCACGCGTGCGGGCGTGCGTGCGGGGAGGAGGGCCCGATCCATCAGTCCACCAGGTTGGGTCTCCGATTTCCCTGCGATCTGCAGCCATCTGCAGCTGGCCTCCTCTCCAAATCCTTCTTGCGCAGCTATTCCTGCAGTCTTGCATCACAGGTGATTAATTATTGAAAGCAGTGGCAGTGGTGCACAGACACCTCCCTCCAGCTCCTGCTGCCCCCCACCCCTCTGCAGCCGGTGTTGGCTCCGTCCTCCGTGGCACACAGACACGCAGAGACGGGGAGAACGTGCCAGGGTCTCTGTTTCTAGGATACGGAACAGACGGAGGGCACACGTGTGTAAAAGCAGTCCCCCCCCCCCCCCCCCCAAAATGCACATTACTTGTTAGTGATATTTACCGCCGGCTCCTTTTTCTGCAGCCTTGCTGCTTCACCTCTGTCTTTCTAGATTATTCTGTCTGTCCTGCCATGTTGTAAATATTAACATTTTTTATTAGACTACAGCTGCTTAGAGGAGCTGCGACATCTTTGGCATAAATAGTTCCCCTTTGCTTGGCTTCCATGCTCCGTTAGCCACCATTCAACCCCCCCCCCTTTGTGGCCTTGGCAGTCAGACGTAATGAAAGCAGGCCGTCCCGCCGACGCTCTCGGTCACGTCGCAGGGAATTAAATGCGATGGCGGCTTTGCGAGCTGCCTGCCACGCTGTTGCGGCTGCGTCACGATTCACGGCTCACCCAGCTCCTTGTGTGTAAATTAGATTTCCTGACACGTGTGATGCTGGTCCTCCCCCGGGTGGGGGGGGGGGCTCTGATGGTGAAGGCCAGCGCTGTCCATCACTGTCAGCAGCCGTGACCAATGCCGTGCTCCTTTTGTGTGTTCGAGGTCTCGATCCGGGAGTCAAAGCGACCCACCTCCCCAGGGATCAGACCCAGAGGACACACAGGCCCAGCCACAGCCGAGGGAGGGGTCATTTTTAACCCCTTAAATTTGTTCACATCAATTTCGGTATTATTCAGGTGTTATTCCAACTTATACATCTCCCCCAAAATGAATTGACATGAACAAGACATGAGCCCCTAAATACACATTTATTTATCTCAATAATTTTTTAGAAAGTGGGTCAGACAGTCCCTAGAGCAATTGGGGGTTAAGGGCCTTGCTCAGGGGCACAACGGTGACATCACAATGCAGAACGTGGGATTTGAACCCACAAACTTCTGATCACAGGCACAGTGTCATAACTCCCTGCAGGAGTCATACAGCGCCCCCCCAAAGCAGTAACCACAACTAAAAACAAAGCATCGAAATTGGAGGGGTATGTGAACAATGAGTTGGATAGTCCAACGAAAGGTGGACATTTCAGGGTCAAAAAAATGAAAAGAAGGAAAAACAGATGCTGGGTCTTGGGAAGACCTACACCTGCCCCCCCACTCCCTCATTTACACAGTGCCTTAGTACTATAGTGATGTAGGTGCCATCACACCTGTAAATTAGAATTGCTAATAAATTTGGCCGAAGCTACGCATTTTAATGCCTCCCTGCCCCCCCGCCTATATACGCCAGCTCATTATGCAGAGTCTGGACTACGATGGAAGACAAACCGAGCGCTGATGAAGTCATATGGCCACAGGGGATTGATACAGCTACAGGCCGGGCTGCGGAAGTGGGGGGTGTGGCAGCTTCTGCTACACGGCGTCGACGACCTTGTGTGTTTCCACCAAACGATGCCGACTCGCTCGTCCCCGGCGCTTCTTTCCCTCAGCAGCAGCGGTGAGAGGAATTCTGCTATAGGCTTGATGGCTGTCGGGCATTCTGGGAAATTCTGTTCGGTCTCACATACACACACATATACACACACGCCCACATGGTAACTCGCACCCAGACTCACACACCCCTGTGCTCTGTGACTCACACTCCAGTATTGCAACTGGCTGTTTTTTTTTTCTTTTTTAAATCAAAATGTCACTTTCCAATATGCTCTATCCAAGGCTTTTTGTCTGAGGGAGAATGTGCCGTGCAGTCGTGAGAGTATTAAGCGGCCTGTTATATGTCTAGCCACCTCGCATCACCCCTCTGTGTGCAGGAACATCAGAAACAACAGGAACAAACAGAGCGGGAGCGAAAGAGAGAGAGAACTTCATCAGCATTCATGAATCATTTTGGTCACCTGGTCATCGAACGTAACAGATAACAGGCCGTCAAATTTATAACTCCAGGTGACGTTTCCAGAGACCTGTCGCATTCTGAGTTACCTAACGACCTATTAACGAGAAGGAAAACAGAATGCCGTTAAGCATAAAGACATCCAGAGCTCCGAGAGTGGCAGTGCTGCCCAAGCAGGGTGATCTGTGCAGTTCCCCAGCTTGTGAGCGATGCGACCTCATTGGGTGGCTTACAGAGCCACAAAAGGGCTTCAGACAACAGCCACCAATGAGCGAGCCCGTCTCGGCAGGGCCACGGAGATCAGCCGGTCCATTTACTACACCTCTGCGAAAGCACCTTCACCCAATCACATCGCCACGGTCAGGATTTCACGCCACTGTTTCTGACAGCACGGCTGCTGCTGAATGGAGTACTTTTATCCGGAACAATCTAAACCCCTGACCGACAAGTAAATGAAGACGTGCCATCCGTCAGCTGAGTGAAAGGATTCGATCCGATCTGGCGGAACTTACCGGACACATGCCTCATCGCTTTTCAAGTGTGTCGCCGCTAATCAACCTCACAGATGCCGGGCAGTGAATTCACAGCCAATAAAGATGCCTGCTTTCCCAGCAGTCGATCAAAGTGCCCATCTTTTCCAAGATGGTTTGTAGCTTGGGTCGATCCTGCACCCAGTTTAGCTTCATTCTCATTTACAAAGCTGGGTATTTGGGTATAGTTGAGTAAGTAGCTGACTGAAAGGTACAACAGCATTGCCATCAGGTTATAAGCCCAAGTCCTTAGCCATCTGTCTCTTCTATGTCTAGGCTTTGAGCTCTGTGAGTTGTGGCAGGGGAACCTGCTAGTGATCACCCACAGGATTAGAACTGACAGGGGCGCTCTAGAAGGGATGGTCGTCATTTGCACTCATATTCATATTCAGATGCATATTCATATTCATATCCAGAGTGTTTTTCCCAGTTCTCACTATCCGTTTCTGGTTTTCACACGCTGAATTTCCAAGCGTCTGTGTCTCAGTCTGGGGCCCCGCAGAGCATGTGTACGCATCGACACCTCCCAGGACGGAGACCTGCTTAGCCGAAGCCGTAGGCGGTTGCCATGGAGCTGCAGCGAGTCCCCTGCACCCCGGGACCGCTGTTTGTGAGGCCCCCAGCCACGACCCAGAGTCCCCGGCTGCCGTTGTCAACCACGTTATGTCACCAAGACCACATGGCAGGTGCAGTCAGTGTCTCATATCTGCATGGCAGGATATTAGGCTCATAGCAGTTTAGGGGGAGGAGAGGAATAGGGGTTAAAGCTATAGTTAACGTTAGGGTTAGCATTAAGGTTAGATTCAGGGTTACTGTTATGGTTAAAGATTAAGGTTGGCATTAGGGTTTGAGTTTGGATTGGCATTAGGGTTAAGTCTATATTTAGGGGTGACCTTGTTTTTCGACGAGGGTATTAGGGTTGACTAAAGGTGTAGAGTTAGTGGTCAGCCAAAGAAGTCAACTTCTGTCCTTCTGCAGCTCAGAGCGTTATGCTGGTGCTGAAGGTGTTGTGCTTTCCTGCCGCGCCACCTGCGGTTCTCCTGAACAGGCTGCTTAAAAAGTGAGATGCCAGCGGACGCCCGTACCTGAGCGCCAGTGTCACACTGCAGAGTGCCTTACATCAGCGCCCTACTTCCAGGCGCTCTTTTGCATGTGAGGCCACACGTGTGCCATCAGCCGACTTCAGGAGGCGATTAAGCCAAGTCCGACTGCAGAGCACAGACCCGCTGCAAGCCCATGGTGGGCTGGCGTTTCTGTTCACTGCTCTGTCTGCTGCTCTCACTGAATTTTAAACAAGCTCTTATTTTACTATAGCGCCGCTGCAGCAAAATGAACCATGCATCATGTAGCAAAGCACCTCAGCGCAGAGGCGGGCCCTGTACCCTTACACTTTGATTGTCAAGACACTTGGCAGGTTGGAATTATAAGTATGGGATGGTTATATCCCGGTGTTTGACAAAATACCATAGAGTCATGTTCACAAACCAATATGGGAGAAGCTTTGGCTTTGTGCCGTTTGCCAGGCCGACGTGTGTCTCCGACAAACAAGCCAACGGACGAGAAAATATACAGTCTCAGGTTCTCCGTCTCTGTTACGGCACGCACACGCTCACATAAACCTTAAATTCAAAACAGGACTTGAATGGGATAATGATGTGTCTTCTGTTCCTCTGCTACTGCGGGGGATGGCAAAATTGCTGTCAAATACCAGAGATTTATGTTCTAAGACTACACACATTCCAGGGGGCAAATTGAAGGGCTACTGAATATTTCAGAGGGTGACTTCTTTACTAAAAATGGACCATCTCCTCACTGTCCCTTCTCTTACATGCTGTCTGGCTTTTTAGCTCTGGATGCCCAATTCAGATCATGCAAGGTCAACGGCAGACACTAAGACACAGTACCTATCTGCCAAACCCAAACCAAACCCACGATGTTTTCACAGTTACAGTTACAAAAGTCCGAACATGATAAACACGATGTCTCGCAATGAACAAGCTAGTTTTCCACTCAGTGGCTGACCTTCAGGAAGAAGCAGGGTTGGAATTCCCTGAAGATTTTTGAGCTGTCACGAGTGTCACGAGACGAGGATGCAGGCTTCAGAACAAGGAATATTTACAAATCAGCCCAAAGGAAAAAAATCAAGCTTTGCAGGCCTTCTTTGTTTACCTTCCAGGATGTCCTTGGTCTGCTAATTGGATTTGGCTCTCTGACCAACAACAACTGATTGGTCAGGTGACCCAGTCCAGAGATCTAATTGATCAAATGGCTCAGAATTTTGGAATTAATTCATATGCCGACCTTCCACTAACTGCTAGAAGTTTCACATTGGCTGTTTGGAGTGTGAGCCTGTGTATGTGTGTGTGTGTACCTATTCTAACTCTGTGGCTTGCAGCTCACCCTCATTTATCAGACAAAATCATCATCGCTCTGAATCATTTGGAGGGAAGAATCCATGTGATAACATAATTAGCAACTAGGCAGCTAACCAGTGTGATAATAACTGGTTTACACACCAAGCTAATTCAAAACATAGAAGCGCTGCTTCCAGTTAACACAATATACAGTTTGCGAGGATACAGCTAGAACTGCCCTATTTTAAAAATATTTTTGCATGACTAAAATAGCATTTGGGTTCGATGAGCCTCTGCAGGTTCCATGCGGATATGGGAAGTCATCCTCAACTTTCCATGTAACATTCCCTGGCACGGCTCAATCCGGCACCCGTTTAGCTCTGCTGACTAAGCGGGATTGATAGATCAGTGGATGAAACAGCTTGACAAGTTTGTGCACAAATGTTCCAACTTCAGGACAAGGTAGGGGGTGGGGGCACGGACGCCCTGGGGTGATGCGAGATTAAGTTTCAGGCCCATTCCTGTCTGGAAGCTTACAGCTCGTACAATTGTACTGTTGGCCAGTTATAATTACAGCTTGGGTGAGAGCGACAAAATACCAAAGAATGGCCGAAAGAACAACAACTGCGACAGCAATAACCACTCGGGCCGCATAGCGGAGCCAGCGGATTGAAACGCGGGGCTGAGCCGCGGTGCCTGAGCCCCTTGGAGTGATGTATACGGTCTCCAGGCGGCGAGACGGGCTCCAGCCTGCCGCTTTATAATCAAAGCTCTTGCCGGCCCCCAGACTGCCGCAGGCTATGCGGCTTCCGCGGTAACCAGTCAGATCCCGAGTAACCGTTTCCCGCTCTCCTGTCTTTCAGTTGCCTCTGGACCGGTCAGTGGTGACTCGGTGCTGTCACAGGCAATAACGCTCCCGGGTCTGCAGTTAGGGCAATTATAGTGGGCGGCTCGCATGCACACCGATGGGATGCAACCGCAGTTATCCTGCCCCTCGAACTGACTATGAGTCTTCGGTTTGCACCAGTTTTAATAAGGAACACTTAACCCCCCCGGCTGTAATTAGACATCGGTTATGTTGATGCACCCAGAGGTTCTGACTGCTCCAACGTGAACGTGTTTGTGAAGAGAGTAGGCGGCACGCTGTTTTGGCTCAGTGTCTACTGGATTGAAGCAGCCCTGGGTGTCAGACTGATCTGGGTGCTGTTGTTGATCTCCATTTAGAGCCTCTTAGACTGGCTCGTAAAAGAGGAGGTGGAATGTTCTGAACAGCAGGACGCAAGACCGACGTGACGTTTTTATGGTCTCTGGCCAAGTTTGATTAGTCGTGTGGAGAAATATGAACTTCTGTCCTAAAACCTTGCTTGGATTCTACTTTTAGTTCCATGATATGTACTGTTTTGTACAGAAAGAAAAACTGGAATGCATGTGGGCCAGTAATTAATATTCTAACGTATTCTAAGTCTGTTCGCTGCCGGCACTTAATTTTTATGCAGGGATGTTTCTTACTTCAGCGATTCCAGCTGCCATTCTGTGTTGTTTTGTCAGCCTTTCATCACAAAGGGTGTCCCATGTGACATTAAATACCCAAGAGGCTGTTAATGGACACATGGAGTACAACCTCATCTCTATGGGACTCCAGAGATGCTGGATAAAAAAGTGGGATCAGGTGTGGAAAGGTACTGGGAAATCTGTCTCTATTTCAGTTATTTATCTTGGCACTTTCATTAGGGAAAAGCGAGCAGCTCTCTTTCTAGAAAAAATATGTAGATCCAATTTCCAATGTAGATTTAGTTACTGGGGCTCAAAACTGGGTCAGTTTTCATGTCGATGCCATCTTGTACAATACTGCATGTACCAGAGCTGTTTGACAGGGTTTGCAGGGCTAAGGCTGCAGACGATCGGTATCCTTTTGACGGCTTGTTGTCCTGGCTCCCCCCTCCCTCTCTCCCTCTCCCTCTCCCTCCCCCTCATTGGCTGGCAGACCCCAAAAGCTCTCCTAAACCTTGTCAGTAATTTGGATCCAGCTGGGTGCCATTTGGCCTCTGAGATGCAGCAAATGCTACGATTCCTGTCCCCCCCCCCCGTTGGGACTGAAGACAGACGTCAGCACCAGATCCCAAAGAACCTGCAAAATTACAGCCCATATCAGCGTATCAGTCAAGGAGCTTCTTTGAATAGGTCAACCATATTTCCTATAATATGCAGCATTCCTAATACAACCAAACCTCCATAATACCTAGGATTTGGCTTTCTACAAAGAATCTATTATTCTGTGTATTAAACCTTGTTGGCTAAGAACAGCAGATGAACTTATAAAGAAACATAAATCTTTAGTACACATTTTATCTGAAGAGCATAAATCATATCATTGGTGGCTCAATTTTTCTTGAACAAATGTTGTTAGTCTTGCATATTTTAAAAATGGAATGGATATATACTTTGGAAAGGATCTTATTTTCCTCTATATTATCTGACAGCTGAATCTGTGTTCTGTCCAGTGTGTCATGTGACTCCCCTCCAAACATCTCAGTTGCCTTAGTGAAAGGCTTTGAGGTGATTACTCCCCAGGGTGTGACCTCATCCCACAGCTTCACCCCCCCCCACCCCCCATTCATCACTGATACGTCTCCTGGGAACTCTGTGACACCAATGGCGTTGGCACCAGTAAATGAATATAACATACCATTTAAAGTCATGGTAATATGCAAGACGGTGAATTATTTAAAAACACAAAAGATGTGGGTATCATGACCTATTGAATCCTACTGTCTTTTCAAGAATAAGAAATAGCAGATGAGCTGCAAGGTGACATATAATCTTCCGTAAAATAAATGGAACCTGCTAATCTCTGTCATAGGTCCTTCCGGAGTTTGCAGAACATTCCTCCTTGCTCTGCTAAACACAGGAAGGATAAAGACGTCTTGTGCCTCGTTTCCACTAATGTGGTGCCGGACTTTTTCCCAATCCAGAACTGGTTCTCTGTGTTTCCATCGCAAAAAAAAACTGGCCCTGAGCCAGGAAATCATTTCCAACACAGCACCACAGAAATGCTGGTCTCAGAATCTGCAACCCTAATGTCAGCGAAAGTAAAGTGGTCAAACAGCAAGCGAGAATAAACTCACTCACACACGCAGACAGGGGAGTCTTTACCATAATCTGAAAACAGCATCTTAGAAAAATTTACAATCCAAAACAGATCAAAACAAATCTAAAAAATGGAATACATATGATCCTGTACTTTACTCTCACTTCTGCCTGTATAACGTATCTGTTCCATTCTTTTTTGAAACCAGTGGAAACGAAGGCAGGTTCTCAAAAGGCACTAAGCGAGCCCAGCACCAGCACCAGCTCCGCGTTGGTGGAAACAAGGCATTAAACCTCACAGCAGTCATTTCATCTGATGGACGACCAACAGGGAGCTGCTTTCTTGTTCAGATTTACTATCAACTCTGCACACTGAAATTACTTATATGAGGAATTTGATTTCTCTCCTTTTTTCACATAATCTGATGCATGAGAAGAGAATTCCGCATAGTGATGAATTCTTTCTGACTGCATATAAACACTGTCTAGAGAGGAACTTTTAGTGAAACTATATACAGTACCACTATAAATACTTTTCTTTTCCGCTAATAAGTTCAAGAACCTTTTACATCAATTTCTATAACTTTCAAGTTGACTTTCAGAAAGGATCCAGAAAAATCATGCAAGTTTGAATTCTCAGCACTCATGCAAGGAGCAAACATGATTCCTTGACTTCACTCTCGCCGGCTTTAATGCAGTGAATGGCAAGACCGGCACCTCTGTGACTCCAGCAGTGCGTGAGGGGGAGTCGGAAACAATGACTGCGGTAAAGAACCATACATCGGGGATACGACCTTGGATTATGTTTTTGATCAGTCCTCTCTTTCATTTTTATACACGATACCTTCATGCAGGTTTCTATATACATTGTACATCTAATATTCTCATACAGCTCATCATACATCATTAGTCTAAAACCTACAATGCTTTAATTATAGGAATTATGTCATATTGATTTGTGATGGATGGGACATTTTCCTCCAAGTTATGGCGTTGATTAGTTGCAGCTCCCACTACTGGTCTCCAGGTGGAGATTAAAAGATATTAATTAAAAGACTGGATAACGAGTTAACAGCATTTGTTGTGCTTTATATGTGTATATATTCACAGTCTGTCCTGGGACATTTTAATCACACCAAGCTTATTTTTAACGTGTTGCATCTTAAGGTGCTGATATCTGTCTGAGATCTGACAGCTGGCATGCAGAAAATTCCTTTTTCTCTCTTTCTCCTTCTCTCTCCAGCTAAAAAACAAAGATAAGTGAGTCATCCAGACAACAGGGACCATGCTCCCTGCCGCCTAAACCAATCAGAGACTGGAACGACTTGGAAGGTGAGAGAGACAGCTTGGGAGGAAATATCTTAAAGATAAAAACAGGTCGCAGTTGAGAAAATGACTTTATGTTGTTTGTTTTTTCTTTTTTTCTGGCAAATGATATGTTTTAGCTGTGGAATTATAATTGTTCTGCTTGTTTAAATCTAGAACTGTTCTATGTCTTTTAGTCTAGAACCCTAAGCACAACAAACTTACGGTCTGTGTCCTTTCCCGTTTTCAGAGATAGTGCTTTGTTTCAGGCTGCAGAAGCCACTCATAGCTACAGCTCTTTAAAAAAATACATATTGTGTGTTTAAGGGGCGCGTCTGGAAAATAAAACGGACTTCATCTTATCGTGGAGCTGCCAGTCCCACTGTCAGCCTTATCAGCAGCCCTGAAGTGTGTGAGCAAGGCCGTGAGCTACTCACTGAAGCTAGATATTGCCAGGATGATGGTCACCACGATGGAGATCCAGGACACCCAGAGCGCCTTCTTCCGGTAGCTCTGGGCTTCATGGGGCTTCAGGCGCATGCTGCTCTCCAGCAGACCTGCGGAAAGTGATCGCAGAACGAGCGATCAATGCCCTGTATTGATGGCTAGAGGTCTGCTAGGAGTAAAGCATAGTCCGGGGTTACAGTCAATGCAGACCGGTGCAGGTGACAGTGTGCTGCATCCTATAGTACAGTAAAAGACGGGTAAAAGTACGATGCCTAGTTTCAATATCAATTACCATTTCAAACAAAATATTAATTAAAATAGAATGATGAAAATAATAGGCTCCGGACCCCCCTGCGACCCAATAGGATAAGCGAGTTGGAAAATGGATGGATGGATGGATGATGAAAATAAATATATTTAGCATTAGTTAACAATGCTAATGCTTAGTAATTGTGTTTTCAATCATAATCCACCAAAGACTGAGAAGTGGGTGTCTATCCTGTGAATTTGACCAGCTTCACTTCCACCAACCACAGGAATGTCTTCTCATTCTCCTCAGTACGAGATATCTGAAGGACCCATGGAGGATCCAAGTGGCACTCTGTGGGACTAAGCCCCCGGGGCCAATTTCCATGCTTCCTTTCACCGTTGTGCACAATGTTCCCTTTGGATCGTTGGTGTGTCATAATGAAAGACCGAATATGGGTGCGGGTGCTGGGTTTCATCGAGGTCTGTCCCATCTTTGGTCCCCTGCTGAAGAGCTGCCAACATCTCTCAAAAGAAGGTGGCCCCAGGCTGGGTATCTGTCCGAAACCACCCCCCGGCTCCCCCCCACGGCGAACCGATTTCCCAAGGTCCTTTGCAAAGCCTTGGAGAATGTCAGGTATTGACAGCCAATTAAAAATACTCATTCATTATTCACCGGTGGGAATCGATTGTGCAGCACAATTCCGAGGGCCTCGTTATTGGAATTCTGCTGCAGCGCTCAATGCAAATAGGGATGCGGGAAAAAGCCGGCATGGACAGCCTCTCACCGGGATGCCGCGACATCAGGCGGCCTCTACCATGCTGGGGAGGGGGGGGGGCATCATTAGCCTCTATGTCTGGGTCAAATTTTTATTGATGTCTAACGAGATGTGTCATTAGAGGAAGGATCCAGGCTCACGCTGATGGTTGCATGTGTTGTGACACCTTTTGCATTGATGCTGCCATGTTGTTCAATCCAATCAGAGGAAAGACATGGAATGAGCAGCACTGCAGGCCATCATATAATCGAGGTCATATCTCCCCTCCTAGGGTCAGTATTTTGATAGGGCGAGGTATACCCTCGACTTCTCAGAGTGCTGAATGTCATAAAGTTTCGAAAATCCCTGCTGCATTTTTATTTCTGCATGGGGGGGGACCACACCACAAGACATTACTATAATAATACATTACACCTGTAATAAACTTTCGTTATGATGATTTGCCGTGGTGTTTCACGTATCAGTTGCCGTTACCGACACTTCAGTATGTTTCAGTGTTCTGCTAGTTCAGTTACGTCACACCCTACCGGGTCTGGAACTTCAAGTGGTTCACGAGCTTTCACGCTTTAACCTTACCTAAGTGGGATATTTTGAGACACGGTCGTAGATAAAGGTATAAATGCGTGGCTCCGCCTCGGTGTCGCACCTGGAGCATTTCCGCTACCAAGCCACGCCCTAAAACACCGTACAGCGCTCCAGCATTTTATCATCACAGTTTTCATTTCTTGCTTCCGAAATTATTTCGACTAAATTTAAATATTAGATAAAACAAGTGCCACAGATTCCTGGAAAATATTTGTGTGAAGTCTCCCTTCTTGCTTTATCCCAAGTAATCCTGTTTGTTTTCCATGCCCAGTTTTGTAAGCCCAAATTTATGAGATAAATAGGAGGAGACGGGGGTAGATAGACACATAAAATGTAGCCTATGTTGCTAGAATAAGGGTAATACAAAATGTCACTCATTTCACTGACTATATTTTTGAAAAACAATTAATCACATTTGGTTTTCCAGATCACAACCTCTGCAACAAAATCACGCATGCATGAAGCGTCATGCTTTGTTTCGTCTGTATTCTGTTGCTGTTGCTCGGATCCATTTAAGTATTTTATTAAAAATCAATCTGAACCTTACTCGTAAAAGGTGTAAGTGATAACACGTTACTTGGCGACTTAACTGAGGAATTTCAGAAGGAGGTAGTGCACGAAAACCTCTATGCATTTTAGAATTTCATTTTGTTTTTGCCTAGTTGTTAAACTGTTAATAAACTGTCCTCTACTTTCTGTGCCCATGCAGATGTTTTAAACCTGCACACACACTTCGCAGACAATACAGATATTTGAATTCACCATGCAGGAAATAAATCGTTGTAGAGCGTTATGCTTATAAACAGTAAAGTTAATCACTATTAATTTAATTAAATTGTTACCTTCTCCCTCTACGCCGTCGCTGATTTTCATCTGATGGTCCTGGTCCGAATTGAACGGGTCGCCCTGACTTGCTCTTTTGGGTGGGTGCTGATCTGGAGGGGGGCATCGTCCGTTCGGAGCCGAGGGATCCAAAATTGTCGGGTCCGGGACCGGACAGGTCTCTGGTGCCGAGTCCATAGCGACCGTTCACTATCTTTAGTACAAATGAAGCACTGAAATTTATTTCGCTCCCAGGCGAGAAGTGCAAATCATCCGCCGTACAGATGCCGAGAGATAAGAGATCAGCGATATCTCCCCCTACATCAGCATCCCCGACCGGTTTAAATGGGAAGGCAGATACACTGAAACAGATACACTGTGACAAAATGGTAAAAAATAATAGGAATAAAAATAAAAATCCACCTTGGTCAGGAGAGAGTTTTCTCTGGGAGCCTGAGACAGCCGTACATGTGGCACTTAGAGCCCGCTGTTTGTCCGCCAGCCGTGATGCGCCTCGCGATCCTCCCAGGTGACACGGCGTCAGGACGCTCGCCTATGATAAACGTTAAAGTGCCGCACTGTCTTAAAAAAGCCATTGCGTTGCACAGATATTAAAACGTGCTCTGATTACACCGGTAGATGGTCGCATCAGTAACTGAGGAACTTGATTGTATTTCCCTAACAGTTGAGATTTCTAATTGCTGTTTGCTTCCTTATTGGAAATTTCAAGTTATTTTAAAATGTATTATTAGGCAATACGCATGTGAAACTGGGCTAGTTTTACCATATCAGTTACTTGTGCCCACAAATTCAAAGTTCAGGTATTTGACAGTTTAGATAAACGTACAACGAAAAATAAATACACAAAATATGGGAAAATATTCTTGCACTTCTTCCATCTCTTAAGATTTTAGGAGTATTATTTTGAAAATACCCCGCACTCAGTAAGTACTTTGTCATTATTTATTCATTCATTGTAAACCATACTTCTAAACATCAAGCTATGAGTAGATAACCGTTTAATCAAAGGCGGGAGGTCTTAAGAAGCCTTATGAGAAATTAGACCTTCCAAACCAGAGTGGGTGGGATTAACCTGTGCTGTCATCAAGCGGTTTTAACTCAATGCGAACCAGTCAATCAATAATTAGGAGAAAGTGGATAGATCTAGCTTTTAACCGAGAAAGGCACTTACCCTCACAATGGGCTTTAAAGCCTCGTTTATCCCAAGTAATGATCTGATTACCAATATTTAAGATTAGGTCAAGAAGGATTACATAGATGTAAAACACGGAAACGTAACGGAGAAAGGTCTTGTTGCCGTTCAGGTGATACCATGCCATCGACAGCAATATAAACAGAACTGATCCATCCTTTGTTTTGTGTGAGTATTTTTCTCACATTTAAAGTAGCTTCAGGTGATGTTTTTTCCAAACTAACTTGAAGTTACTTTATAGGTTTTATTAGTAGTACATCAGCAGCATTCATTTTGAAATCTACAACCGTTAGATCCAAATCTTAGCTTCCGCCCTGCGATAATGTAAGAGCAACATAGATTTGTGTGTATGTTTCATTTCTGCACCCTCACGACGACAGACGACCTGTTCAGCTACATAATGTACTGTTTTCCTTCCCCAAAAATCCTATGTTTAAGCACCGAGTTCAGTGTAATAATAACTAGATTGTTTACCAAAGCAAATTAATTATGGAAGAGAATTTGCTGCATGCCCTGTGTTATCCTGCCTAATGAGACTGAATAGACAAAAGACTAAGTGGAAAGACAATCTTTTCAGCGGGGCTGTAACAAGCATCCGAATACAAAAAGTTCAATGAAGACATAACCGTACTGCAGCTAGGCGGAAAGATGTTCACTGAATGTCATGATCGGTCTCTGCCGTACCCGTCGTCCCCCATTTTGCCAGCAGGCGTCGCTGGCCATCACTTTCTTTTCCCTGTGTTTCCCTAGGTCTCATTCTTCTGACAGTTCCAATTGTTTTTCCGTGCTCCCCGAACCGCCGCATGGCCGAATGTAAGCAACGTACATTTTTAATCATCCTGTGTTAGATTCCAGCCAGCTTCAACTATA
>JAODLC010000001.1:50910775-50929321 GCA_026781145.1 Hippopotamyrus pictus
ACACTGTACTAAACACATCTAAGCACATTTATCAAAACAGTAATTTGTAAAGTAAGAAAATAAATGTATCCAAACAACGTATCCTTCCCCGCTTGTCCGCCACGCCCCCTCGTTAACTCCGTGTGGAATCCCAGTGAGATCAGCTGTTTCTGGTTGTTGTCATTAGTCCTCTGTATTTCCTTCGCGTTTCAGTTTGTTTCCCCAGTCCGGTCATTGTATTGTCCGTCTGCGTTTTGCCTGCCTTACCTGGAATTAAACCCTGTATTTCCAGATACCCTGACGTCTGCGCTTTTGTCTCCCTGCTCGGCACAACAATATTATTATAATTAAACGTATTAACGGTTTATTATTAATATTAAAATAACAAATAAGCAATCTTTATTTTTAAATGTATTTTATTATATGATAATTACTGTTGCTGTCTATCAGTCTAAATGCATTTTTACTGTTTAAGTATATGTATTCAGTGCTATCACAGCTAACGCAAGGCTGAGACTGAAGCTTTACCCTTTGTTTCCGCAGAGAAACTTGCCCCGTGATTCATCTCCCCGCGCCTACAAGTTATCTTAGGTCGGTGTTGACGGTTTGACTTCTGAGATTCAGATCGAGCTCTAGGTAATTTTTTTTCGAACTGGTTGGTTCGACTTTTAAGAAATTCGAGTTCTAATGAGAAAGGAGAACTGAGGTACCACGGTGTGTGTGTGTGTATATATATATATATATATATATATATATATATGATATGCTAGATGATTTTGTTAGTTGGCCCAAAGTTGTTATGGTCAAGCTTCTTTGTATATGTATTGGTTCTTGTTTTTGTGCTTTTGTTCTTAAGGTGGCCGTATACTTTAAACGAAGTCCGGACAAAACGAAATGGAACACGTTGGCGAAATCATGTATGCATGATTCAGGTGATACCAGAACCTACTTCAAACGACGCCGCCACCTTGTTCTATGTCACGCCACAACCCTTGAAGGCGCAGAATGTTTTCCATGCAGCAGACCCCCATGCAGAGGGCAAATAAACGTATTGTGTCGAGTGCGTGAATAATTATATCAAATGAGATAGCAGCTCTTTTAAAAGCTGATCTCTTTATTAAAAGTCACTATTGATATAATCATAATAATAACAGCGATATAGACAGAGAAGCCAACCATTTAAACATCACTAACGGTTACACGCTAACGAAACCCATACATTCCACAGCAAAAATTACAAGGTTTTGACATTTATTATTAATAGAAATACACATTAATTTACATAATTTAACCGGTGCGGTGCAAAGCATGCAGGTAACTGGGTAATTGTAATTTTCCTGACCAACCCCGCATCCTCAAATTTATGGCAGCCAATCGTGTATAGCGGTTGGGATCAGCACGCTCGGAAAAAGTTCGCCTAGGGGACCCTCCACAGGCGGTGCGGCGAAACGGTGATCACCATGGTGATTAAGTCTGGTAGACGTCATATTGCCAGAACGACGTAAATTCCGTCTAAACTATACCGTTAGTGTTAGTTATCCCTGTTTTCATCTAGCTTTGTAATTGTCTTGTTTCACCTTTGTTCCCAGAATCTCCTAGTGTTTGGGTACCAAGTGTTTAGTTGATTGCTAATGACCCTCACCTGTTCCTATAGCTCCTAATTTCCTGTGTATAACTGCTAATGGCCCACCACACCTGTCCTCTGTTTAAACCTTGTCCTTTGAGTATGTGTCTGCCCTGGTTCTTTGTACTCTACGTGCTTAATGTGGGTGTTGCATATCTTAAATTCCCTGTTTCTTGCTTCTTTAAGTTAAATTGTAACAAAGTTCCCTGTGTCCTGAAAGCCGCTTGTGCATCGTCCATCATGCCCTGTCGTGACACGGGAAATTATTTTATTGGCGCTCTTTCTTGACTGTGCATGCAAATCTTGAAGCTTCTGTGGTGCAGTAATTTAATTTTCTAATACTACAATTTGATTAGGTTTGTAATTAATTGCTTCTAACCACTGGACTTCCCCGATACCTAGGTTTGTTGCATGTACCTTATGGTAGGCGACGTGCTCCCTCTAGCGTGGGGAAATTTTTTGGAAAGTTAAATGATGTGATTGAGTTAGACCGCTTTTCCGCTTACATAAATAATATTTGTATGTACACATAGCTTATCTGACACCAGAACCTAAAAAGAACAACCATTAATGTGAGATTGTATCTTACTACAATAGAAGAAACCATAATTTAAGATTCAGTATTCAGTTAAATTATATACTAAACACAACTGGGAAAATTATGTAACGCAGCTTTTAAGAAGGCAGTAATAATATTAAGAAATAAGAATTGTTTACCAAGGTTTATATCTATTGATATAAATTACTGCCGGAAGTCAGAAATGTTGATCTTAAAGCGACAACTAATACATGCTGTACCTGATAGTGTAATATTCCTTTGCTATGATGGATCTTATTACCGAACACGGATCATCCGCTGAGTCTGTTTACATGGCTAACCAGACTGCTGTTACTTAAGACACTGGCCAAAAGTAGCTCCGCAGTGCCACCTACTGAGTTCAAGAGGGCAGTGCAAAAAAGTATTCTCTGGAAACTAGAACTAGACCGATAGTTGGGAAGATATTATGAAGTTATCCACTTGTATCACTCATTTTATTTGAAGGGGTAGTTACTTCTCCCAATATGACCAAAAAGAAGAAGATGAACATTTTTTTTTTTTTTAAAGTAACATCATTATGTGAATGGATTTTGGCTATATGCTTGATGTTTTTAAATTATCCTAAATAGCAAAAAATTATGTTAAGCTAAATACTCATCTTAGTAAATCACATTAGAACACTGGCGTTTCTGTGGTATGGTGTAAAAAATAGCAAACAGTGAGTTTTTTGACTTTCAGGATTTATTTGTGATTTGGTGAAATTTACTACTTTGTAATAATATAATGGAGTAATAAGGAGAACATTTTTTTACGCCAAGAATTCACTGCACAATGAACAACGCAGGCAAAGCGTGGGAAAAGGCTGCTTGTAGTTGACACTACATTTCCCATAAAACTCTATTTCGTATCCGGTCCTTGTGACGCTGCCTTCTTCGTTCCGTTGTTACGCGGGTCTGCGCTCGGCTGCGCTGTGCAGTGCTGGAGCGCAATGGCGGCGTGCCGGGGGTCCTCTTCGAGGTGGTTCTTCACCCGGGAGCAACTGGAAACCACGCCGTCCCGCCGCTGCGGCGTTGAGCCGGACAGGGAGCTGTCCTACCGACAGCAAGCGGCAAACCTTATCCAAGACATGGGCCAGAGACTGAACGTGTATCCTTTACAGAGCCGGATCGAGGAACGAGTGCGGCGGGATGCCGCGGCCGCTTTAGGCCGCTCTCGGTGTGGCTTTTTGTCGTGTTATTACCAGTGAAGCCCCACTTATCTTCGGCACGTTTTGAGTGAACAGGGGGCTTTTTCCCTACCTTATGCGCTTTAAAATCTGATTTGCGGCTCATGGCGGCGCTCCGTGGGATTAGCCGTATTGACGGCGCCCTGTTAGCCGGCCACCGTTAGCCGCCGGCTCGCCGTTATATTTCCAACCCTTATCTCGACCGACGGGCTGCGGGCAGCGCCGTAATGGAGCTGTTGAACTGGACCTTAAAAATGCTTTGCCGGAACCAGGGATTTTGATCTTCCATGGCTCGGAGTTAACTAGTAGTCCGCTAACTAGTAGTGCCTGTTAGGAAGCCTAAGATAGCTTATGTTGGGGATGGGTCAGATGTAACCAACCCCCTCCCCCCGATGGAGGGGGATCGTTGTGGAGAAATCCACGATAATTGTATGGAAACGCTTCGCCATTTACCTAATAACTGGCATTTTATAAGTGGAACCGCTCTACTCATTTGGTTGGTTCGCCGGGTTAAGCTTGGTGAGGAAAGCTAACTGGCTAGGGAGCTAGCCGACACGACCGCTAGCTTCAGTTACCAGAGGTTAAAAATGATACTAGGGTTTGGACATCACGTCTGGAGGGTGTCCCCGCCGGGTACCGAGGAGGTCCCGATCGACGTGATGTCAGAGGATCCCATTCAGCCGCTTTGCCCCTACCCCTGTAGAACAAAAGGCTATAGGTGTTAGCTTTCCCAGGATGAGTGGTGGGCGAGGTGGTGGTAAATAAACCTGAAGACACTTTTGTTCAGGATGTGTATAACTGCGACTTCCGCTCCTAGGACCGGTTATGGATGTGAATATGGTTGTTTTGATATGTGATAGTAGCCTGTTAACACCAGAGATGCCTCAGTCATGGTTTGAAGACTAACTCCTTTTTGAGATTCCGTGACGCATGATTCTTGTTTGCCCATGTTTTGCCATGACTTTCCCATGGTAGTTTTCCTTAATTCCAGCCCCAACAGCTCCCAGCTTACAATAAACACTGCAATTGTTTACATGCATAGGTTTTATATGTACCACTCTTTTACCAAGTTCCACAGAAATGTAAGCATCAATTTTCTCTGATTTTCACTTCCAGAATAGTCCGGTGTGTACATCATCTGCTGTTTTGAAACACAATTGATTAAGGGAATGGTATAAGGTGTCACATTTTAACCAGAAATGTTTTTTTGTGCAAGATGACTTCAAAGGTTTCTTTGTTGAGTCATTACATGAGTTTGTGTGTATGTAGTCACATACAAGTCTGTTGCTGCAGCTCAATAAATAGGGTTGGATTGTTAGTTATACATGTCAAAATCAGTTAAATATGCCGCCTTGGCATCATCTGTGTTTTATCCTTTTTATTTAATAGATAATCTCTCCAACCACCTTATTCCTGGCTGCGAAGGTTGAGGAACAGCCGCGGAAACTTGAGCATGTGATCAAAGTTGCGCACGCTTGTCTAAACCCCCAAGAGCCCCCGTTAGACACAAAAAGTAACGTAAGTATGGCTCCTGTCAGCTGCTGTGTCTTACACCACTGGCCCGTCCCCCTCTGCGTCACACCCCCTCTGCTGTCTGACACAGAGGGACTTTGGTTTTCAGTAATGCTCCCTTGCAGCACTGTAGCAGCTGCAGCACACCAGCCTGGTTACTCCTGGCAGTCGGGTTAGGGAGGCTGGTAGGACACATTACAGACGTAATGTAACGGTTGTCTGTTGAACTTCAGGCCTACCTCCAGCAAGCTCAAGAGCTGGTGATACTTGAAACCATAGTGCTGCAGACTTTAGGTAAGTGAAGGCCAAGCACTGAGAAGGGTGAGGGTATGAGCGGTTATTTTGCGTTTGGCATTCTGGGACCGGAGTATCTTTTTGTGATACCTTATTAATACTCCTGGTGGTTTTCTCAATGGGATAGGGGTAGGGTGTGTTGGATGGAGGCAGTGTGGTCCATGGTGTTGATGGGTTACATCACATTATTTGTATGTCTAAAGTTTTTGTAACTGGGTCTGTGAAAGATGCTCTTTTTCTGTTTCCATGTCTGACTTTTGATTGGGGTCAGGTTAAACCAGGCAGTTTTTTGCAGACAGTGTTGCCTGCACTTCATATATGATCATCATCCTTGCACATAGACTGCATTGGAATTTACTCTTCCTGAGTATGACTCAGGGGTCAGATCTCTGACTGCTTTGGGGATAACGTGTCCTGTTCATAGAGCCACTCGTTGCAGCAGATGTGTAACTGTGCCCCCCCCGCCCCCCCCCCCAACCTTGTGCCTTCTCTTACAGGGTTTGAAATAACAATTGACCATCCACATACTGATGTTGTGAAGTGTTCCCAGCTTGTGCGAGGTAGACACCTTTTATTTCATTTGCAAAGTTGTCCTTCTGTGAGCTAAGTGTGTAAATGCGTAGCCTGTAGACCGGGGAGGTTAAAGGTCATGTACTGTTATGTGAAGTGACCTTTGTGGTGGCCATCAGGATGTCTTCACCTTTCTGTCACACCGTGTGTTAAAACTCAAAGCCATAGCAGATAATTCCGCAAAACGCAGTCGTGCTTAGACTGACTCGTCGTTTTCTCTCTCATTTCAGCGAGCAAGGATTTGGCACAGACTTCCTATTTCATGGCTACCAACAGGTTGTTATCCTGACCCCTCCTTTTTGCACTGTGATAGCACACTATAGCTTCCTTTCCTGCTGGGTCCCCTGTCCGTGCCCAACGCCCTCCTTGCGCCGGGGCCCATGGGAAGCCCCTGCCTGCCCCCGACCCCCCCAGCGGGGCGGGCGGGCGGGGGTGGTACCGGCCCGGGCGCGGTGCGGTGTATTGTACGAGGGATTGTGTTGGCACCGGGGGGTTGAATGCACAATGTGAAGTGTAGTGGTGCTCTATCCACCCCACCCCGCCCCCCGTTCGGTACAGAGTGCATATGTCTAAGGGAATTTGGTAGCCTGAATAACGGCTAAAGATTGCAGGGATGTAAGCTTTACCTAGAACTCATCCTGGTAAGTACACAGACATTTTCAGTTCTTATAAAATTAACTTATTATACTTCTCTGTGCTTTCAAATTTAACTAAACTTAAATAGACATTTCTTTTGCTACAATAAGTTTTATAAGCAATCATTAATTTGTGTATACTTTGGTTTCTGATAATCATTAAGAATATTAGTTTGATGTTTTGTTTTTTTAAAACTTATTTACATTTAATTGTATAGTGCATTTTGTTTAGCTTTTAAGTATAATGATTATTGGCCTCTGCTAGCCTCAGTTATGGTACATGTATGGTTCTTAAAGGGTTACTTGTATTTTTTTCAGTTTAAGTGTAACTTTTTTGAATCACAATGTCAACAGCTATGTACAATGTCTGGAAATGGAACTGAAAGTACTTTTATTGAGCTTTCTGGAGAAGGTGGACCATAAGAAATTCAATCTTCCTCTGTCAGAATAGCCGTAGTCACCGTGATGGAAGATTGCTTGATATGGACTGTACTGTGGTCTCAGAGCCAGAAGAGTCCAGACATTGTACAATTTTATACCTGAGGCACAGGGTTACCTCCCAGCTTGTTACTGGGGTTGGTCACTTGTAGATTGTTTTGTGCTGGCCTTACACCTGTATTCTCGGTGTAGGCCAAAATGGCTACTTTGTACCTCTGAGTCCTCACTGCACACGTCACTCATTAAGTTCCTGTGAAATGCTTTATGGATTGCTGTGAGGTGGGATTTCATTAAATCACAAATTGGTTCAAAAACATTCTGAAATGATTGTGTGGGACTGGCGTGGGCAGCCTGTTTGGGAGTGGCTCCAATTCAGGGTGAAATGTTAGACCCTGAGAGCATGCTCGTGGTATCTTCACACATCCGGGATGGCAGACTCTCCCAGGCAGAGCTGCTGAGCAGCATGGGGGGGGTGACACTGTGCCTCTGGTCGCATTTAACCCAGGACAGGATGTCAGCTTGGTTAAGTGACATTACAGACAATTTGTGTGGTTTGACAGAGGGACACATGGAGTCTGTTTCAGCTCCTCAGACTCTCTGCATTGATGTGCTGCTAATTTTTGTGACTGGTGGTCTGAGGTTAATCACACCCCCCCCCCTCTTTCCCCTCTCCTGTTGCCTCGTCTTCTGCCTGCCCCCCTCCCCCACAGCCTGCACCTCACCACCTTCTGCCTGCAGCACAAGCCCACAGTCATAGCCTGTGTGTGCATTCACTTGGCATGTAAGTGGTCCAACTGGGAGATCCCCGTCTCCACAGACGGGAAACACTGGTGGGAGTATGTGGACCCGTCAGTCACCTTGGAGCTACTTGATGGTGAGTCTTTCTTTTACCCATAAAGCACTGCTTCCATACTGTATAATTCTGATTTGGGTGTATGCAGGTTTTGAATTCATTGGCCTCAGAGCCATCTATCGCATGGCTTGAGGCCTCATGTCTCCATTGAACGGGTGGAAGCCTGATGTTGAATGGCCTACTTCCACTTCCTATGTTGCAGAGCTGACCCACGAATTCCTGCAGATCCTGGAGAAGACGCCAAGCCGATTGAAGCGTATCCGGAACTGGAGGGTAAGGATGCCCCCCCCCCACAACAGGCCTATCTAACAAGGAGAGTCATAGGGAAATGCAGTCACTTTGATTTATCCGAGTCCTGAATGAATGATCAGGATAGTGTCAGTGAGACCGCACCTGGATTTATTCATGGCCTACATAAGATAAAATTTAAAGTCTTAAATCACTAGGGAGAAGCAGAGTTGGCCCTATTTTGTTTGTAATTGTAATGGTAATTGTAATGATCTTGAAATATTAATTGTAATCTTGTAATTTGTGAATTTTGGTGGTAATTCATTCTTTACCCATCAGGCCACCCAAGCCGCAAAGAAGCCCAAGAGTGATGGCCAAGCAGCAGACGGCTCCTTTCTGGGACCCTCACTGATCCAGGACCACTCCCTGGTGGACAGCCTCCCCGGAGCATCCAGCAGTGCCCCCTTCTCCAAGGCTTCTGCATCATTCCCAGTTGCCATGCCCTCCAACCCTGGTGGTAGACCCCTTTCCTTGGATGGCCTGGCACCCATGCCAGGCACCTACACCTTCACGGCCCCCAACGACTGGCCGGCGGATCCAGGCCGGGCCGACGCGTATACCCTCAAACCGGATAGCCTGGCACTACCACCAGGGGCGCCGCTCTCCCTGCATGCATCACTGCAACCGCCACGGCCCGACAAGGGCCCCGAGTTCCCCCCTGTCAAGCACGAGCACAAGGCTGGGAAGCACCTGGCACAGCTGCCTTATGCCGCCCCCATGCCCCCGCCCCAGAAAATGTCCCTGGAAAAGTACCGGGAAAAACACGCCGCTGAGCTGGTGGGACAGCGGCGTCGACAGGAGCAGGGTTCAGACACGGAGGCTCGGGACGCTTACGCCCACCCAGGACTGGTAGACGCCCATCACAGGAAACACCCACACCCCCCGGCCCACGCCCACCTCCAGCAGCTCCCAGGATGCAGTACAGCCTCCTCCCCTCTCAAAATGAAGTTGCCCCCACCTTGCGCAGACCGGCACCCAACCGACAAGCGGGACAAGGCCAGCGCCCTGAAGCTGCGGCTACCCGTCCCCCCCGGTGACAAGGAGGAGCTCAAGATGAAGATCAAGGTCTCCTCGGACGAGAGTGCGAGTCGCAGCAAACATTCCAGCCCCTTGGTGGTGGGCAAGGAGAAGCATCGAGAGCATGGCGTCCACCGGCACCACAAGCATGGCCATGGGCACCTGCACACACATAGCGGCAACGGCCGGGGCGGCCCCCAGGGGGCGCTCCGGAGCCCGGTAGGTGCGAGCGCCGAGGCCACGGGTCCCGGCCCCTCCCGGAAGAGGGCCCACCCCGAGGCCGCCTCCCACAACCACCACTCCAAATCGAGCAAAAGTTCTAAAAGTGCAGGTAGTGCCTCTCGTTGTTCCTCTGTTCGGCAGTGTGTGTCTGCTGACGGCTCTGTTGTTGTTAACCACCCATTCCCCCCCCCTCCTCCCCCTGTCGCATACCAGGTGGGCTACGGACATCTCAGCACCCTAGTGAAACTGGACAGGAGTCAGGTGGAGAGCCTCGGCTCTGAGGGCGCCGGCCCCGGGGCCAACGGCCTGCAAACGGACTACAAAGACACTTTCGATATGCTCGATTCGCTCTTAAGTGCCCAGGGCATGAACTCGTGAGGGCGGTGGAGCGGAGGGCTCGGGTGTGAGGCCAGGCATTTAACACGGGATGGAACGGGAGACCAGAAGGAAAAAGAGAGGAAAAAAAAATACACTGAGTGATGTTTTGAAAAAGAGGAGGGTGATTGGAGTTCGTCTTGAGCGTGGCGTGTGGAATCTGCCCGTTCCAACACATACATACACACGTGCGGGTGCTGCTTCTTCCCCCATGATGTGTGGGGGGGGGGGGAGGGGGGGAGAGACGTGATGTAAATGGTTTCATCTCCGTGTGAAAATAGTATTCTAAATACTTTAAAGGCATGAAAGGTGCAATTTTATTTTATTTTATTTGTATAATTTAAACAGTGTTCCTACAACAGACTTCCTGTGTGAAGCTGATTGGCTGCTTCGGAAATGCCACAGTCTGTGGCGCTCAGAAAGGGGTGGGTGGGGATTAGTTTCTTGGAATGCGTGATTGTTTTAGTTTGTTTTTATAACTTTATACTGTATGTATGAGTTGCATGTTCCAATCAAAGGAATACGACAGGATGCTGGTGACTTTACAGAAGTGGAGATGAATGTACATACATTTTTGTATGTTAAAGCTATACCATAAATACTCAGGTTTGGAGCTGCTTGTAATTATAACGAAGATGATATATAGATGAATATATAAAAGAGACTTGTAACTTGGTGTAAGAGTCCATAGGTGAATTACACTGCGGCATTCCAGTGGTGTGTTGCAGCCTTTATTCTGCCAGCTGCCAGTAGGGGGCTCACTACTCATTTATTCAAACTATTCAAACCCTACCAGTTGATCAGCTTCCGTGTCAGAGGTCGTCAGATTTGTGCATTTCCCACCTCCCTCTCCGCGACCTCAGATGTTCAAGCTGGATGCCAAAGGCTGTGCCTCAAAATTAAAATGGACAATTGTAGAAGTATAAAGTTTACATAATCTTTGCTGTGAAGTGCATTTTAAAATCTCTTGGCTTAATGCAGTAGCCTAGATGCAGCGCTGTAAATTGATAATGGTTATGTGGGATTATTGTCTATTCAAACAGCAGAATCAATAATTGGATGGGAGTCGACGGTTCTGTGCAGTCTTACTTCACTGGTTGGTTTGTTGCGATGCATCTCGTTTCCTCACACAGATCATTCTGTTACTCTCTAGTCCTCCTTGATTCCTGTGTGCCGTGCTTCCCAATGAAGCCCGGAATGTGTGTGACCTGTGATGTGTTTTAATCTTGAATGCAGGTGCATCAGTACTTTTAACAATGAGGAAGATCAGATCTTGACATCCGGTTTTTCCCTTTAAATTCTATAAATAAATCTTAAGGTTACTGCTACCTTACAAATGTTTTGTGGGCTTTTATTTTAAGGTTCTTGTTTTTGACAGCTGAATGTCTTTCCTTATATGTGAAGAAAAGAACCAAATGATTTTATTCAAAGTGCTAGAGCTTTATTTGCTGCTTTTATCGACATCCCAGTGCATAAACTATGCCTGCCACTGGTCGCTGGCTATGTTCAGCAATCTGCTCAAGAAACTCCTAGACATTCACCCTTATGTGTGAACTGAACATGCGTCTGTCACCACTCCTGAGCTTCTCAGTTATCTTACGGGATATTAGGCGACTTGGTAAATTGCATAGAAATGAAGAACAGGATGAGCGGTTGCCTAAATGCTAGTGACTAAGGCTTAAATGCACACCTTGTGGTTTAACAATGTGTAAATGAATGTGGCGTTTGGCTAAATGACAGCTGGTTCTTATGGCACCTGTCAGAGCTAAGACTCATGTTCCTGCCAGTCTGAAGCTCATTAGCGGGCGCGTTTAGATGAAGGGCCGCTTTGACGGGGCCCTGCAGACACCCAGGGTGGTTGTGTCAGCTCTGAGGCTGTGGGGCCCCCCCTCTGCTTCGCCGGAAAACAAAGGGATGAGCCAGCAGCTGCTGCGCCGACGGCCGCTCCTTCTGATCCCTGCAAAGCAAGTGGGGCAGTCTTAGGCTTCCTTTGGCCTTTAGCTTTGTCCTTGGACAGTATTGAAAGTCAGAGTTTAAATGGGGCTGCTGGTGCTTTTTCGGGGTGCAACTATTTTATCTCCAGTTTTGAGAGAAACTTAGGAAAGAAAAGCAAATGGATCTTTTTAAAGTTATCCTTCCAGATTTGAGGGACATAGTGTTTAATAGGAAAGGAAAATTCATGCTGGACTAATTATAAGGTTGGCTGGACACAATTTCCTGTTGAACGATGTTTTAACCTTCGTTCCTTCAATTATCAAACTCTTCTTCCAGCTCAGTTTACACTCAAGTTAACAATTTTAGTTTGGTTCTGGTCAATTTACAAAGACCTAGTCAATCAGACTGGTAAAGGCAGGGCAGTGAATTTTAAATTTATCTGATGCTTTTATCCAAAGTGGCTTATACTGGAGGGAAGGGTTACATTTTATGGGATCCCTGCAGTTCAAACCCACAAACTTTGCCTTGTTAGTTCTTGTCTAACTGCAGGAGCTGTCCTGGGTACCAGTTCACAGACCCATATCTAGGGATATAAAACTAGTCTTCCGTACCCAAGCCAGATGCAGTTATGCCACACTGAGTAAATGATTCCACATCCCACTGGGTATTTTTCTGGTGACTGACACCAACTATTCCACCTGCTGTCAGTTTGAAAGTCTTTTGTCATTCGCTGCCTGTGACACCCCTGGTCTTTTGTTTTTGACTCACTTTGGTCATGACACTAGACTCCCACGTCTATTGGAATATCAAGTATAAATCCCTCCGTCAACACATGAACTTGCCTGGTCAGACATGCTTGGACGAAGTCCTGGGCTTCCTTTGAAAACCTGTCTGGTATAGCAGGCATGAGCCCCTTGTGTGCACCAATGTAGAAGAGTGCTGCCATCTTGTTCATATTAGCCAGAGGGGGCTTTCCTGTGGCCATCTCAAAGACTGTACACCCAACGCTCCAGACATCTGACTTCCTCCCATGCCCTGTCTCGTTGATCACTTCTGGGGCCATCCAGTAGGGGGTGCCATGCACCGACTTGAGGAGCTCGCTGCGATCGGTACTGTGGGTCGGCTGGCTGAGTCTCCTTGCACAGCCAAAGTCGATGAGCTTGATGATACCCGTGGGCATCAGCATGACGTTGTTTCCCTTTAGGTCCCGGTGGATGACCCTGTTTGCGTGCAGGTAGGCCACCCCCTGCAGGATCTGTAGTGTGTAGAGTGCCAGCACTCTCTCAGGCAAGGGCCCGAAGCGCTGGAGGATGCTGGCGATGGATCCACCAGGCACATACTCCATGAAGATGCTGACCACATTGTCCTGGAGGGTCGTGCCCAGAAAACCCACAATGTTTGCATGGCATAGATTCTTCAGAAGGTCCACTTCATCCTGGAGGCGCTGGTACTCCTTCTTAGCGGTGGTTGGGTCAGTATCATCTAGCGCCACCTGCTTTACTGCAATCAGCTGACCATGGCTGGTCAGGCCACAGTACACCTGGACCAAGTGGACATAAACAATAGCGTCAATTAAGCCTGACCATGAATTTGTTTGTTTATTATTACAGGAGACTTTCAGGTAAACATACTAACCATCTGCAGGTGCAGCTGGTTTAAATGTGGTCTTCTTACTCTGGATTTTATCTTCTATAAGTAGCACACTATTTGAATACTGATCTAATTTTCTTTTAGCTCAGATATTGTCCTTTTCTTACAATCTCATGAGGCTCTTTCTTGGAAGATGGAAGACTTTGTTTTCGATATTAGGCTGATCTTTTTTTCCTATGGTGTCCGGTAATGACTTACGGTTCCATAAGCACCTTTTCCCAGCACTTCTCCTTTTGTCCACAAGATGGTGTCATCTGTGCGTGAACCTGAAATGTTGCACGTTCCACCAGGGGATGTAACGCCCTGCAACATGAAGCAGTAATACACTCGATTTTTACAGAGTAGGGAACTATTCTTGTATACTCACATTTATGGTGCTACAGCTCAATGCAGTCTTACAGTATTTCAAGCTGTAAGCTGTAGATTTTGATCAGGTATTCAAATATAATACTAAAAATAGATCTGAATTATGTACATTTTGATAAGGTAGGTTATTTTCTTAGTCCTGCTAGTCCTCCATATACATATATTGTTATAAAAATTCTTCTGTAACAGTTATTTTACAAGCTACCAAGCACGGGGTGATCACCTTTTTTATCCGAGAAGCATGGACAATTTCTTCCTTGCAGGAGTCACTGGTTTCTGGGGGACCTGTCTCTTCTCCTTCCTCCAGTGATAAGAGCTCCTCAGCCAGGCAGCGCAACAGGTCATCTGTCATGGTACCCTCATCTGCTGCATCCAGTAACTTCTCAAACACTGGGGTCACCGTTCGGCTACTGTCTCCAGATGTCCAGTAATCAATTTTTGGTTGTGCTGTAAAGGAAACTGACCTAAGTTCATCACTACGAGCTGTTACTGCAAGCTTCTCTTCACCGATTTTCACCATGAGTCCATTTTCATCAGGTTCTTGCACAACGTGGTTGGTTCTTAGGGAGCAGTAACTTGAAATCTGTGGGATGAATGATTCCTTTAGAGGTCTGATGAGAACTTCTGCTGACTTAGAAACAGATTTATCCTTAGGAGTGCAGTGAAAGGTAGATGCTTCTTCCAGAGAGTTGGTGAGGACCTCCTCAATGATTGACAAGGCCCGCTTCCTCACATGCTCTTCTGGTGTGACCCCAGGGTTGCTTTTCTTATCTTCTTCACAAAAAATCATCTCAGCTTTGGTTGTCTGAATATGGCAGTCAAGGCCAGATACAGAAATGGTACTTTCTGGTTCAGTGTCACTGATCAGCCCCTGGTGTGATTTTCCTCTTGGCACCTTGTCCTCTCTCTTCTTCTGTTTGGCATTAGTGGAGATGGACTTCTCCCTTCGAGATTTATGTGGCTTGATCTCTGGGGGTTTAAGATACGTGTTGTTTTTGGGCCCCAGGTTTCTCCTGGCTGGGGCACACTTCATCTCCCTGTAGGCTACTCTCTGATATGATGTGGAAGCTCTGAGCTTCTCATACACTGGCGTGGCAAACATTTCGTAGATGGCAGGTCCCTCACCCTGGCTGTTAATCTCCAGGAACATGTCATTGTAGGTGACCCATTCCATGGCTGATTTAGCTCTTGGAGCTCTCAGCATCCCAGACCTCTTGGGCTGCTGGGCCTTCCTGGGTTCCAGCTGAAGTGGTTCCCTTTGACCTGTACCTTCCAGCCTAATTAGGTTCTTTTTGTCATCGCTGGATTGTGTCACATTTTTTCTGAGGGGCTCAACTCGCTTGTCCCACAGTGAAGGAAGCAGAGTATTTTTCCCACTTGCCTTTGCACCTTGTGGACCAACCTCCAGGATACTCTTGCCACCAATCGTGAGATCCGAAGGCCTTCTGGCATTAGCTGGCTTCTGTGAAGGTGTGATTGTGTTTCTTTTGCTCTTTCTGCTGTGTGGATTGTACTCTTTGTGACCGAGGACATTGAATGATTGATTGGTGTGATAGGAGGAACATCGATCTCTGTCTCTGTTCTTAAGCATCTTAGAATGTCTGCGGCTCTCTTCGTTAAGCTGCCCTGTGCTCAGCGCAGTGTTCACTGAGCGGATGTGTTGCTTGCTCTCTGGAACGCTACGTGCTAATCGCGCTTCATCACTACAGGCTGTGGCATGAGAATCTCTGCTCCTCTCTGGCACCTTGGGGTTTGAATGCCACTCATCAGCTCTACCATCATCCTTTGTCAACACCTTTGAATATTCTGCCTTATCTGGATCTCCCCAAGCCTCTTCTTCACAGCTTAAACCGGGACGTGTAGCTAAATCAACATCACAGTGATTCTGTGTCTTCCCAGGAGTAACTGGTGTTGCGATGTGTGATGATTCTGTCTCGGCTCCTCTGGGCATCACTGTGCAGTCGTCCATCCACTCTGTGTGATATATAACATGTATGTTGTCACCCATGATCTGCTCATTTCCAACTTGGTTATTATTAGGAGCTCCAGCTCCCGGATTTGGCCTAGAGGTACTGCAGTCATCTATAAAAGATGGCGGCAGGCCGAGCTCATAGCTCTCCCCCGTGATCGTACGCCCAGCATCCTCATGCTCTTGTTGATCTAGCAGTACCCCGATGATCTCACTCTGCTCCTCGAGGTCCAAGGATGCCTGGCTGCTCAGGCTGCTGGAGCTGCTCTCCTCACTGCCTCCCTTCCTGACAGTGAATGCTCTTGACCGGGGTTTGGACCTCCACTGCTTCCTCTCCCTCGATGCTGAACTGGTTGGCCAGGAGGCAATGGGTTTTAGAGGACAAGAACCCCTGGATGCCAGATTCATATCCTCATATCCTCTGTCCAGGGGAGCCAGGACCTTGAGGGTCCTTACAGGTCTGGGACACAGAAATGGCAACAATCCCTGAGAGGACAGGTGACAACAGGTTATGGGTGAGAGGATTAGGTCTGAACCTCTTCAGCACCCAAGAAACCTTGGGGGTATCTTGGCAGCAGCTTGTTCCGACTGATTAGAGCGATAATGTTTACATTTTAAATCATTATTGACATAATGACCACATGTTTCAGTCAATGAGTGAGGCTGGGAACTGTTTCTGAAGACATGGATCAGATTTGACTTCACTGGTACATGGAGGCAAACGGAGGTCTGGAATCTAAGTAATTTAAATGACAGCCCCTGGATCACTAGTAATTTAAATGGCACTCCAATCAATGACATCACTTCAAGTAGGTAATTGTGAACTGAACTGGAGCAGATAAACAAACTGAAGCCAGTGTGGCACTCCTTACCTTTCGTCCTGGGTCTTCCGATTCTGGTTCACTTCCCCCGAGTCCTGGGTGTTTGAGTAAATCCAGATATTAAGCCACTGTGATTTCATTTGAAAAAGGATCATTTCAGCAAGAAAGTGTGCTTGTTTCCAAAATAACAAGAAATCCATTTTGCTTGCACACAGATTTTTCTGCATTAGTCCTGCTAACTGAATTTTAGTGCAGCCTTGACGGCGCTTAATGATCGTTGCTATAAAACAAACGCGTTGATTTATTTGCAGCTGTGATGGGAGAGCAATAAAACAAAAGATTTTAATGGAGCTCTGCCGTGAAAGAATCAATCCTCTATATTCCATTTGGGTTTTGGGCCAGGATTTGCCACCCCCAAAAAAAACAACTGATTATGAGTCTGAACAACACTTACTTGTGTAGACTTGAGCTCGAACACGGAGCAATGAACCAGGGTCCAGTAATGACTGGAGCCTAAAGGCAGGGTGGGCCAATCGAGGTTTGATGGGTGTATCCAGGCCATATGTGGTAGGGGTGGTAGCCTTGCCGGGGTTATTTGCTCTAAGCAAACTTGGCCTGTAACCTGCCTCACTCTCATTCCGCAGGCTGGGTAAAGATGATCCCTGGCTGTAGAAGAGAGAAGCAGTATCACTAGTCTGCTGTTAGCAGTGGCAGCTTGTTGGGTTAGAAACAGCCCACATGAGCATTATAGCGTCTGATTGGGAGAACACCCCAGCCCCCTCCGAAATCAGCCCAGCTGACCTTGCATATGTTTTACATTTTATCAGGGCCAGCTGGGCCTCGGTGTCTGATTAGCTAAGTTCGGGCTCATTTCTCGATTCCTCACCAATCCTTCCCCATCTTTTTTTAGACTAGTAATTAGTAACATTCATTTTGACACCTCTCCGGATGACTTTGACCCATTTCTGCAGCCGGATGTTTGCTGGAGCGATTTGCATAGCGCCTACCCAATTTAAGGCGCCCCGCAGCTGCTCCCTCGCAGCTCTCTGCCTATTGATCATGGGGTCTTTTCCTCCGTGACATTTCTCATATGTCAGCTTTGTTGCGCCATTTCACTTTGAGGGAGGTACAGCTGGGTGACTGGGAGCCCAGAACAGGCAGCCGGCACTCCAAAGGAGCTTCTCAAAAGGCTTCTTATGACCTGTTGTCGGTTTCTGTCAGCGACATGAGCTACACAGACGGGAGTCTGTCTCTGCCCCCGCCCCCCACTGCCCTTGCCAGTCTGTTTGGAGAAATAATGGGCTGACCTTCAAACACTGTAAAATACCCATTGCCACACTGTTAGGGTAACTCGATACCTCCACTATCTAGTGTGTTTGTGTGTGTGGGTTTGCATAGATCACATCTGAGGACCAAAATGTCCCCAAAGTGGGGTAAAACCTGAAACTTCCTTACTTTTGGGGACACTACTTCAGGTCCCCATTTGGGTAACTTCAATTTTATAAAAATCTGTGAATGCAATCAAAAAGTTAAAATGCCAAAGGTCTTGTATTTTATTAGGTTACTTATGGTTAAGGTTAAGGTTGGGTAGAGGTTACCCCTTTTATTACAGATGTGTAAACTGTGCTTTGTTGTAATTGTGTTTGTGTAAAGAGATTTGTCTATTACGTACCTAGATAACTTGTCGGATATAAGATACCCCAATTTAAATGGACTTTACCTAAACCTTTTGTTGTGCTGTCTGGTTGTGTTTGTGTAAACTATGAGAGTATTGTGACTGTGTGTAAGTAGAAGACTGGTTGCTCACCGTTTCCTGCATCCCGTCCCCTGGTCCAGTTGCCTCATGTTGCCCGGGGACCCCAGGGTGGTCCGATTACAGGGAAGAATCTCAGGGTCTGCAAAGCCCAGCACCTGAACTTTTATAAACAACTTTAAGTCTAGTAGACAGAGGACAAATAAATCCCTTCGGACTGTTACACTGCTGACATTAGCAGCTGAGATCAGCTCAGCCTGCAGTTTTTGTACTACGGTCTACCTGTTCCGAAGCCAGTTTGTCCGGTATCCTGAAAGCCCCTCCTGTTCCCCTGCCCTGTGTGTGTAATGGGGTCTAGGCTGCTCCCAGCTGACAAACCTTTGTCCTGGGAGGTTTTGAAGAGGCAGTAACCCCCCCCCCGCACCCCTTCATAGCCAATCGGTGCACCTGCTGCTTAGGCTGCCCCCACCCCCTCCCCTGTC
>JAODLC010000001.1:50933735-50952644 GCA_026781145.1 Hippopotamyrus pictus
GGGTGACGTAGGTAGGCCGGGTTGGATGTGGGCGGGGTTGGATGTCCAACCCCGCCCTCCCGCAGGCTGCAGCCAGACATACTTGCAAAATTTACTTTTGCATATGAAAAACAAATAAAGTTGTTTCAGCCCAAGGTTATGCTGCTTTCACCTCCACTGTCAACGTAGAGGACCTCTGACACTAAATACAAACATTTCTGTGTCGACGGTTTTGATCAGCGCCCTTTAGTGGCTGAGATATGATGACTGTGACAACCTACCCGTGAGACATCCAACCCCGCTTTCCCCTATTATAGTATTTTGTCAGTGAACTAAAAATTTGTCTTTAAGTACGGTTTTGTAACGAAATAAAATTTAACATAACCAAATCTGACCTTATATAACTGTGTACTTTATGCATGGAGTATCCTTCAAAAGAAATTACAGATTGACTTTGTATAGTGGTGGCTTTATTGTTCCTGTCCGGCCAGCCGCTTCAGCGTCTTATAAAGAAAGAACACGTTTATTATTTAGTATTTAATGTAGTGACTGTTTTAGGTCAAACGCATGGCTTCCGTGGTGCTAAACTGCGCCGCTCATATACTACATGCGATGACAAACACTGCCGTCCCGTAGGAGCTGAATCGGGAGGCTCTGCTCTCCATTAGACTTCAGCTGGTCCACTGAGGAGAGTCTTTTCTCGGGTGGGTTTCAGAAGGGAGCTTGCTGTCCGATGGGGACTAGAGGGATTTCCGAAATACCACACGTTTAAACACGCGTATCTCATACGGGAACTTGAGATGTGCCATATAGCCGCATTGCTAAACTCATCGTTCATCTACACCATCAAACACCTACTCACACCAGTAACAGCGACACACTGATAGTGAATGCCCGAATGATGCGTTGGTCTATTAGCTTTTGTTTAGCAGTACTGCTTTATTTTGCAGTTTTATTACAGCTACCTCTTAATTACATTTAACAGAATTGTTATAATGTAGAATTATTATAATATAAATAATATTTATCCCTCTGCAGAAGTCCCGAGATACAGACCATATAAGAACAGCGTCATCGGTAACGTTGTACAAAATGTAATATTAAATGTATTATCGTAGTAACATTTAATTGGATTTTAAAACCGGGAAAATAGTGCAATTGAATTATGTCTAATCAATCACGCACTTCATTGTTCAGATAATGTACGCCAATAAAGTAAATAAATTAATAATTATAATTGCTTCTGAAATGCATTGTTGTTTTAATTGGCAAAAATACAGACTAAAAATAAGCGAGACGCTTTATTTTTGCTTTCTTGTCACTTCAAAAACACCTCTGAATAATCAATCAAAAATTTAATTTGATTCAACGTAAAACGAGTTATAGCCGGAATTGATTTGATGGCGCCGTCATGCCTAATTAGGCAGGAGTAGAGCTGAAACTGCACGTAAAGCGTCCTTAGGGAACAGCCGTGAAAGCCGCTTGTTCTGCGAACTTTAAGTGGATTTCATTAGTTACCGTGTTGTCTAGTCTACTGACTTGGGGAAACAGCCATGCGGCACAATACACTATGCGTCATGATATGCGTCGGTTGCAAGGTATTTTCCATAACGCTGTATAAATACATTGACGGCTACTTCATAGATTGTAAAATATAATATAACCTTTAATTCATTGGTGCCATATTGCATTACTGTATATTGTTACTGACGTGTATTAGCACGGTACTGAAATTGTATATATACAATATATATACAATATATATATATTCTTACCATACACTGTTTTGGAAGAAATTAAATTTAAGTAAAAAGTGTGACAACCATCCCCGGTCTCCCCTAACTATAGTACTTAATGAAAATATATACAATATTTTTCTGGTTGTATTAAATGTAAAACTTAATTATTTAAATGAAATAAACCAGTAATTTAAGTTGTAAAATCATGCAGCGCTAAGAAAGGCCATGTTCGAGGGTAAGCCTTTATGTCTCATCCCTTCATTCAAAAACTGAAACCTATTTATGCTCTTGGCACGGCTGGGGTGAATTAACTCCTGCAGACGAATCGAATGCTGTTTGGTGCGTATCTCTAATACAGGAGTATCAAACAGTATGTATGATATAATGGATGCGATTCCCTTTTATTGCAAAACGGGAATCGAAATAGAAAAGCTGGAGGAGGTGTGTGAGAAAGGGGCGTCCCATTCCAGTCACAGCAGACCGACTGCAACCTGACCATAGTGTAGTCTGTGTGATCACAGCGTGACCGCATCCCAACAGCAACCGGCTGTAGCCCATGGAGCCACCTGTAAATTGGGCTTCAATTTACTACTTCGAATTTCCGATGATCCTCCATCTATCGTCATCAACTGATGCGACGTTATTTACACCAGTCTCTGCAATTAAGAATTAGGCAAACCCCAATTAAGACGATTGTTCATTGTCCTTTAATTTTCTGTTTGATTTTTTTAATTGTGATTGTAATTGGTTGTTATTTATGCGAGTTTATAATGGGTATAATTTACATTAATTTTTTGATTGCTTTTTGGGATATATCCGCTCCATCTTGATTTGAGTTTCTTTGCCGTCTTGATTGTGATAAGCTATAGTCTGCTGTGTATCTTGATACGAGGGTAACTGCATCCCCGGTACCGAAGAGTGTACTACCTTCTGCCTATATAAATGTTATATAGGCCTACTGATCGGTCTCTTAATAATTATTCAGTATATACATAGTACAGTAATGCTCCGGGGCATCTGTAGTGTATGTATTCCTTGCTTAGCTAATATGTGTGAGTGTTTTAAGGGCTTATTGTTCGAGGAACTGGCTAAACTGTATTCCACCAGATGGCACTGTTTCGCTTTGCGTTCAAATAGAGCCCTGAGTTAAGTGGCTTGGAACAATGTAGCCTCATTTTGCTGTAGTGAGTGCAGCTGTCCTAACCCGACAGAGAGCCACGTGTGCAGATACTGAATAATAATAAAAAAGCAGGGTGTTCACTTATGTCCGCCTGCATGCAAGAGGTGCAAGTCAATGACCTAAAACTTGCAGGTTGGGGTCCTAAAAATAGCCCCCATACTTGACTGAAGTGCATAACCTAAAGCGCTTCGGTGAAATACTCACTGCAAGTGAGTCAAGGTTTAAAGTTTTTAAACTCTGCAAGTCTCTTTGGGTAATAAGCGCCAGGAAAATAATTCAGCCGTATTCCTGTGGTCTCAGCAGATATTTGGCAGGCGTGTGAAACTCTGCCGCTCGTGTCAAGCGAGAGAACGGCGGCGTCCTGTCGCAAAGTGACGACGGTAGCAGCTCCCTGACAGCTCCGTCCTGCCGGCGCCCTGCAGCTGCTGCTGTTTGCTTTGGCTGCAACCCCGCCACACTTAGCTGCGTTACTGCAGCTTCTCTGCGTCGTTTCTCGGGGAAATCTAAGTGGCAGCGGCAGTGTTTACCACCACTTGAAACACGCAATTCTGCGGGGCTCCTGCACTGCCCCCATTAACCTGCCCATGCTTTTAAAACACAATGGTCTTTACGGGAAGGGGGCTGTCTTGTACCATACGCGACCTCAAAATGCAGACTCCAGGTGTAAAGGAACAACACACTTTTCTTTATCAGAGTAAGTTTAACCCTTTGGCGCTCCCTCCTTTATCAGAAATATATTCGTCTAACCCTGCATGATCGTCCACCCACCCCCCCCCCCCCGCAAATACAAATCTCCATGTGTAAAAATAGCCTCGATTGCTCTCGATTTTAATACGAGTCCTGTGCTCCGGGTGTAATAACATGGCTGTTTCTGCACTGCAATCCCCATGAACTTCACACATGTTTTTAAAAGGTAATACTGCGACTGTAATAAGGGCATGAAAATGAAACACGGCCTCCCCCTGCCCTCGGCATCTCCTGATGGGGGAGGGGGGGGTGGGTGGAACGTGACTGAGGGCTTTAATAACGCCACAGAACTCAGGGACAGCTGAAATTAATTTGCCAAGGACAACTTGCGCCGGATTGGGACGAAACGTCTGACGTTGTTGGGTTCTACACTGGTCTGAGTGTAGTTCCCTAGGAGCGATGTGTTGGGGTTATTCTCGCTGATGCATGCTGGGTCACTGTGAGCTCACCAATCTGCTATAGGATTTAGTTATTCTCGCTGTTGCATGCCAGAATCTGAGGCCTCAGAACATAGCTTACAGCTCAGTTCTGTCTCATTATCAAGACTTCATACTCACCTGGACATGTGACCTGTGTTCGCGTGTTTACCGATCGGAGGGGGAAAGTTTCTGCTTCACTAAAGAAGCCAGAAACATCTGAACTGGGTCGCGCAAAACTGGCGGTGTCTCACAGACATATGTCTCACGCCAGCCTCTTGTGGCCAACATGATTGGTCGAGGGGCACCCAGGAGGCGGGCTTGGCGCTTTCCAAAAGGCAGGGGCACCCGAACCATTACATTACTGCATTATTTAGCCGCTGGCTAAGCACTGTTAGCCAAACGGGCTAGCACAGTTGGCCTGGTTTCCTTCACCTAGTTATATTCAGGATATTTTACTGAAAGTTGTAAAAACTTTGGCCGTGTCTTCCTGCTGCTGTGTTTACATATTATGCACATTCATGGAGTTTAGTTACTGTTTGGTAAATTTGTTAAACTTATTATACTAATTGAGCTATCAAAATGTGTTTTTGCGTGGTTCAGGGTACGCTAATCAGATGTGCCTCCAGTGCACTTAGCTGAATGCTAACAGTCCTTCAACTAGTGCATCAGCTGTGGTTCGGAAAACCCAGATGCCCCACAGCTGGATTTGTGCTCCAGCAGCGAACACAAGCCCTCTGCTGCTGACAGCTGACATCTCCCAGCGCCGCGGCCTGTACGCGGCCAATGTTTTATTCATCACACGCTAACGGCTAATATTATTGGCTGAGAGGGTCAACGGTGAACTGCCTGGTGAATAAAATATCATGGGGCCAGTGGATGGGTTAGGGGTAAGACAGGCAGTTCTGCAGATGAAGAGGAAACACATGAATGGTGACACTTCCCAGGTGAGGGACCCCGAATCCCTTGTCGATTCATGCAGATGGGAAGGATTTATCCTGTGGGCTCATTCCCCCCCACTGAGGAGTCCAGTTGGGGCACTGGGGTGAATGCGACTCCTGTGATCTGGGCCCTTAATCCCAGTGTCCTCTTCTCCCTTCGCCTGATGGTTGTTGCAGTGAGCCAGTCGTCCCCATTGCGCACCTGGGAACTGTCATGCATTTGTGATGGGTCAGCAGAAGGTTCCGGAGACCTGGAGAAAGTTATCTTAAGAACCATCATGCAATTCCACCACCCCCCCCCCAAACCTTTGCATGGTCAGCTTCTCAGCATGTTAAAGGAGTGAGGTCCAGCACACTGCACAAGGTGCTCTGGGGAGAGCTGACTGGAGCAGCCGAGACTGACCCTAGATCAGGTGATTGGTGCAGACGTTTCGTAACACACCTGTCTGTGTGACGAGAGAAGACTCAGATGAAGGCAATGAAGCTCTGCAGGGCATTTAATGTTAGCCTGACATGATGACTGATCCGAGATCAGTGCGGCCAGAGGGACATGTGGGTGACTGCTCCCCCCACTGTCAGAGGCCTTTATGTCCATGCTTTTCTTTCCTATTATGTTTAACAAAAGTAGGGGGAATAAATTAAAAACAGACATTAGACACTTATTAAAGAGTTAAGTTTGACAGAAGGGAGTGGGGTGTGTGCCCCCCTCCCCATGTGGAAATGCCTTTCCTATCTGTAATCTCCTCCAACCTGTATTCCCTTGCTTTCCAGACAAGCTGGTGGCCTGTCTTTAAAAAGCACACACAGTGTGTAGATTTAATCAGTGTTGTCCTCACTCTACCACATGAGCGGGATGGGGGTCTAGCCCTAGTGAACCACCATGAAAACATGCTGGCGTTTGGCATTCTGGGAGGGTCTGATTGGCCCCCCCAGGACCAGCCCTCTTTCATGGGGAGGGTCCTTCTCCAAAAGATCCCGACCACCCTGCCAGCCTGTCACACTTCTCTGTTGTCACATATTTAGTGACTTTCTGTCTGCCGTTATCGTTGTGTCCTCCGCTTTTGGGGCTGTAGCGGGGGTGGGGGGGCATTATCAGCCTCCCCCCTCTCAGCAGCGCTCTCAGGGTGTCTGTTCATCCGAGCTGAGCCTCCACACGGCCGCACCCTTAATAAAGACTGTAAAGAAAAGCAATATCCTCTACGTGTGTCGGGAGGCCTTCTTATCTGAGGTCACCCCCGGAGATGGGGAAAGAGGCCCCCACTCTCCCGGACAAGCAAGGCGTGAGTTCCCCAGGCAAGCGGGACCGCCCAAGCAGCCAGCCACCATGGAGACTGGAGTACAGGGCTTTGCTGTTTAGTCATTATCATAAGCATTAAATATACTGACTGAGGGAAACACTGAGATACTGGGTAGCAGGGACATATGCAGGGGAGTGGCAACAGGGCCCCCACAGTGCTCCCTCCCCTGTCTCTCACTGATCCAAACACATCATTGGCTAATGATGAGGTTAACTCCTCTGTATGAATCATGGCACCTCTTATGTCTTAAAAAATTGTAGAATCGCCCCTGATGGGTGGGAAATAAACAGCCTGCACTCTGTCATACAAGCTGCTGTTTCGGAGGTGGTTTGGAGGTATTGGTACCCCCTCCCTCACCATCCCGGCCTGGACGGATGGATAGGTGGATGGATAGATAGAATAGAATATCTTTATTGTCATTGTACATGTACCGTGAAACTCCACCTCCCCTCCTAAAAGGGGTGTCATTGTCCTGCGGGGATGGGGGGGGGGGGTTGGATTTGGGTCCACAGCATGCAGCAGATTAATTAAAACCGCTCTTTCATTTGGAAAATGACAGCACCTGATGTTAGCAGGCGGGATCCAGCAGCTGCCTGGAAGGCGACCCAGGCGGTGATGGTGATATTCGCACCTGCAGCAGCCAGGTGATGTCGCACTCCCTCCAGACTGGTTCTAATTAATCTGGCCTGCCTTGGAGCATTGGGGGGGGGGGGGGGGTGCTACCCGCCCTGCTACTGCCACAGGGCCACAATCGACAGCCGCTGCCTCAAACCGCATGGACAAGGGGTGTCCTGCAGCAACGGGTAAAGGCCTTCTCCTTTAGTAGATTGGCCCCAACGTTTCCCAGAATCCCCTGTGTGTCTCATCATCATCATGTGGGAATCTGAACAATGTATCACTGTCATTAAAGCATATATCATGGTCTTCAGTTCAAATTGCACTATATTGTTGAAAAAAAAAACCCCAGAAGATTCTATCGTGCACTCATGACTCATGAGGAACCACGTTTAAATAGGCTTGATTTTAACGAGTCAGTCCTCCTGGGTCATTTCTATTCAAACCCCGTTTTGTCCTCGCCCATCTGACCCCATTGGCCGGCTGGGTCCTGGATGGCATGTGGGCTGTTGATTTTTCGTGTCCTCCCCCCTCCCGATGTCCATTATTTGGACCGTCAGGCCACTTGAGATAATTAGAGCGAAGAGCTGACCTAGTGAAATAATTAAGGGCCGGGGGTATTTTGTGGTGGTGGGGGGGGGTGGTGGCAGACAATGGGTTTCCAACCCCCCAGCTAATGGTCAATCAAATGGTCCAACCCCAGACAGCAAAGCTTAGCGACTGTAGGTGGGAGTCACTCTGCCCAAGCAGTCTGTCTGAAGTGCTGTTATGCATCTACTTCATAACGAGCAACTGGCTGCACACTCTTACCTCACTCTAGTTTAATTAGTCTGCTGGTAACGTGGTCCTCGCCCTGCTCATCCCCGCTATTTATACGCTCTCGCGAGGACACATAATAGTTCTTCATGGCTGGGTGATCTTTGTTTTTTTAATTCTGTTTTTTTTTTTATTTAAACCATAACACCTTGCTTAAGAGGAATACAATTCATTCAGCACAATATGCACAGAAGTTTACCCTGCCACAAAGTGTGGGAGGTCTGTGTGTTTTGCCAGTTTTTGTTCCAAACAGTTTCCCTAGCTTAATTAGCCAATTAGTGGTTAATCATATGCGTTCCATTTACACCTTTGTCTGCCTCCGAAAATCACTAAAGTACAATTGAATGTTTATTGCACATGGGTCAGAAAGAGTCGCAATTGTGTACTTTGTAATTTGGAGGGAAGAAACTTAGATATCTAAGTAATTGCATTAATTACGTTTGAAGAAGTGAATTTGTATGCAGAGGGAGGACAGTCCTGGGGTTTCAGGGGCTCTTGAGGCCTTTCCAAGTTTGGAATGTAACCATTCGGCAGGGAGATGCTCCACGGTGAGTCACGCACCTGCAGCCGCTATCAGTAGGTTAAATGCGTGAGAGGCTCCACATGGATGCAGCCTGAGCAGAAACATGCACTGAGAGCATTGGGAACAATAATGACACGTTCAGAACATTCGCTGTGACCGCGTCACCGATGGTGGTGTGGCGGGGAAGTGAACCAATGAATGGGAATCGGTGGCGTTATGTGGTGGGTGTGGCTCTGCCCCCCCTCCCCCCCCCCCATTCATTACAGGGTTCGCCGGATCTGTCGGCATACTGTCGACTTTGTTAGCGGGGGCAATGCGGTAACCATCGAGTGATAATGAAGCCCAGGAGTTGTCAGCTCCTCTCCTGGCCCCTGCATGTTCATTAGCGACCGGCTGGGCCTGCCTGCTCGTTAGACCTGGCTCACGTGAACGTGCTGCCGCACAAGGGACACACATGTAGGGACACACATGTAGAGACACACATGTAGAGACACACATGTAGAGACACACATGTAGGGACACACATGTAGAGACACACATGTAGGGACACACATGTAGGGACACACATGTAGGGACACGTAACCACACAGAGACGCAGCATTGTCCGGTTACACACTACAGGTTCGCTCACGCACTCCAGTGCCGTTTTTGCGTTTATCAGCAAAGCAGTTACAGTAGGCATTAAACCCCTCATCAACTCGGCCCTGATGGGGGAAACTGTCAAATGCGAGGTAGACATTTATCTTGTCCCATAAATCCCAGCATAGTGTGACCATATCAATACAGGCCATTACCTTAACGACGGTTCACTCTACTTCCGTAGTGGTCGACGCAAACATCTCGTTTGTGTTTAATCAAGGATGATAAAAGTGATCGATAAACCACCACATGTGAGTGTTGGAATCGGGGAGGATGAGGCTGTCGGAAGGGACTTTCCCTCCGGCATTATGGGCATCGTCGAGAGGCCGTTTTCTTCTCCCCCATCACAGAACCATTGGACTTCTTTACAGATGGACAGAGCTTCTGGTTCCCCCAAAGACACTGAGCCCTGGGTCTGGGTCCTGCTGACCAGTGACAGTGATCCCCGTTCCATAGTAGCCTGTTCTGCTGGTTTTTCTGGGGGCCTCCCTGTCATATGTCCCCCCCCCCCGGGGTCTAGCTAAGCAGCTGAAGGCAACACCCCCCCCCTTCACAAAAGTAACAGACCTTGTCAACCCCAAAACCCAGATATGATATTATGTCAGACTCCAGAACGTGACCCCCCCCCCCAATCTGCTATTGAGCAGTCCTTCTTCCATACAGATGCAAAAGCAGTATGCCCCCCCCCCTTCCCATCTAATCCTGCAGCCCTCAGAGTGTTCCTCAGCCCCTGTTCCTGGTTTCCTGTCCCCGTATTCCTGACGGTGCCATGCCTTCTCCCGCTCTCACACTAATTCCATGCCATGAAGGTCCCACACTTGCTGGGCCATGTTACAGGTTACGCTCTGGCTCTGACAGCGCTCAGGACAACCCGTCTCCTGGATCATTAAGCGGGACGTCAGGTTCAGCCAGGGCTCCTCGGCTCGGTCCGCTCTCCTCCATGCTTTACTGAACAAGGAAATTAGTGTGCGGGGGAGGGGGCATGCTGTCTTTATTTCCGTTCCATTTCATATGAGTGAGGGTGCTGGGGAGAGGGGGCGGTGTTGACCCCAGGGACAGGCGTGTGTCTGGGGTGTGCTGCATATGTCCTGTTACCGTGATACAGTGAGTGTGTGTCATCACCCGCTTTAGTGTCCTCCAGAAAGGCATGTACTGTATGCAGCAGAAATTCCTGGTGATGATGACAGCTTGGAGCAGGAGCAATAAGATATTACTGGTACCTGTAGTGGGATTTGCTGGGAGGCTGCATGTTCATACACTGCTCTCCCACACTAGATCATTTTCCCAATAACTCGCCAGTTGATTATATCTACTTATGTGTACATTTCCCTAAAAATGAAAAGTACACTATATGGAAAAAAGCTGCCCAACCTTCATTCTGAATCAAACAGTATTAATATGAATTTGGTTAACACTTAGTTGCTATAATATCCTGTACTCTTCTGGGAAAGGCTTTCCATTAGATGTTGGAACATTGCTGATGGGATTTGCTGCCATCTAGGTTGGGTATTGATGTTGGGTGATCAGGTTTATCTGAGCCTGTGTGGCGTGATCAGGTTTATCTGAGCCTGTGTGGCGTGATCAGGTTTATCTGAGCCTGTGTGGCGTGATCAGGTTTATCTGAACCTGTGTGGCGTGATCAGGTTTATCTGAGCCTGTGTAGCTACCACTTTGTGGCTGAACTTGCTCCCAGGTGTTTCTACTTCACAATCACAATCACATGGAAAGGTGTCGGGTGGTACCCAATGATGGTGCTAGGTTGAATGACCTCTTCTGTATGACCCCCCCCCTCCCTATTTTGCTGCCATTGACACTGCAGATTGCACGGCTGTGAGCTTAATTATACACCTGTATGTTAGCAATGGGAATGGCTTATGTGACCAGTTTTGGTAGTTGCTATGGGTATCCCAGTACATTTGTCCATATAGTGTATGTGCTTCAATCTTCAATCTTAACCCTAATTTTTATATACAGTACATATGAACAATAGAGCTAATTAATTAATTAACTACCGGGACAAAGCAGTGTTCAAACGACCTTCCGGGACTGTCATGTGACTCGGATGCTGGGCGATGTATCCGTGAAGTATATACGAGTGTCCCGTGGAAGCCCTCCACCACCCCTGCACAGAAACCAGCATCTGCTTCTTATTAAAACTGCCCCGCGGCCTGGGGGGTGGGGGATGGGGGTGTCGCGGAAGGTTCATCAGGATCAGCCAATCAGCAGTTGGCTCCAAAGTAGGTCAGGGTGTGGCTTGTCGCTGGGGTGCGTTCCCGCCGTGTGCCCCCATCCCGATCCCAGGCGCGTGTGTCCCGTGAAGGTCACCACTTGCCTGCGTCCTTCCTTCCATCTTCCCGCCTCTTTGGAGGGAAAAATCAGGTGTGGAATTTAGCATAAATGAATTTCTTCCCTTTCCGCTTCAGTAGGTCGGCATGTAAGGTAACACAAGTGCATTTTTTTCCACCCTTTTGAATGCAGTGGAAATCGGAGCCAAAAGCAGGTCATTTGCTGTTGTATTTCCTCTATAAGAGGGCTGGAGACATGCTTTATTAGGGGGAAAAAATTAAAATAGGCAACCTGGACTATTTCCCTATGCCGGAAACCCTGCCCCGTGGCTTTTTGTTACGGTTTCTATAAATCAGAATTAATGACTCTCAGTAGTTAAATTAAGTCGTAAAATCTGGCATCGTCCTAGCGTCGCGCGCACGCATCCATTTTATCCTGACAGCTGCTGAGCGCCTTACTCGCGGTGTCACACATTTCTGTAGCCTCATCATTAAAAGTTTGGCTCCTGAAAGTGATGATGCAGAGAATAGCGAGTCGCTCTTCCCACCGGGTCGGGTGGACAGCTTGGCCCCAGACCGTGTGGGCTGCCCAGTGGGGTCGTCCTCCCGGAGCTCGTACGGTTCATTCGGTGGCGCTGTGGAAACCAGCCACTGGTACCTGTCACCCTGCGTGCCCCGTGTCCTCTGTACAGGCGCAGGCAGCAAGGTCATTACATCTGTTCCCCGCAGGATTGTGGGAAATACCATCGAGCGCTGGTTTTTCACTCCGTCCTGCCGTTATATTAATTATGTTTTCCCCACTAAATACGGCCATAGGTGTCAGATTTAATAACAGCCAGGGGAGAAAGGTGACTCGTGTGAATAAAAATACCCCCGAAAGTTGATTTTGGCTGATGCGCAGACCTTGGTGCATCCTGCAGATTCCTTTGAGCATTTCAAAGAAAGTCATGAAATACGGAAATGATTTTATCTGCAAAGGGAAATCAATGTATATTCAATATGTGTTATTATGATATTAGCTGAGCACACTGCCACTGTTTTGATAGGTGAACGTATGTTTGACCACACTAGATGTCTAATTTGACGCATCGCTGCTGCCAAGGTGAGATGTGTGGACGTTTAGCTACCTGCTGGGAACCAACTTCAACTGCTATGGAAGAAAACTACAAGTGGATATACCGTTTATAGTAGTTTATCAGTTTTCTTCTTCCTAAGTTCTGATGGCTTGGGGTTAGGGATTGTTATCCATAGTGGAAGTGAGTGAGACCCCCAGAAATGCAAAAACCATGGGTGGTCTTTCATCATCCATCAGAAGGGTTTTTTTTCCCCCTGACTGCTGTTTTTTCTGATGGTTAGCAGCCACTAATTTTTGGAGAGACAGCTAGACAACTTATAGATTGTTAGCCTAATGCGTGTACCAGTCTATACTGCTTTATATCAGCATTTACCTATCTTTGCTGGTTCGTACATTGTTAGCTTAGTGTCTATCAGTGTATACTATAGTCTATACTGTTTATATCAGTCTGTACTGGTCTTTACTTGCTTGTAGATTGTAAGCTTGTTGTGTACCAGTCTATACTGGTCTATACCTCTTTATGTCGGTATGTACTTGCCTTTGCTGGCTCTTAGCAGGGTTGTTAACTCTCACACCTCTCCCGTGAGATTTCGCGCAAGAAATCTTATGGCAAATCTGTATTATTCCATTATAAGCCTTAAATTAGCTACTTCAAAAGTGCCGCGGTAGTTTGCAAACCCTACAGACTATTTACAAGGTAATATAACTGTTACATACATTTAAATGCGTGTGCAGACTTGTCTTGAATTGAAAATCTCATGTCAGCCAGCTAACCAAAGTTGACAACCCTTTCGTAGATGGTCAGTTTATTCACTGTATGCCAGTCTATACAGGTCTATTCTGCTTTATATTCGGTACCGGTCTTTGCTGGCTTGTAGACTGTTAACTTAGTGTATACCAATTTGTAGCACTTTATATTGGTTTGAACTGGTCTTTGCTGGTTTGCTCTGAAGGAGACTGTCAGTCAGCTGACACAATCTCATCCAGCCACACTGGCGTTTTTGGGCAGCTCACTAAACTGATCACGTGTCACACGTCATCGCCGCTCCTCCTGTCCTCCTCACCGTTCCCCTCTGCCTGTCACCTTCCCTCCATTAATACCGTGGCTGTTATTTATTGTCCTGGCCGCCTTGTTTTTTCGTTATTTTAGTGGCACTGAAACGCCGGTTGAGTGGTACCAAGAACACCTCCATACTTTCTCCCCTCCAGGAGATGCCATGGCGACGCCATGGCGACGGGCTCCATGGAACATAGCATCCTCAGGTCATTACAGCTCTCCCTACTCTAGGTCTGTCCCTCTTCCAGTAATGACCATGCATGGGTGGCCGCGAGGTTGGGGTTCGACCGCGGATGGCGGTGAGCCTCAGGTGCAGAGAGGCCGGGGGGCATGGGGGCACGCCTGACATTTGGCAGGGAGATGCTCATTACTCACCAGGGAGCGGGGGGTGCGGTTTGGGAGACGTGGGTCCAGCTGCTGCCATTCTGCTGGCCTTATTAAAAGTGAACCTGGGTACAGTGGGGGGGCACAGAGGAGAGACAAACTCTGGCAGCCTGACAGGAGCGCCCCTGGTCCGGGGCGGTCAATGTCCCGTCACGCAGACTATAGTGCTTGTTAGCGTGGCCATCCATTCACACTACCCAACACGGGGCAATGGATTTGCGTCACTTGGGGCGACCGCTACCCAACTCCAGTTTCATTATCCACGGGTATGAAGCCTGTAGTGGGTGGAGCTACCTAGGCTCTTCACTAATTGGCATCGCATGTGAATGTCCAACCAATCTTCTTGCCTCGCCGATGAAACACTTGTTTTGCTTAGTAAGCAGGGAGAGATCATCGTAAGACCATGTTCTGGACTGAGAGCGATTCTAGCAAATTCATCCATCCGTTTTCTGAAACCACTTGCACTTTTCAGGGTCACAGGGGTTCTGGGGCCTATCCTGGATACTACAGGCGCAAGGCAGGGAACAACCCAGGATGGGGCACCAACGCATCATAGGGCACACTCACACACACCACACCTATAGGCAACTCCAATTGATCTCAGCATGTTTTTGGACTATGGGGAGGGGGGGGGGACCGGAGAACCAAGAGGAAACATCACAGCGACACAGGGAAAACATGCAAACTCCACACACACGGAGTCAGGGCAGACACTCGAACAATGGTCCCAGAGGTATGGGGCAACAGTGTTAACCACCGTGCCACTGTGCCACCCCATCTGATTAATTCTGTATACAATAAGTATGGAAAGATGTCAGGGTTAACTGCAGGAATGTGTTCTAACATCCCTGTGAGAAGTTCAGCTCCTCTTCTCTGTGCTCTGTCATGTGGCACCACCCCAGCCCCCTTCGCGTCTCCTTCACAGTTCGCTGTGTACCATGTGCCCAAAGCAGGTTGTCCGAAGATCACAGTCATCCACAGTGGATCTGTGCAGATCGAGCAGCCCGGCCCAGACGAGAGATTGTCCGGCAATGGAAACGCGCCAGTATTTAACCTGGGACCCTCAGGTCGTTCCTGGCTTTATTGCTGATGCTTCATTCGCTAGTATGTTTACTCTCTTTATTCATTCCTCTCTCAGACATCGGTGTTATTTTTTGGGAAAAACAGCATATGGTCTTGATGTAGGGCGTCAAAGGTTGTCATTGGGGTCTCGCAATAATAGCGTGCTCTTATATTGTGCCTTTTACTACACAGTGGGGGCTATCGGGGGGATGGGAGAGGTCCTCCAAGTTTTGTTTACAACATTCTGTTCATTTCTTTTTGTTGATGTAGAAAGGGAGCTGATTCTGTGGGGCAGTCTGGCTATTTGAGCAATTGGACCCAAATAAGTGGAACCAGTTCAGTAACTGTGTGCCGATCAGCGAGATGATCAGATCTAACACCCTGTCTCTCATGGCCATGGGAATGCCTGGTTCTGGCTGCTGATTCCAGGCAGACTCTGAGGTTGGGTCATAAAGATACGCACCTGTGTGCCAGATGACCTGGGGACTGGGGGCAGGGGACATGTACAAGGGACATTATTGGCAGAGAGATATTACCTGAAAGAGAAAGAAAAGAAATGAAATATCTGTACAGCGCATTCAGTCAACAGTCACTAGTGTATAACAATAACCTCATTACTTCCTATGTACAGTTATATACAGATAACTAACTTATTTATAGGTATCTATGATGTAAGATTAAAAACCTAGTTAGAGATGGTGTAGACATTTTTATTTTTACAATTATGTGGACAAGGAGTCATAAAAAAGCATCAAATTAATACAGAATAATTTAATGTGAGGTTTAGTGTGCATATCCCTATATAGTACTTATGTATGTGGAATTTTCCCAAAGGTGCTAAAATTTTATTAAGATAATCAGTGAAAGGCAAGCCAGTGTCACTAATGAAGAAAGCTGTTGTTTTGTTCTAGCACATTCTTTAAAGGGCCGCAGTAATGTGAGCCAAAGTGCTTGCCCACCCCAGTGGATGCTGGGATTTCACGAGGCTGCCTTGCTGATTGGCTAACAGTAGGGGCACCATCTTCACTCCTGGCTTTAAACTGCCTTCTGTAATGTGCAATATATATGCATCAGACCCGTACAAGTATAACACGTGTGAAAAGCTTAACCATACGCTTTTTTTTTTCCTCAGTGCTTTGACCACAGCGGGCTGCCGACGAGAGAGTGAGGTTTGTGAGGTTTTGCATAATTTGAGAAATCTGTATTTCCCCTGTTCCCAGGTTTCAAATGTCTTTAACCTCCGTTAAGGCTGAGATATCGATGGGCTTGAATAATTTAAGCAGAAATACTCCAAAGCGACATAGCTGAATAAATGCAACGGAATGTGTGCCTCCTGCTCGATCAAGCTACAAATCATTTGGATTTCTGATCAGTTCTTATTAATCAAAACCAAAATCTGCAAGCACTAGCTGAATTGACAGCAGTATGTACTCTGACCGAGTGATGATGTATTTTGAGAAATCATTTTTCGGTGGCTCATTTGGCGTGCTGCTCAGGCTGATGAATTGTCTTACAGGTACCACTAGATCAAGACCTTATCACTCTGTTTCTTTTTCTTCCCAAGACTTATTGTGTTTGTCATAAATCGATGCATAAATGAATAACCCTGATGCCAAAATGGCAGGTTGGGAAGACAGATATCACAGAGAATGGTGTGACCCGCAGAGACAAAGGAGGCAGGGTTAGGCAAACGCTGAGATACTTGTTAACTGCGTTAAACTTATTGCTAAAATACTAAAAAGTCTTATAAAATGCTTATAATATGAATCCCTTTTTTTCTGCATGGCAGCAGGACTCTGAACTCTGTGGTAGAGGAACCCTTTGATCCCGGACAGAAGCTGCCCCCCCACCCATCATTAAAGATGGGAGGATAATCAGATCCTGGCAAGGGGGACATTCTGCTGGTCTCCAGTTGTGTCACTGCTGGTGTAGAGGTGAGGGAGTTAAATCTGTTTCTTATTTTCACACTTTTTTTGAGTTTCAGTCGTGAGCGAAAAGTCATACCTGTCGAGCCGAAGGTTTGTGTCAAGTCAAGTCAAGTGGGCCTTAATGTCCTACCATACATACACAGGTGTACGGTGGCACGGAATAACGTTCCCCAAGGCCCCCGGCATAACATGCAAACACAGTAAGAGACAAGGGTAGGGTTTTCACAGGACTTGCAGTGCAAAACACATGACAAGACGAAACAGGGGGGCAGTAGACAAGGGTTTATATACACAGTGCAGTTTGCTCAGATCATCAGAAGGAGGACTCACCTTAAACAAGTCTGTCAACCTCATCTCAAGATACATGGACATCCCTGCTGAATGGAGTCACATGTTATGAAATTGACTAAAATTTCTTGGGTTTTCTAAGATCTAAACCACAAGTAAAGCTGACATGATGTCATTCTTTAGCCAGATTCTTTACCTGGTTCTAATTAAGTCTTCCGTCTTCATCAGCAGAGAGAAAACACACCTTTTCCCGTGGCTTATTAGTGAGGCGTCGCCCCCCTCCCCCTCCGAGCTGGCTGTGAGATGTCACTCCGCAAAGCCGCGGAAAGCAGGTGTAGCGGCATGCGGCTTCGCGGCTTGATGGGGAGCCGCTAACCTGTCTGTGGCGTTTCTATAAACAGTAAGCAAGCTGTGAAACGCTTCCATGTTCCGAGGGCCGCTTATCATCCCGCTCCGTCTCCATGGTAACTTCCACACTTCCTCCCCTTGGGTCCCGGTCTCTATCTTACTTGTGGTGTTCAGCGGGATGATCGATACCGACTTGTGCACAGCGATGCGTTTCGGTCGCTGACGTGGTCGTGCCTTTAGGACCCCGTTGCGACCACCTTACGACCTCCCCGAGGAGAGAGACCACCCAGCAACCCACTTCATCATCATCTTTTGCGTTTAAATTAGTACTCGTTTTATTTATGAAGGCCTGTGGTGAAACGATTTAGTTAAGAGCACCACCCCTCCCCAACACAAAAGGGATTTCATTCTCTGTATAACGTCATAAGGGCAGTTCACCCTTTTTGTGAAACTTAAAACCCTGGGGGCGTTTTCCCGCTGCTCCGATCTTCTGGGATGGTTGGCTAGTCGTTATCCACTAGACGCTCCGGCTTTCGCACCCTCTCCCCACCGATGCTACACCATAGATTGACCCCCCCCTTTCCCACAGAGCCCACGTCGGAAGCAGAGCGTGGGCGTACGCGCTACCCTTCACGTGTCGGCTCAGAGCGGGACGGACTCGCCGTCCCTATGATCTGCCGCGTGTAGGCGGGGGGGTGGGGGGTTGGGGGGGGCCTGAGGTCGTGTTATTGAACGCCCGCTGTCCTCGGCCTGAAGCGGGCAAAGCCGTCCTCACGAGAGAATCCGCTCCACGGTCAAGCTGCACCTTCAGCAAAGTGCCCCCCCCCCCCATCCTGAGTGCCCTTGTTTCTTCATCTAGATCCTGCTGATGCTGGAGACCAGCAGCCTCTTCAGCATGCTCTCCCAGCTCGAGTGCTCTGGCCCTCTTCTGCATGATTACAGGCTGTGACCACTCATTAAGACATGTGTCACTGCTCTTTAAAATGTACATTACTAAATAAGATTGGTAAGCAAAATGACGTTGTTGGGGATGGGGGCTGGCCCCGGTGGTATTTGTTTGGTTCACACAGTCCAACAGAATGTTCCCTTTTGCTTATGCGTGCTGCTGTATGTCAGGCGTTAAAAGTGGAAGTTCTGTATGCCACCAGGGAAGCAGCCAATGAGATGGGGTGAAAATAATTTAAAAAAGCGAGATATGAGCAATTGTAATTTTTTTTCTGGCTCATAAGGCCGAAGTCATTGCAGGAGACTGGTGCTGGTTATCCGTCCCACGTGTGGGAGTCTGCTGTGGACTCACGACCCCCCCATCTAACCCCCCCCCCCATGCCTGGAGAAGATCTTGACTCCATTGGTGCTCTTGGGAAGTACTGCCTTTGGATGACATCCCCCCCCCCCCCCAGCGCAGAGTGCTCAGCCCTGGGTCCAGGTTTTCATGTAACGGACGGTATTTCGCAAAGCCTTATGGGAAAGAGTCCACCCTACGGGCTTGAGTGAATGCTGCATGGGGTTGGGGGGGAGGGGGGGAGATCGATGTGCGATCCGAGGAATGCTGGCTGCCGTTTCCTTCTGAGCGGCTCTGGGGCTCAGAG
>JAODLC010000001.1:50968787-50990088 GCA_026781145.1 Hippopotamyrus pictus
AACTGAAATGCTGCATGTTCCAGCTGTCTACTAAGTTTATTAAGATAAAACACAGACACACACAAACACACACAGTCGTGTAATCATATCTTTTTGGGGACTGCTCATTCATTTCTATGGGAAAAATGCTAATGCTAACTATGACAACCTTAACCCCTACCAGCCATAACCATAATTACAATTTTTTTTCATTGCAGTCACAGATTTTTATAGAATATAGTTTTCCCTTATGGGGAACAGAAAACTGGTCCCCATAAGGTAAAAAAAAGAAAAAATGGGTCTTCATCACATTGTGGGGACATCTGATTCCCACAAGGTAAGGTATACCTGGACCACACACACGATATACAGCAGTGACCACAGCGTGGTCCGAAGAAGCACTTTCACGTTCACATGCAATTTAACAGGTCTGGAATAATAGTGCAGGTCGAAAAATGACATTTTGTAATTCATATAAGGCCACGGAATTTGTGTGCACCTTTTAACAGAAAGGGGGAGCACAGTGTCCCAAACGCCAGGCTCAGCTCCTGTAAGTCAAACATGAGTACAAACCTGAGTTATGTATTGCGTGGCTGGGGCACCCTGCAAGGTTTGCTGATCTCATTAAGGTTAATGCAGAATTGTTAAGAAATGCCAATTATTTGATTAATTAGAAGGTAGTATTTAATACCATTGAAAAAAACTAAGATCCATCAGCTTCATTATTGAAAAGCTACTTGTTTGTATGGTCTGGTATCGTCTATTAAGTTGTTTTTTTTTTTTTTGGCAGAATACCATTGTTGTGGATGAGTGTCAGACAGGCAGACACCCTTCCCACAAACACTTTATGCCCAATATGTAGGTATGATTGTATTTGTCACTAGCTACCGGTTTCTGAGAAATCTATCACTGAGAATCTGCTGCCACATTCGTAGTGTAGTGGAGGTCCAAGGCGCCTGGAAGGACCATCAGACTATGAACTAGGAACTCATGGATCATGCACTGTCCCACTGTCGCCCCCTAGGGGTGGGGTGGCTGTGCAGGAATAGTGGGAGTTAGGGCGTTATCATAAAACCCCTACAAAATTCAAATACAAATCCACCACCTTCCTATCCTGTTAGAATCATATGCAAATACGTGACAGAGGAAATGTATTTCTACATAAAAGAAAAAAGGAATTAATGGATCTGTTCTTTGTTCTTTAATATAAATGGTCACAATAATGCAAACCATTGTGCAGCGGAAAGGACAGTTAATTACTATGGGGCTGAAAATGTCTTCGGTAAAATACAGCAACTGGATTTCCAATAGCACAGTTTCATGACAAACGATGCTGTGATACTGACAGGGAGCTTCTCATTCAGAATTCCCAGAGAGGGAGATTTTAGCAGAAACTGCTGGAAAACACTCATTTGTTTGAATCCTCCTTTAGAAACTCCTAGATCCCCATGACGCTGTTCTAACAGGGAATAACAAAAAACTATATAAAGTCATTTATAAAGTAACTTATACTGACGCTGTTCTAATAGGGAATAACACAAAACTATATACATTCATTTATAAAGTAACTTGTACTGAGCACTAACAGCAGTTTTTTAAACATTTTTTATTTTTTTTAACAAATGACTTGAACAGAAACACTCTCAGGCTCAGACACTTTTTTACAGTCAGTCAAACCTGCCTCATTTGCATAAACCACACCCCCATGTGGCAGCTGGGGGCACTGACCTATGACACGCAGGCATTTCTCAGCAGGAAACACCTTTCGAGACCCAAGGCCTTCTCTCACCTGCTGTGACTGGCTGACACATTGTTTTTACTGAGGCAGAGCTTGTTGGGATGTGTTTGTTTGTTTGTTTGTGTGTGTGTGTGTGTGTGTGTGTGTGTGTGTGGTCCAGATATACCTTACCTTGTAGGGACCAAATGTCCCCACAAACGTGAGGAATACCCGTTTTTTTTTCCTGATCCCCATAACGGAAAACTGAATATCCTAAAAATCTGTGACTGCAATCAAAAAAATAAAAATGCAGAAACTCTTGCACTTTGTTTGATTACTTATGGGCATGGTTAGGGCTGGGTAGTGGTTAAGGTTGTCATAGTTAGCATTAACATTTTTCCCATAGAGATGAATAAGCAATCCCCAAAAAAATATGACTAGAGGTTTGTGTATGTGTGTTTGTGTGCGTGTGTGTGTGTGTGTGTGTGTGTGTGTGTGTGTGTGTGTGTGTGTGGAGGGGGACAGGCTGACACCCTAAAATGCTGAAGCCCTGCATCTTGTGTATTCGAATCGCAGGGTCAGGCCGTGTGTGTTTGTGCTCACAGTCTCATTCTCCCCCAAGGCCACGATGCACTGTTTTCTGAACCATGCAAGAACAGCAGGCCTTTCCTCACACATGCAGATTACCCCCCCCCCCTACACACACACACACACCCCTCTGGCCGCACAGAGACGGTGGCTGCTCATTCCATTGAAAAGCAGCACAAAAATAGGGGTCACATTCATCATTTATGGAGAGGAGAGGCTGTTTCAGCTGCAGCGTGGGGTGTATCTTCCCGAAATAGGCATCTGAGGTCGCCGCTTGACTGCTGTGAGACGGGGAGGCTTCCGAAGCCAAGATGGCCACCTCACTCCATCTGTAGGCCATATCATTTACCCCACGCCAGCTGAAACCTGATTTTTAAATTAATTCTTCTGTACATGTGACCCCCCATGGGCAGGGGTTGTTGTTTCTGGGGCTCCACTGAAAAAGTCTTTGTATCTTTGCAATCCTTATATCTTTGTAAGAGGACGATGTTGCGAGTCTTTAGAGTCCTGGTGCTCCCTGTCTTTCTGTATGGCTGTGACACATGGACCGCTGGTTTGACTTTTTTGTTGAATGAGCGTTTGCTAGAGGAGTCCAGAATGAGGCACATTACCTGCACTGTGAGGAAGCATCAATTACGGCACTATGGCCATGTGGCACATTTTCCTGAGGGTGATCCAGCTCAGAAGGTCTACATTGCTGAGGACCCGAGCGGCTGGACCAGGCCAAGGGGACACCCAATTAACACACGGTTGCGGCAGATGGATGGCCTTTCCTGGAGGGTGGGACCGGACCGTGCGTCTGTCTGGGCTGTCGTCAGGTGGGATGCCGAGGTGTTTCGTTATGTGGTGGGTGCAGCAATGCACTGCATCAGCACATGCTCCCCAACCTGACCTGACCTGACTCAAACCTTGAGGGTCCCACACAAATTGCTGCTGGCCATATCACAATGGTGACCCAATTGAGGACTTGTGGATACAGTCCTTATGTTAGTCAGTAAATTCAGGACCCAGAATGGTCTGGATCACACTCCTGCTTACCAGGAAACCCAACAACAAAAAAAAAAACAGCTAACCGAGCTGTATAGAAAAACCTGCTCTAAACACAAATTATAATTACGTCGAGAGAAAAAAAAAACCTTCTGCTGACAAAAACGGGAGACAGCCAGTCAACTTCCTGAACTTCCAGAGTAAGATTCTTAAAGTTGTTCTGTGACAGTGTCTCATTTAAATGGTAATAGGATGTTTCACTGGTTTTAATTTCTGGTAATGGGACCTAATTAGACCGCACTGGGGTCTGTTCTCTCCCCCAATGCAAACATGCACCTAAAGAAAAATCATACCTGCAATGCAGAGCGCAGAAAAAGTAGGTAGTTAATATCTCTGAAAAAGAAAAAAAGCAAATAACAAGTGAAAGCCAAAACAGTATTCTGAGAGTATGTAGACTAGGCCCACTAAAATATGTATATTATTTTTGGAGCTTAGCATAAACACAGAACGCCTTAAGGGCCTGTTTTCATTGAGCTTTTAAGTCTTGCGGGTCTCGTCCTCTGTTAATAGTATCTCATATTACACCATCTCCATATGTTTGGGCTGGTGACTCATCTACCTATACAGGGATGCCAGGACATTTCACGCGCTATACAGGGATGGCAACGGGGGAGTGTTAAATAAACAGCTCAGTTTCTAATCTTTCCTCAATGCCTTGTCACAGTGCTTTACGGCTGAAGGCTGCATTGCCGCTTATACGGAAAGACATCCTGTTCAGGTGTCTTTTATGGTCCGTGTCAATACTCAGACGGTCTCTAAATATCAAGGCATATTATCCCTAATGTGCAGGAAATAGATAACAGCAAACATCTCGCTGGAAGAGCATTGAAGGCACCCCCACCCCCTTCTAGTTAACGCTGGATAACTTTCTAATCCCTGTTAAGGTTAATTAAATGACAAGGAGAGAGAGAGCAGTGTCAAGAGAGATTTAATTCTGGCATATCGAGACTGAAATGAAAGAATAAATGTCACCTTGATCTCGAACCCCCCCCGCCCCATTCTCAACAGGTACTCACTAATGAGAAACAGTCTCTGTCGATTCTTTATTTAGAAGCGTCAGCCGTTTCAGAACCCCTCCGTCGCTTTTTGTCCGACCGAGGGTTTCATGCTGCGGGATCCAGGAATCGGAGCTGCCGGGTCGGCGAAAGAAGCACACCGTGCCGCCTCCTTCAAAGCGACCTCAGGACCCTCTGAGAAGGGGACGCTCGGTCAGTACAGCACGGCGATTAAAGTACAGAAATACTTACATCGCCCTTCCTCCGTGTGGGCGGTTTACAAGTTAACTGTTTGTGAGCAATAAAATGAAATATATCGGCAAGCGGAAGCATACATTTAGGCCAAAAAGCTAGATAAAACTTCCACTGGAGAATTAAAACATTGGCCAGAAACATTCATAAATGAAGAGGAAGGAAAATAATACTGCCTTAATTGTTTTTGCCGTGTCAAATGACGCTCCTTTGGTGGTTTATATAGATCAGGGCACCTTGTATTAGACAAAGTAAAACAAGTCAAACACATCCGCAGTTATAAAAGTCGTACAGTAAGACGAGCAGATTATAAATAACGACAAAAACCATGGAAAACCTCAAACGTCAATCGTATTGCTAATGAATCGTATTTATTGTACGGCAGCATACGACACCTAATGGAGATCTGCGTTTCATTTTCTGAATGGGACCCTCCCCTATTAATCAACCATGGCCAACAGTCAGATGACAGTAGTGACTCCGGGTGGGGAGGTGCTGTTGTTGCAGGATCATTCACTAATTCATAGTTATCCTCCACGGAGAGTGATGACATTTGATATTTATATAAGAATGCAAATGTCTCCTCCTGTTAAGTATCACCAATGAATTAATTAACGTTGGCAGTTTGAGGAAAAAAAAACAGAAATGTCACTTATTTTAGACTGACAACAAAATTAATAAAGATATTTTCAAACATTGACTATTAACAAAAAAAAAAAAAACATTCACAAAGTTTAGTTTGTACTGTTTCAATATTTTATAAAAAACTGAAAAAGTACCTGTTTAGTTATTCATGCAAAAATCCCACAAAGACCTTCTAACCATTGAAATTTCAGTCACAAAGACAAACCTGCAGTTTTGTTACTATGAACAAAGTACTGATCATTACGTTGCTATCATTAACTGAAGATGCAGGACTCAAACATGATATCTTGCTGTACTCAAGAGAAGAATATTTTCTTGTTCCAGGTGATGTATTGAGCAGATGTTGGAGTCCAACACTGGTATCCCTCACTCGTCTGAGCCACCGTTCCCTTGGCAACAGAATCTTGTTAATTTAGGTTTCATACGGCCACTAACTTCTTGTCACACAAGCGGGGGTCCAAACCACGGTGTTATAAATCGCTTATATTTTACCTGATTGAGGGGTTATCTTTGCAGGTCAGGAAGAGGGAATCTGTGCTGGGGTAGTGGTCTTGTTTTTCATAAACCTGGGATTACCTGACTTCCTGGTCTGTTTTTGTTTAGTGGAACTGACCCATACCGACGCCCTCATGGTATCAGAGAAGAGGAAAAAGATGCGAGAAGGTGAAAAATGGCAGAGAAGTCCAGTGACAAGTGGATCCACATGAGGAGATGGTGTGATGCCAGTCTTCGATCAGCCTGGCTTCTCTGGGAAGTTTCCAGTAAAAAAAAAAAAAAAAAAAAAAAGACTGCTCATTGCAACCCTGGTTAGATGAGAGAGGATGATTTTGCTTTCTTCTTTTTTTGATAAAAGCATTTTCATCTGGCTTCTGTTACATATGTTAGGACAGACACAAATCGAAGGCCTACCTCAAACCATGTCACATGATACTGCTGTGTATGTGTGTTTAGAATTCATAATTTTTCAGCTATTTCAAATCCAAAAAGCCTCAAAATGTTGATGATGGTGATGTTTTGATGCAACCTACAAACTGTACAACATCTTAGTCAGGTGTGTTAGCTTGGGGTGGTGGGTTACCTATCTGAGATTATTTGGCTGGGGGTCAGCAGAGCTGTACAACTGGGCATTTAGACTGTATGCTTTGTTAAAGCTTTAGATATGTTTCTGTAGATTGCAGCTGCGTGTCAAGATGGGTCTGTAACACATTTAAAAATTACTCATGCCCATACCTGGTTCTTGTCAGTATTAGACACCCTTTGGGAACCCAAATGAAGATTTTAATTAAATCTCCTGCTTTATTATAATTCAATTTTGTGGTTTTACACACTGAAGCTCTAAGGATAGATTGCAGCCTCTGACTGGGAATGAAGAATGGTTTTGAAATTCGATGTGTTGCTGAAGGGCAAAGGATATCAAATAAAGGTTAGTCTCAATCATTCACAAATTCCCATTGCAAACAATCGCCGTGGAGTTCATTATTCCCTTTCTCGTTTTTTTCCGCTTTGCAGTAATATGTCTCTCTGGAATAGTTCCAATCAAGGTTGACACTTTTATTAGCTCCTTTTGTCCCTGTTATTTCAATCTTATGGAAATCGTGCCTTATTTGCGTGGTTAAATGCGCTTCCACCGGAACCACCACGACGCCGTTTCTACTATACTTTGATATCAAGCGCAAACGGAGCTCCGCTTTCTTGGCCCCGGATCTCCCCTCTCAGCTGAAGGACTTGATTAATGTCCTTCTTTTCATCAGTGCTTTTTTTAATTGATGAAGAGCGGCTCCGCCCGCCGCAGCGAGGGCTCACGATGGCTGAGACATAGTCAGGTGCTTGCCATTTCTCGCCGCATTAATCATCCCGATTTTTTACGTAACCCAGACGTCTGGCTTTCCCGGTGGATGCTCCGTCGCCGTTGCTTAACAACACAGCGTTAAAAAAAACTTTGAAATGTTATCTTTAAAAGTCACAGGGCCAGTGTCCCGGGAAGGCGCTCCCATCTGGCGATCGGGCCGCGTTGAAAAGAATAAACACAAAGCGCTAATTCGCCCTCTCTGTATGTGCACCGATCGCGAGTTTCAAGCGGGTTGGCTGCCGGTAGAGTGATCGCCGGTAGAGCGATGTTCTTAAATGATATGTAATGTTGGACACAGATGGAAATTTCTCCTGTCCCTCGGTTAAAAGCAGTATAATATGGGGATTGTACAGTATAGAAGAGCCTTTTAAACATGTATTTATGTAATTACATTACATAGTCATACTTCAACATTGCTTATTACAGTAAAAAGCCATATTGATTACCTGAACTATTACAAATAATTAACCTAGTAACTGAGATCATCGCAGATGACGCCGGAACTCCAGTCCGCGACACGGCGCTAATCACTCTCTTCAATTGTTAGCGACCCCGGCAATTTGACCAGCGCAATCAGGTACGTGATACGGAGGATTAACCTTGACCGAGGTAATTATGGAGAACACGCAGTGTACTTATTTGCCTTCTTAGAAGATCCTGTTACTACGGATCCGGGATGGCATGTCGCTCCGCGTCCGTCTTCGGGTGCCTTTACGCCGGGAGCGGCCGCACGCTCCTCCTACGCCGTTTCCTTCTTGCTCCTACTCGGGAGATTTGTGCTGGTGCCTCGTTACCTCCGGGGAAAATTACGTGCTGTTTAACCTGGATGGCTGAAGTAATGTGTGGGGAAATGGTGTGCAATAAGAGAGCTATCTTAAGTTAAGCAGGAGCAGAAGACAAACGTCTGAAATTTTTGCTGCAGTGGCTTTTCTGCGCTGACCCCCCTCCACCACCCCAAAGGATGATGACCGTGCTCTTCTGGCAGTTGCTCTTCTGGTGTCAAATGTGTGTTGGGTAGTGGAGGGACTCCCACTAAGGTGTGGGTTTTCCTATGCCCCTCCCAGCTGAGGTAAACACCTGTCGAATAACACTGTACCACCCATAGCACCCAAACATGTGATGGTCATTGCTGTGCCAGCAGTAACCTCACCTGTAGGGGGCAGTAGTGACATTATGGTCACTGTCATCAGGTAACCATCACTGTGTGAAGTGGTGCCTAACATACGCTTTCCTACAGCACCGGCTTAAAGTGCTGGGGGTGGGGGAGCCCTGTGCTCCAGCTTTGGTTGTTTAACTGTTTCCAATCTCTTAAAATAGCAAGCTGAGTTCAGCTTGATTGAAATAGACAACAGAAAGAGAAAACAAAGTCCTTTTCCTGTAGGCCGACAAAGAGCCGGCTGCAAGTGGGATGCGAGCCGTGGGTGTGGGCGTCCGCAGCTTCTTCTGCCCACAGGGGTGAGTCAGAGCCGGCCTGAATGTGGCTTGTTGTCTTCCCTCCCACTCACTGACACCACAGCCTCCAGACAGCTGGAACTGAACTTCCTCTCTCTATGCACAGGCCAGGGTAGGTGGGTGGGCGGAAAAGGCAAAAAAAATTAAAGCTTATTTCATTTTTCATCTGTCAGCTTGTGCCATGAACGGTTGTTACGTTACATATTTGTTTATCAGACAGCTTTTTTTTCTGCAGTAAATTATGCAATATACCATTTGCAATGGTATCTGTTTATGCAGATGAGTATTAACTGAAGATATCTGGGTTACATTCAGATATCGAGGGGACGGGATCATTTCAACCCTGGGATGTGAGCCTCCAATCCCATGACGTGGTATGAAATGCGGATGGTGTGTGGCTAAGCGCGTGAGGGCTCAGTAACTAGTGCCTGTGATGCAAAGGCTGCCAGTTCGAATCCCAGGGTCAGCAAAGTGATGTCACTGTTGGGCCCTTGAGAAAGGCCCTTAACCCCCAATCGCTCCAGGGACCGTCTGACCCTGCTTTCTCAAAAAACCCACGGGTACCTTCGACTTGGGCTCAGGTCTGTCTGCAGCTGACGTGACGCGGAGCGAGATCTGCCGGCGGCTGCAGGGGTGGAGTATAAACTGACTGCAGCCGAGTCGGACACCTTCTACTCCTCGTAGTGTGCGAGACCAGACCGCAGTGGCCGATCTTGCGACGTTGGCGTTTTTCATGGCAGACAAAATCGACATCGTGGAAATTCCCGTTTTTGCGTGAAGAATTCGGCGAACAGCAAAGATAATTTAAGACTGTCTAAAAATATGCATCATATCATATTTATAACCTCATCCCTCTAGTTTCGGCTCACGGGACAGGGCAGATTAAATCTTAAAACAACTCCACAACTTTCAGATTCATTATTGTAATATAATATTTTTACTCAAATTTTTGCCTAGATAAAGAAAGCCCCACCTGCGAGGGGAGGAGTAGCTGAGGCTGAGTCCACGTGTCTCAGGCGTCCTTTTTCCTACATTCAGGTTGACCGTACAGTTCTAGAGGCTTTATTCATTCCTCTAGGCTGCTTACCCAAAGGAAAATGTTTTGTCTCAATAATGTGTTCACAAGAAATAAATCAGTTCTTATTGTGATCATTCCTGTGTCTTAAGGAGCCCACAAGTGAAATAAGGCGAGATAAGAATACATTGAGAATAAATGCATTTATTCTATCCCCTTCTCTAGGTGTGTTCCAAAAATTATTGGGTTTGTGGATGATGTCATCCCTCTATACAATCTGTCAGAGTTTAGGAGTAATTTCTGGCTTTCTAAAGGACAAGTGGAGGTGTGTACAACATTTTGAGGCTACTTTATTGTTATAGTTTATTATAACAATGTTTCCATGTTGTCAATGACCTGTTTTCTCATATTTACTATCCCAGGATCACCACACTTAGTCCTGTTTACCAAACTCCCCTGAACACCAAAATGCTCAAAGTGCTCAAGCTCTGGTAGAGGATCCCCAGTCCCTCAGGCCAGAGGGTCTGCACAGCATTGGAGACTCAGCCTTCCTACTCTTGGCTCAGTTGCCGAAGCCATACCGGAACAACGGACACCTCACAGACCGGCAAAAAAATAACAGGAAACTGACCGGTGCTCGTGTGGTCATTGAACAGGTATTTGGAATTCCAAAATCCAGATTCCGCCGACTGAAATACCTGCAAATGGTAAGTATTCAGAAGAGTAGTTCAGCAGTGTGTGCCTGCTGCATCTTATACAACCTGACATAATTAACAATGAGGCCCTGTTTGATGACATTTATCCACCTCAGCCTCTAAATGAACAGGCAGTTCATTACAGAGACACAATTTGCAATAGTTTATAAAGGCCAAACCAAAGCCAAACACACACCTCAGCCTGTTACATGTGCAAGCAACTGTTCATAGATATTAGCTCCGCCTTCAACAGATTCATCCCTCAAAATTTGATTGTGAAACTAAGTGGGTTAGGGCTGAACACCACTCTCTGCAAGTGGATTTTGGATTTCCTGACAGAGAGGCCCCAGTTTGTACAGTTAGGTTGCGATACCTCCAACACCATCACGTTACAGGAGCTCTGCAGGGCTGCGTACTTAGTCCTCTGCTCTTCACCCTGCTGACTTGTGTGCTGCTACTGTATGCAGTCATGACACCAATCACATCATCAAGTTTGCAGATGATACTACTGTGCTGGGACTGATAAGCACGGACTGCATATAGAGAGGAGGTGGAACGGCTGTCCGCATAGTGCAGAGACAACAACTTATCTCTCAACGTTGAAAAGACATGAGATAATCATGGATTTTAGATAGACTTTTCCTCTCCATACTCCACTCAGCATGAACGGGTCAGCTGTGGAGACCGGAAGGAGTACCAGGTTCCTCTGTGTGCACATTACTGAGGAACTTGCATGGACAGACACCCCCTCCTCCCTAACCTAGAAAGCCCAGCAGCCCTTCCATCCTCACCACATTCCACAGAGGCACCATCAACATTATTCTGATCCGCTGCATCAATACCTGGTACGTCAACTGCAACTCATTCAATTGCAAGCGCCTGCAGAGGATAGTTAAAACAGCAGAGAACACTATCGGGGTGCCTCTTCCTTCACTACAGCACAAATTTCACAAGCGCAGTGTTCACAAGGCCGCATTGTGCAGGACTCCTCACATGGACTTTTCACTCTCCTGAGGAGAGGAGATGCTGCAGCATCAGAGCCAGGTCTGCCAGGCTGGTGGACAATTTTTATCCCCAAGCTGTCAGGCTCCTCGACACTGTGCACCCCCTGGGATCTTCCACACTGCCTCATTCAACTCTTAAACTGCTGTGTAGAACTTACACACATGCACAGCCACTTTACCGTAATGTCCAGTTTGCACATAGACCAAAAGTAATAGAAACTGTTTACACTTGTTCTTAAACACATATTATCACACACTGCTTTCAGTACTGTAAGTCATGCTGCTATTCTGATAAACCTGATGTACGTACATATACTAGGGCCATACATTGTATTAATCTACACATTATTTGCTATATGCCACACTGCTGCTACTTTTTTGTCTTGGTTTGCCCAGTCTTTGTCTTTGCACAATGTTATGCTTTTCATTTTTACTTTCTTTAAGTATTAGTTACACTGTGGACCCTGAGCTGTTCCACTTTCTTCTCGAAGCTTCTCCTCCTCCTCTCCTTCAGCCTTCTGAACCTCTCCAGATCTGGGCGCACAAGGCACTCCAGCACAGCAGTTCTCCGGTCAGCATTGGCTTCATTTGACTCAAAGAATGATCCAGCTTGACTTGCTGGTTTCCTACCCGCGGATCAGGCTGTGGTGCTGAAGGCTGAGGGGTAGAGAGGGTCGTGGAGGTTATCGTGCCCTCTGGGGCACTCCCAACTCCTGACCGGCCAAATATTTCATCCATAATCTGTGGAAACAAAGACAGGTTTAAGTCCAGCAAAGTGACATTAGCTAGAAATTCTGTAGTAATTGTTGGACAACTCATACTATGTGACCTAATTAGTAGTGTACAGTTAAAATGGCATAATGTCAACATTTATATCAAGACTGGTAAACATTATTCTACTTACTGAGTAATAGTCCCAGTTGATTCTTGCCACTCCAGTAGTCTAACATCTGTCTTTAACCCAACGGTCTCCAACTCTGGTCCTGGAGAGCTATTATCCAGTAGGTTTTCTATCCTACTTGGCTTCTGCTGAGCCACACCTGTTCCTGGTATTTACCTGAGAACAGGTATGGCTCATCAGAAGCCAGGTATGATAGAAAATCTACTGGATAGACTGGAGTTGGAGACCCCTGCTTTAACCCTTGTGTAGGTTGCCAACATGTTACATATTTTCTTCCTTATCTGCTCCACTGAGCATTTGTGGTCCTTTTGTAACATGTCTTTATGGACTCTTTTATAAAAAGCTGGCTTATTTGTGTTGTAAAGGGAGCGATGTTTTTTTATTGTTATAAGCAGAAGAAATGTGAGCCAGTGTTTCATTTCTGAGAGGAGAAGATTGTACTGTCGTTTCACAGTGTAAAATTTAATTGTGATTTTTCTAATAGGCTCTATATCTAGTTGTGACTCTGAAACGTCTTGGTTTGAGTCCTCTTCCACAACGCTATGGCCTGCTGAGTGTGCTGCTGGTGGACGGAAGCGAATGGCAGGGTTCAGGGGCCCAGGTGAGATGGCAGCAGTGGGTCTTGGGGACACAGATGGTGCTGGCAGAATTAAGGCAGAGCAGAGGATGTGGTAGTTATAACTATAATCATTTAACTGGTCTCCCATTGTCTAATAAAATGTTTTAATAAAACAAATACAAAAAGGAACTTTACCTTGCAATATTGCAGATAGTCTAACCTGAGTTGCTAGACTAGCCAGGAACTCCTTATCTGAAAAACAAAAAAACAAACACCATCCAAAGAGGTATTGAAGAGTAGTGTTTGACCCAACTTGCCTTAAACAAGGATCAGCAAATGAAAGATTGTGTGCTCACCAGTCCTTAGCCAAACAAGAAACATAAACTAGTCAAACTACATTAAAAGCTTTATAATATTTTAGCAGATCCATAGCGATATGGATCTAAACTACAAAGACACTAACAAGTCTGGTAAAAATCTGATATTGCATGCTAGGATACTGTTACGGTCATGGTATTCTCTAAATCGACCACGTGCAATTACATTTATAACTATTAATACATTTAACAAAATAAACATTTCTAAATATTTATACAATACAATTACTGTTGACAGTGTAAGCCACCATGTTGAAATGACGTCACGGGAATCTCGGACAAGAAAATTCTGTCCGACTTCAACGTCAGAAAGGGAGTGACGTTTTTCGTGACGTTTTATCCGAGTTCCGACTCGTAGAGAGATAATGGAACACAGGATAAGTTGGACAAAAAAAAATCTAACCATGATGCATTGCATCAGGACCAGAATGCATTGCTTTAAGCCAACATAAAGTCGAACGCGCCCTATGTTGCTTTGGATAATGGTTCTGATAAAAATTAATGGAAAAAAATTGACCTTCAACCTAAAACAGAATCAACCAATGATATTCATCACAGAAACTGGGTAACTCTACAGAACCAATTACTGAAAACTTATTTGCTTGAGACCAGAAATGGCTCAGCATTACCTTATCAATTTATTCCCCCACCCCCCATCATTATCTGCCAGACTGCAGTTGAAGGAAATATCTCTGGTTCTCCCCGAGGTGAATAATTACTAATGATGACATTCATCTCAGGTGTACAGAGACCACTGCCTACATGCATAAAAACCTCGTAGGCGGGCATCACTTACCGCCTTGGAAATTCATTCACTGGATTACTGTGTAAACCCAGTGACTTGATCTGAATTAACATTACAAAAAAGCAACATATACATACAAATTGGCATTTTTAAAAAAACGGCACCTTTCGCGTGCTCCTGCCAGATCGGGTTAGTAAAGATCGCATAAACAAAGCCGCATACAGTGAAGTAACGGTGGATTTGAAAGCCGGAGCCTCCGGCGGCCATTTCCGGGGATCGGCACGCGGGAAAACAGCAGAATGAGGCTTGAGAAAGTCAGGTCAGCCTCACGCCAAAGGATGACGAGAGCAGCCTGCCACCCTCGGCACAATAAAGCCTCGGAAGATCTGAGGCGGCATCTGCAGCCGTTCGGCCTCCCCGGGAGATATGGGGGTGGGGGCAGCGGGAAACAATCAATTCCTAAATAAATAACACGGAGGGAGAGCGACGCCAGAGACAGCGAAGAGGCACACTTCACACACCCATGGGGGAGCGCTAAGTGTGCTGGACAATTCCTATCGGAGAAGTTTTATGTACGATTTGCGAGGGGGAAAACTGTAATCTTAACTGCGGCTCAGCTTTTATGGATTTTTATTTTTGTTACACCAGGAAGATCAGCGGAAATAAGGGGGCCATCATTTTTCCACAAAGCCAGCAATAGCAGTGTCCTGGAAAACACTTGTGTTTATGAGCAGGTTCATTTCAGACAGCTGGCTCTGCTCACAGCAGCATGTTTGAATTACTCTTTTAAAAGAATACATGAAAACTCTCTACTTGATTGTCCCTCACTCAGATATCTTCATCCATCCATCTATCTTATAACCGTGGAGAGGCAGGGGTTCCACTACATTTTGGGCCCCATGAAAGCATATCGTATTGGGCCCCTAACCCAGACCAATTCAGTTGTGTTGCAGATTTTGGAATTGTCTGAACTCCCCCCCCCCCTTTATGGTGCCCCTATATGTGTGTGTATCTGTGTGTGTGGAGTGGGGGACTGCAGACTCTTCTAGACAGTATAGGCTAGGGTTCAACCTGGATGGGATGCTAGTCTCATACACCTATGAGCTATAACATTAATATCACTTATAAGTAAAGTGAATAACACTGATTATGTTGTTACAATGGCACTTGTCAGGGGTGCTATTATATATTAGGCAAGTGAACAGTTAGTTCCTGAAGTTGATGGGTTGGAAGCAGGAAAAATGGGCAAGCATAAAAATCTGAGCAACTTTCACAAGGGCCAAATTGTAATGGCTAGATGACTGCTTCAGAGCATTTCCAGGTATGCAGAGATCAGTACCTATCAAAAGTGGTCCAAGAAAGACCGACTGGAAAACCAGTGATGGGGTCATGAACACCCAAGGCTCATTGATGTGCACGGGGAGTGAAAGTTAGCCCGTCTGGTTCAATCCCACCGGAGAGCTACTGTAGCACAAATTGCTGAAAAAGCTAATGCTGGCCATGATAGAAAGGCAGCAGAACACACAGTGCATCACAGATTGCTGCTCATGGGGCTGCGTAGCCGCAGACCAGTCAGACTGCCCATGCTGACCCCTGGCCACCACTGAAAGCACCTACAATGGGCAGGTTAGCATCAGAACTGACCATGGAGCAATGGAAGAAGGTAGCCTGGTCTGATGATTCACATTTTCTGTTACATCCTGTGGACATTCGTGCGTGTGTTGTTTACCTAGAGAGGCAGTGTGACACTCTGGACAATGTTCTGCTGGGAATCCATGGGTCCTGGCCTTCATGTGAATGTTACTTTGATACGCACCACCTACCTAAACATTGTCGCAGACCAAATACACCCCTTCATGGCCAGGGGCGGATTAACGCACAGGCTAGATATGGCTTAAGCCTAGGGGCCCCACGTGTGCCAGCCTGCAAGGGGCCCCTATTGGCCTGTAGAAAATATAGGGGGGCGGGGTTGGGGGGCCCACAGACTACTGTAGCCTAGAAGCCTCTGTACACCTTAATCCGCCCCTGTTCATGGCAACAGTATTCCCCGATGTCGGTGGCCTCTTTCAGCAGGATAATGTGCTCTGCCACACTGCAAAAAATGTTCAGGAATGGTTTGAGGAACATGAAAACGAGGTCAAGGTGTTGACTTGGTCTCCACTTTCCCCAGATCTCAATCTGATTAAGCATCTGTGGAATGTGCTGGGCAAACAAGTCTGATCCATGGAGGCCCCACCTTGCAACTTACAGGTTTTAAAGGATCTGCCGATGATGTCTTGGTGTCAGACACCACAGGACACCTTCAGAGATTTTGTGGAGTCCATGCCTTAATGGGTCGGAGTTATTTTGGCGGCAATATTAGGCAGGGGGTTTCATGGTTATGGCTGATCGGTGAGTATCCACACTTTGCATGCAATTTAGAGACACCAGTTAGCCTAATTTAATGTCTTTGGACTCCAGGAGGAAACCCAGGTGACACATGGAGAGCATGCAAGCTCCACACGCACAGAGCAGGGCTTGATTCAGCCCTCTCAGCCCTGGAGCTGCGAGCTTTAGTATTATCCACCAAGCCCCAGTGCAGCCCGCCCCAGATATCTCTGCGTATTAAATCATATTCCCCCCCTCAGTGTTCCACTGCATCCTATAAAAATTATACTGCATTTTATGCAGTCCTATCTTGCTCCCAAATATAGCCAAGGTGTATCAATTACAAATGTGAAGGAATTATAACAGGGATTTCTAATTTCCAGGGTATTTTTTTTGCCAGTAAGGGGTAACTTTTCCGACAAACTGGTCCCTGTTCTCATCTGTTTCCACTCCAGCCTGGATGGTTCACTGTGATACATTTATATAACTCCGTTGTCACTACCTCCGCCCGGGAAAGAGAGACCCTTGGTTTCCATTTCTGAAAATGACTGCCTACACATTTCCACAGCGTCAAGCGCAGCTTCCAAGTGCCCCCCCTACCCCCCCCCCGGTTGTTGAAGGCGTCCCACACACTAGTTATATAAAAAAAAATCACAAAGCATTGGGTTAGCTTTAAATCGAATGCGTCAGAAATGACAGAATCTTCTGGCCTACTATAACCTGGGCCACTCGTGGCTTCCTGCAGGTGTCGTTATCCTGTCGCCCTAATACGACATTCTTCTATTTACATGCCTTGAAACGGAAGCTGAGTGTCAAAAAAAAAACTACCTTTCACAAGATGTCCTCCACAGAGCTTGGTTGTATATTTGGTGCATTAAGTAGGGCATTCAAGATTGCTTCTGACCCAACTCACCCTGGATATGGTTTATTCAACGCTTTGCCATCAGGTAAAAGATAGAGAGCTGTACGTGCCTGCTCAGTCCGACTCAGAAACAGCTTATACCCCATAGCTGTTCCACCTGTCATCACAAGGCCCTCCCACTATTACTGACCCACTACACCATGCCCCCATCTTTCAGCTGACTGATCTTTAATATATACGTTTGCACTACTGTTACTGCAGTATTGTTTAAATAGTGAAATACTCATATATATGCCAAATAATATGGCCTAAGTTATTGACAACTAAATGCAATATACACACACATATATACATAAATACAGTGCCCTCCAGAATTATTGGCGTCCCTTGTAAAGATTTGCATAAAAAGTTAGAAGAAACCCACCTATTGGTGAAGTAGTTCCACAAGCTACTTCCAAAAAGGAAAATCCAACCTTTCATTGAAATAAATTTAATCAAAGGAAAACAAATCCTTCATCAACAAATAATTATTTTCAACAAAAACACAACTGCCACAATTATTGGCACCCCAGCATTTAATACTTTATACAACCTCCCTTTGCCAGTATAACAGCACTGAGTCTTCTATAACATTTAATATGGTTGGAGAATACAGAGCAAGTCATCTGAGACCATTCCTCTGTACAGAATTTCTCCAGATCATCCAGGGTCCTTGGCCCTGTCTTGTGTACTTTTCTCTTCAGCTCAACCCACAGGTTTTCAATGGGATTCAGATCAGGAGACTGAGATGGCCATACCAGAAGCTTAATTCTGCGGTCAGCTAACCGTTTTTGTGTTGACTTGGACATGTGCTTAGGATCACTGTCCTGCTGGAAGATTCAGTGACAGCCCAAGTTAAGTTTCCTGGCAGAGGCAGCCAAATTTTGTCTTAAAATATCCAGGTATTTCATGTACTGTAATCCAAAATGCCATGCACCCTAACAAGGTTTCCAGGGCCTATGGAGGAAAAACAACACACAACATCACAGAACCTTCAACATATTTTACAGTAGGGATAAGGTTCTTTTCATTATAGCAATCCTTCATTTTATGCCAAACCCACCTTGAATGTTTATTGCCAAAAAGCTTTGTTTCATCACACCATAGAACATGGTTCCAGTCAAAGGCGTACTGTTTCGCAAAATGTAGGTGCTTATGTTTGTGGTTAACTGACAGAAACGGCTTCTTTCTGGCATACCTTCCAAATAATCTGTTAGCATAAAGGTGGTGTCTGATGGTTTTTTCGGAGAGGTGGTAACCCCAAGATTTTACTTGGTCTTGTAATTCACCCACAGTGATCCTTGGGGATTTTTTTTCCTCTCTTGCAATCCTCCTCACTGTACATGGGGGTAAAGTAAACTTGGGTGCTCCTCCAGGCAGGTTTGTAACAGTTCCAGTTGATGTCCACTTTTTTTTTATTATTGCCCCAAGAGTAGAAATTGGCATTTTCAAACGAGTAGCTATTTAACATCCATTCCCTGACTTATGAAGGTCAGCACACTTCTCCCTCATTTGGTCTGTGTGTTCTCTTATTTTTCCCATGTTGATGGATGACTAAGGGAATTTGGACTCTATGTCATCTCATATTTGTACCCCAGTTAATCAGAAAGTCCTGGATTACAGCTTTAACGTTCCTACACACTCCAATCAACTCAATGATGTACAATTTACCTGGGAAACATGCTTCAGTTACATAGTGTTCACTGTAATTTCCAGGTGTGCCAATAATTGTGGAGGGCACTGTATATAATATTTTTATGTTATACATTTGATTGTTGTGTCATTTATGTAAATATGTATGCATAAAATACTCTGTACTTGAGTTACAGCAGCAGAAAAAATTTAAAGACCACAGCACATTTTTTGTTTCATTTCTCAATTTAGGCTCTGCACCTGTGAATAATGTGTGTGTGTGTGTGTATATAGTCCTGCTTCTAGGGGTCTGATATGAACTGTCCTAGCAGTGCACTTAACACCTGCACTAAATGTTTCCCATTCCTTTTGAAGGTCACTTGTTGTCATCATCTGATTCATGAGAAATTGTTGGATAAGTTGACGGTCATCTCTGGCATTAGAAAGTCGCCTCTGCCCTTTACCTGGCTGGTTTCTGGTCATTGCCAGTGTCTCCTGCTTCATCATATTCCTGTGTACTGCTGTCTTAGGAATTTTGAACCTGGAAGCAACCTGCTGCTCAGCATAGCCAAACCACAATTAAACCAGGATTTAAAAATGCAGATTTGTTTAAAAATATAGAGTGGTCTTTTAACTTTTTCCGCTGCTGTATTTATGTTATATGGAGTTATATGGAAGCAGCTGCTAAATGTCATCATACATATTTAACCCACTTGCACAATCTCAGATAAAAATTCTTGATCCTTAAGGTGATATTTAAATCCTTCAGAACTAACTCTGACCATAAGACTAGCACACTCAACGTTTTTCCTCCATCTTGGAGATATCTGGACCATGGTGCTCAGGCCGTTACTGTATTGTCCACACTGGGTGCTCTAGGACCTCTGTGATCGTTACCCAGAGTGCAGTCATGGTTTCCCACATCATTACCAGTGGTTTGAGTCACCAGCCCCCCCAGAGAATTCCTCATGGGATTCTGGCCTGCTCGCTTCGCCGCCACATCTCCGTGTCTCGCTAATTGACTGGCCAGCCCTCTTCCACACAGTACGACGGTTCTCGCGCCCTCCTATTGATCAGCGTCTCTGTTGGAGCATCTCAAGGCAGTCTTACTTCACCTCACCGCCCCCGAGGCTTAATTTGTCTTTCTGGAGTTGATTAACAAGTCTAGCCTTTTTTTATATATATTGGTTAAGCTCAGGAGGGCAGGTCTATTATGGTCTGCTGTGATCCAGGAGGCTTTCCAGCTTAAAGATAGATGGAAAGTTTTAAAAGGAGTGCCTTTTTGGTCTCCTGACATTTAGCAAACAAAACAAGTGTGACTGCACAATTACTTGGCTATTTTGCTTTACAGCGATTGTCACATATTTCCTGATTTCCTGTGATCCAAATGATGCCCTTTCAGTGAAATGACCACCTGCTTTTCAGCTCATGAAAATTATCGATCACTGAAGTGTGATTTATTTGTTTATTTATTTACTTACTTACAAAGTTCTGACAGTTCTGCTGAATGCCCAGTAGCCTGGTCTAAATAATCCAACACAATCCCTCCTGATTTTTAAGGATGCTTTCTCAGGAAATCTTTGTGTGAGTGTGTGTGCATGTGTGTGTTTTTTATGAGTTAAAGAAAAAATATTCCCCTTGATAAAATGATAAAACACATAACTGGCCCAAACTGTTCTCAAGCAGGCAGTTATTCCTGACAGCTGTTCCCACCTTGGTTACATCTGACAGTATCTGGCACTCGCTGTCCACTTACAGCTGTCAATTGCTGACACTTAACAAAGAATGGCACCTGCCAGCTACCAACTTAGGCATTATATTAGCTGGTTCATTTTGAAGGCTAATATAATTGCCGCAGATGGCTGGACTTTCCTTTTTCTGGACCTCGGGCGACAAACAGACATGTTGATTTTTTTTCTTTTTTTTCAGACAATGAAGTCGTGCTGTTAAAGCCTCACTGACATATTCTGTGTGTTGCTGTTGTTTTGAGCCCTGCACTCACTTGACTTGGATCTCATTAAGTATTATCTTCTGTTGACGGGCTAGTTAGTATTACTGGTAGGCCTACACTAACGAGGCTTCTCACAGCACTTGGTTTGTTTAATGTATGTACTTGTGTATAAATGTCCTCGTACCGTCTAATGTATAATGCCATCGCCAGAACGATGTTAAAGAGGAAGATGGGGACTCAAGTGTTTCCACTACGCTGAAAATGTTCTTAAAACATGCCAAATGATTTCTAATCCATACGGGAGGTCAATTAATAACTATTTACATGATATTTTTTTGCTGCTTATTCCTTGATGGTTTTCATTGTTTACTAAAACGAATCGTTTACAGTTGGTAGAGCACTATAGGATGGGGCCAGTTTCTATTTGATTGATATAAGTTTTGGAAATATACAATGAAAATAAGCTGTTAATCCTACGAAAGTTCTCACATGCATCAGTTAGAAATGTTACATTTATTATTTTAGAATAATCCATCCATCCATCCATCCATTATCCAAGCCGCGTATCCTACTGGGTCGCGGGGGGTCCGGAGCCTATCCCGGAAGCAACGGGCACGAGGCAGGGAACAA
>JAODLC010000001.1:50990524-51001667 GCA_026781145.1 Hippopotamyrus pictus
CTTTATGCTCAACTGGTTGGTTGAAACTAAATCACGGTCTGGATTTCTACTTTCTGGACCTGAAATTTCCACCTCTGTATTTTGTCCTTTTGCCTAGGAATGCAGGATTTCGTTTTTTTTCTCTCAAAAACTTCATGCCAAAAAAAAAAAAAACAAATAAGATGCATCAGTCTCAATGAACCACGGTGTTTGGAGGCAACACTAACTGGACAGAGATCCCTTGTAACCGGTTTAGTTCCGTCTCTTCTGGAGCCGGTTTATAACACTAATCTCTGAATGACTTGTTCTGGCGAGGTTAATTTCATGGAATACCACAATGCTTTTGTTTCACTGTCACTATGGGTTGCATAAAGCTTGTTGACGACTAGATACTTCATACCTTAATATATTTTTCTGATAAGTAACCACAATTTTACAAAACTGAGCGAAAGGAAAAAACCTTTGCAAGCGTCGATCGGTTTTTTTGTTTTTTTAATCTAACGCAATTTCTTATTGGTGCTTAGTTTTGTAAGCGTTAATGCAATTGGCTTAGGATGCTGTCATTCAGTAGGCTTTTTTGCTCCCTTTGCCTCGTCTCTCAGTCCCGGATTCTCTGCCTCCCCTCGCCAGGCTCTAAAGCCAAGTGTCGGCTGACACTGTCTGAATATAACAATATATTATTTATTTATTTATCTGCCTCATTACTGCTATTTCTAAAATTACAGAACACTGTCACCCTTACGCACCCGGTAAGGAGATTCCTTTTTTGTCGTTGCTTTTCATAAGTCGTGTCTAAAAAGATTTACAGACGGTTTGCCGTTCCTTGCTGTAGCCCAAGCGGCTCCCGACGCGATGTTGACCCGGGCCTGTATTAACTACAGAGAGCTAGCGGTTAGCAGCTAACGGCTAGTCGCACGGACTTGCGCCGCTCTTTTCTTCTTTTTTTTTATCCAGTTCCTCCGCGCCGTTTTGTCTTCGAAGTTTTGTCACCTTTTAGTGGGGAAATTGTATTTGTGAACGCGCGAAGGCCCAGAAATACCCCAGCCTTTGAAGCCGTGTGGCGTTACATGTGTATTACCCTGCGGCTAACTGCTAGCATGTCTGCTACCGGTGCTTTTACCAGCTGGGCCTAGTGCTGATAAGCCGTGGTGACTTTTCAATGTGAAGAACCCAACTGTGTGTCAGAGGCATACAGAAACACTCATCCTGACTGGGTCTGTGGTGCTACTAAACGCCATTAAAGGCCACAGATGGTGTGAATCGACGGGCCTGGTGTGCCCTTAGTTGTTAGCGGCTAGCTAGTTAGCCTTTAGCTGCCAACCAGCTGGGGCCGCTAAACTGGTGCTGGTTGCCTGGTCGAACTCTGGCTTTCGTAGAAGCCGGCATGCTGCGTGTCAGAAGACCCGGTTACAGTCAGTAAAGTCGGTCTGTGTTTATATATGTAGCTCACACGATAGTGTGTATAACATAGTGTGACCGTGTAGGCTTAAATTGCTAGTTGGTACTTGCTGGAAGCTCCTTCGCCGCTATACTTTGCCCTGTTTTTTTTTTTTTTCTTACTGAGGTCTTCGTCTTACCTTTTCATGAGAGACTATACGGCGATTAAACATGGGACTGTAGCTGAACTGAAGCTAAGGAACCATAAATAAAAACTAATTCAATATTTGCTTGTTGGTTTTTGGGTTTTCACATGGGGCTGTTTGCACATATGCCTTAATAGTTTTTATTGATTTGGATTACTACTCCATTTATCACGTTTTTAATGCTTTATAGGGCGTTATTTTGCATAATTATTGGTGTCAAAAAGTTGTGTGTGCATTTTGAATAAAATAGCTGGTCATTCTCGATGTGTTCGCCCTGAAATAGCTCTCAGTATTTGTCTACTACTGTTTCAGTGTGTTCTTTCTTATTAAGCATGCCTGTTACAATGCTTGTGTATGACTTTCACAAACTTATTCTTTATGAATTTCTTACACTACTGGTTGAGTGTATTTATCCTCCAACAGGCTGTTTTTTTTGTTTGACATCAGTTTTCTGTTTTCTTCCCCTTGTGCATTAGACCCATTGCTTAGATTGCCTTTGTAATCAATCTGTCTGCTTAGTTGATGTGGTTCATTGACTAAGATGCTCATTTGCATTGCTGTGATCACTGTGTGATATTTTCCTAGGTATTCATAAAACCTGGTTGATTAGTTTATAGAATATTTGGCCTCAGCTGAACCACCAGATGGTTCCAAATACTGTGACGTATGCATTTAAATCCAAGCTCATATTTTTGCAACATTGCAATACAAATGTAAGTGAATATGTAGAAGTGTTTAAAAAATAAGGTGAAAGTTGATGCTAAATAAGGAAATGTGAAACTACATTTAGTTCAGATTCAGGATGATTGAGCTTCATGAAATGTTTTGATTGTTATAACAATGCAGAGTTTTTGTGTGTTATATATTGAGCTTTCATTAAGCTAGTATCTAGCTGTACTCAAAATGTACCTGGCCTTGAATGTAAAGCATCGCAGTCTAAAATGTCAGCTTCATGTTCTGGAAGGAAAAAACCAGTGGTATTTACTTTAGAATTTGAGTGAACACTGGTTCAAATGTGCAGATTTCCTGCTTCTCAAGGTTATTTTCATTCCTCCTCTAAAGTGGAGTCGAGTGAAACTTGGTTTTCAGTGCAAAAGCTGAGCCCCCGGCTCAGCACGGCACCTGTGTTAGACTTCTGGGTTTCTCCAGAATGTTTTTGTTCTGCTATATTGGGTGGGTTGGATTAACAACTTGGCCAAGAAAGTGAAGCCATGTTCTGCTTCACTGGACTGAATGGTTACTATGTTGTTATAGTAAAGATGACAGACAAAGGGGTAAACTTGCTAAGTAATGAAATATCTTGTATCCAGTGGGAAATGTGTGGAATGAATTGGCATTTCAAAACCGCTCTCTTTAGATCCAGGGCCAGCAGCCATGTGAACACGGCAAGTGTCACCTTTGGAGAACCTCAGTTTCCTGAGTGTCCTCTTCCCTCAATGTCTGAACCTGTCCTGTTCCCCTGTACCACCAACCTAACACACAGTGATTGTAGGCCTTGATCTGGTTGAGTTCTCTGTAATGGCATACTGATGGATGGCTGCGTTACATCCCCGGATGGTGGAGCATTAACGCATCACAGAATTTACTTAGGGCCATTAAGCCAATGAGTAAGACTTCTGCAAATTCTGGACAGAACAGGCAGTGGAACCCCTCCTTCTCCAATTTGCAGGACCTGCCCACCTCCCTGAAAAGTCAGTATTCTGGTCCTAGTCACAGTGAGTAGCATTATTGTCTCTGGTGTTTGTTGGCATACCAAACTCAGCACAGCATTCCCTGCCAGTCTTTTCTTCTCTCTCGCCTGTTGGGGGAATATCTTTAATGTTGGTGGGGAGGGGGGGAGGTTGGCAAGACAGCGAGCGATGTGTGATCTCCAACGTTGGAAGTTTTTCATCAATTCAAGATTTTCTTACTGGTGCTTGGACTTAAGGGATGTATGTGTGTGTGCAAGAGTGTGTGGCAGCCTATCTCACCCCCCCCCCCTCCTCAGGAAAATGTGTAGCCTGATAACCTGATTGATGCAGGGGTACACAGGCCACACTGTGTGATGGTGATAGACAGAGAGGTTGCTTCAATTCTCCTGTCAATCCATGGTGGAGCATGATGATGAGATATAGGTGTATTTCGCATGACCATTAGAAAAACACTGTGAATCATAATATGACTTTCACTGGGTTATCTTTGCCAAAATGCTGAATGTTTCTTTGCCCAAAAATGGCAGTGATTGTTTGGTTCATAATGGTGCCATTGATTTTTTTTTATTGTTTTTTTTTTCTCCCCTCATAACTTATTCTCAGTATATCTGCCATTAGAGGCGTATGGGCAGAGTAGTAGTGGTGTTAGTGTATGACAGAGAGACAGAGAGAGATGGTTTAAACACATAGACTCCAATGTCTGCTGTTATGGATGGATTGGGGGTGGGGTGATGTCATGCTTTAAAGTAAATGGCTTTGAATTATACTTGGCTAATCTGAAGATTCCTTCCAATTCCCAGGCAGAAATGTAACTGGGCATAAATATTAACGGCCTCATTATGTGACTCTTGTGCTGGGCATTAGTATGCTTACATTCATTGCCTGGCTGATGCTTCTATGCCAAAATGCTTATTTTTAAAACCGTTTATACAGCTGGATATTTTATTGGGGGTAGTTCAGATTTAATGCGTCACTCAAGGGTTCAACTACAAGGTTGTGCCTGGGATTCAAACCTGCTCATATTCTTAAACAGTATAAACTGTCTGTGTTTGTTCTGCATGAGAAGCATAAATTGTTCAGGTCAAACTGTATGTTTCTTCCTGGTTGCTTTGGCATTGGATAGGGATGCTGTATTTATTTGTCTTGTCCCTCACTTCATTTTTAATAAAAGTTGTTGCATTCACAGGGACTGAAGCCACATTTTTAACAAAAATTACTTCGGTCCCCATGAAGCTGCGGTAACCACCCCATTTTTTTGCTATGGAAATGTGACCTCAAAATGTGGAATTGGAATACCTTATTTAAGTTAATGACCCACCAATGCAGAGTCCCCACACCCTCCTCTTATGTTATAATAATAGACCAATGACTGTAGAGGAAAGCAAAGTACACATAGGTGTGCTTGCACCCCCCCCCCCCAACACACTAAAAGTGACAGTTTATCATACCAGTTCTGGAAATACTGAGAGACAGCCATTGGTCACTTAGGTTTTGGAGATCTGTTTACCAATGTAACTTAAGTATGCTGTGTTTTCCCTTGTTGGTCTTGAATGGGCAGTTTTGCATTGTGGGGTTTTTCTGCAGCTTCGGTAAATCGTTGTGGTGGGCTGCCATGTCAAGCTGACAGGTTCGTAGCATCACTGGAAAAGAGAACCAGACCCATCGCGTCTTGCGTCATGATTGCCTTAAACTGGAGACTCGGATTCCCAGTGGGGTTTGGCTACATTTTTGAAATGTGAGTCTACTTGAGGCAGCTGAGAGTGGGCCTTCAGGTATGATAGCAAGTGACTCTTCTGGGAAGGTCACGCTCCCGGCCAGTCCCAGCAGTGGAGCTTGGATCTGAACAGGTGGGATGGCACTAAATCCTTCGTCCTCTGTTGTCTTCATGCCTTAACTCCCGCGTGAGCTGCTAGGGGTCAAAGGCAGTGGTGTAGACTTGTGGTGGTGGTGGGGGATTTAGTGGGTTTTGCTGAGGGGTTGAGGACAGTAGAGGACACATACTAGCCCAATTAGAAGCCGTGTTGACAGGACGCCCCCCCATGCCCTTCTAAATTTACTGCTCTCCATTGGCATGCATTTTGTGTAAGGAGGCTGAATTGGCGTCACATGGAGCGTTTGTGCTAAAGCTGCGCGGGTCTATAACCAGAGAATTAAAAAAAAATCATCCTGATGTTTTCCATCTGTTTGTAGTTGCAGCTTCCCCCTCCCCTTCTTGAAGAAGGAATGGCCACAGCAAGCAAAGTCCTGGGTCCCCGTAGCATTTGCATGCAACATGGATCCTTTGTATGTTACAGTATTGTTCTTGAAGTAGAATTCTGTCATTCAAATGCAAACGTGTAAGTTTAAAATTTAGCGACACACAGAAGACTGATCGCTAAAGGGATTTATTTAGGAATGCACCGTTCGATTGGCCAGCAATCGGAATGACCCGATTTTCAGCCTGATCGGCCTGATTGGTGATCAGCCGATAAGTCTCACGTATTTCCGATTACGAACAGATCTTGCGCATGCAAAATAAATCATATGCGTAGTCGCGCATTTATTTATTAATGTTTAGTTGTAGTTTGGGTTTTATTTGTTTTAGTTTAATTATTTGACTTTGTAAAATTTTATAGGCATTTGTTATGAAAATAAAGTTTTGAGGTGAAGAAAATGTGATTTTTGTATGTATTTGCTGTTCTCAGGGCAAAAATCAGTATTAGAAAAATTGGTATCAGCCAATCGCACATACCAAAAAATCGGTAATCAGGATCGGCCAAGAAAATTAAAATCGATGCATCCCTAGATTTAATTAATTTAGGCCTGTGATGGAACATAATATCATACTTTCCATCTGTATGATATAGCTCCTGTGTGTGTGTGCATGTGTGTGTTGCATCCTGGAATTGCATGATGGTGAGCAGTGACCAGTCTTCTATATTAAAATGTTGCTTTTGTTTATTAACTCTGGGACATTCTTTGGGGCGTGTGTCCATTTTTATAGAGAGGAAGATGGAAGCCGTTGCTAAGGAACAAGGTGCCTGTAACAGGCTTTGGGGGGTGTGCGTTTAGGGTTGAGGGGTGTCTCGTTCATGGTCAGGCCACACGCAGAAGTTGGAATCCACTGTTCTGAACCAGCACAGTCCTGTTTGCACGGTCTGACGCTTCAGCCGGGGCAATCGGTGAGCATTGGTGCACCGTGATGTGGCAGGCTGACCACGCCGCTCGTGTTCATGCTAACGGGAGAGACCGATCGTAGCATACGTAGCTTTGTGGGCGAGGCCACTTACTGCCTTTTAGAAAGCGATGGGTGCCGAATCCCTTTACCCACCCTTAACATCGGTCTGCAGCACGCTCGAGAACAGTGGCTGTCCGCCTTGGTGGGAATCTGGCTTGGTGCTGTAATGAGGACGGAGTCCACGGGTGCCTTGTCAGAGGCTCCGAAACGGATAGACAGCGGCGTGTTCTGCTCTGCCTCGCGGGACCTCATTAGGGGCTCTGTTACTCACATGTATGTGTGTGTCTGTGTGTGCATGTGAAATAAATAAAGAAATAAAAATAGAGGAATATATATATATAAAATATAAAATTTATTTCTGAGGATGTGCAGGACTTGAACGTCCCAGTGGGAAATGCGAATAAGCACATTTGTCACCTCTTGCACAGCAAATTGCGATGCAGGGCTTAATTAAGAAATGCTTCTATTACGCTTTGCTATTATGCAGATGAAATGAATGTTGGGCCCTTGTGGGGGGGGGGGGGTTTCAGTTTTCCCTGAGGCCTGTTTCTGTACCAAGTTGCCATTCAGTGGGCAGTGTGTGAAATGTGGAAGAAGGCTCCGTAAGAATCGGAGTGGACCGCCCTACTTGTGCTGTTGCTCGGCGCTGATGCCCTCACAATGCTGCCCGGCTACTGCCCTGCCCCCAGTGCGGTCGGGCCACTATTCTTGATGCTTGTGAAGCTGAGAATGCTGCTTGAGTTCCATTACAGGCACAAGGGGCCTCGGCTGCCAACAGTCGTTATGGAGAAGTGGTCACTACGTCCGCTCTTTTACGGGTCCATGAGTTAGTAAGTTGGGGAGCTGCCGTTACTTTCTGTGGTGAGAGGGGGAGTCGATGATGACTAATCATGTACCTCACAGTGATGGGAGGGTGATCATGAGACAGCTGGAAGGGGTGAGCGGAGGTCCTGGTGGGTGGCAACAGTCCAATTTCATACTCGCCGCCCCGGTCTTCAACAGTGCTGGATCCCATGTTTTCTGTTTCCTGCTGATCAAAATGCTCAGAGCTGATTTAGCGCATTTCTTTGCCAGTTTTTTCTTTTACTGCTAAAATGTTAATTTCCATAAAATTTAATATAGTACAGAATAGCTGTAATTAGACACCCTTACTGCAGTGGTGGCTATATTTGTCTGTAGTGCACTGACTGTGGATTAAAAAAAGGTATTTCAGATTTCATTTGCTGTGATGTATCCATTTGAACTGAGTAGCCCAGTTGCCCATGCAGTTGCTGCACTATCAGTATTGATAGACTGCTATATGTCTGATAAAGCTTCAGGCACCCCCCCAACTTTTCTCCGGGCCTGGGGGCCAATGCAACTTACCAGGAACCAATTTAAGAATGAAGCTGGCTTCCTGCTGCCTATGGCCTGGATGGACCCCTCTGGATTTTCCTACCCAGGATCGTTGCTTTTTTTTTTTCTTTCTTTCTTTCCCCTCCTTGTCAAGTTTTGTGCCTGACTGGGTGTGAATGGCATCAGGTTTTCCTTTCCCGCCTTCGATTTACACGGCATGTAATTGAGAAGCACCGGCTTCGTCTATCAGCTCATTCCCCGCGGGTCGGGTCACGAATTGCTCATAAAATTTGTTCCACGTTCTTGTCCTTTTGTAATTTCCACTCGGGTCGATCGGATGTGGCGCTATGTCGGATCGATTTTGTGTTGCCTCTGGCGCTTAGCCCATAGCAGGGATGCGGAATGCAAGGCTGTGGCCCAATGCAGGGGGGAAGGACGTGCACATGCAGAGAGAAACATATGCGCACACACACACACACACACACAGACAGCAGTAACAGCACCATTCCCAACACACTGACCTCATTCACACTTCCAGAGGACATGGAGGGAGCATGTCTGTGTGTTTGCCTCTGTGCCTCTGTCAGCGGGGGGGAGGGGAGCATGTCTCATGAGAAAATTGCCTGTGCTGTCGTGGTGGGCGATCTAGAATGGGTCCATCAGGTCTGTCAGCTGCTTTCTTAGTAAAATCACACAAATGCCTGACTCGACACACTTGTCATCTTGTATGTCAAGCTGAAATCTGCTATCTTAGTGTTTTATTTTCACTCCCCTCGTCCCCCCCCCGTCCCTCATTTAACGTAATATTCCGATCGCTGCTGGGGGCCCAATGCAGGGGGGCGCATGTTCCAACACTTCAGACATTGAAGGGGTTTTCATCAAATATTAATATTGCTGGAAATGCTCTGGGGCGGGAGCTAATGTGGCCAAAACATGGGGGTTGTGGGGAGGGGGCGGGGAGCAGTTCAAGAAAAATAAGCAATCTGTACAAATTTATTATGTTTTATTCTACTAATAGTCGTCCTGAACTTTTTCATGAACTCCTCATTACTGCTCTTAGATGTTGTTTGATTGCAGCCAACTCTGCTTGTCCTCTTTGCCCAATTCATTTCAGAACAATGTGCAATGAAAAAGAAGCTTTGTCGGAATGTCTGATGTGTTTCATATATTTATTTTGTTAATGCATTTCTGCCCGGTCTGGTGAAATGCTAATAACATCGATATCTTAATATTGTGTGTGTGTGTGTGTGTGTGTGTGTGTGTGTGTGTGTATTGGAATCGAGGCAAACCCGTCAAGCCATTCTGCCTGCGAGCGATGTGCTGCTTTAACGGACGACCAGGTTGTACAGACCAGGACCTGCTAACAGTGCTTCCCACTGCCCGTCTTGCTCTGTGGGCGGGTTTGTGGGTTTTGCGCCGTTCCCCAATTGCCCCCCCCCCCCTTCATCTTCTCAGGAGGGCAACTCAATAGGTTTATGAGCAGCTTGGCTTAGCCCGGTACTGGGACCGCCCACAGTCCACCCTCCTCCCCCCTTGCTGCGTTGTGATTGGCTGAGGTAAGGTTGACGTCACATAGCCCAGGCGTTGATTTGGCGCGTCCGCCAGGGCCCAGCCGGGTGCCCTGGCGACGGGCTGGAGCGGGTAGGCTCAGACGAGCGTGCGGCACGCAGAGGCTGTTTTAGGGAGCCGGGCCTCCCGGACTCCTGCCGCCACAGCCCATGCTGCCGCCGCCGCTGCCATGGAAACTAACCCTGTAACCCATGGAGATAACGCGGGCTGCTATGAGGCAGGTAAGCGTGTGTGCTGGTGTGTTTGTGTCCCATGCGCACGGGGGAATTCGAGGCAGAATGAGGGCTTCTGGCAGATTGCGGAGTGTAGAGCCTGCACACTTTGTCTCGTTACCGTCTTGCACCGTGACACATTGTTCTAAAGCGTCCTGACCAGAGCAGCTAAGTTTACTGTAAACGCTGCTTCTTCAAATGTCCCAGGACTATGGTTTTAACTTTGCCTCACACACTGGCAGCAGCTCGCTGGACCCGAGGGCTAGAGAGGTGCAACGTTTGCCCCACCGGGAGGTTAATGCTGTTCCTGCGGTGCGTGGCAGGCAGTCTGCCCTCTACTACTGGGGGAGTGGGGTGGCAAATAAACATGGAAACCTGGTTTGTGTTGCTCCAGGGACAGCATCGAACCCCTGCTTTCCCACACTTGGGCAGCAGATTCGCTGCAAATCCATGGCTGACACATGGGCTTTGAACATAATTACCGACGCTGGTAGATCCGCCGCCCCGTCTCCTGCCACACCAGTTAACACCCGGCTTATTAAAAGCAAGGTGCTGTCTATTTATGTCTTTTTTCTCCTCTTTTCCTGTGTAGTAAGTAGTCTCGTATCTTAACATGTGTTCTTGCAAATGTGATTTTGATGCCTTCTCACTAGTGTGTTTTCTTTTTTATGTTCATAAACCCCATCAATTCCCATAGATATTGCCTTGTGTGTGACGCTCACCTTCATTTTCAAACATTTCAGCTGTGATTCACATCTGCACTGTTCACGTCGTACAGCAAAATCGTATTGGAAATGTTCTTCTGGTTGGCAAATTCAGTTTAACGTGTGTTGAAGTGATTCTCGTGTGACTGATTTTATCCCACATCCCAAAAAGTAGGGCAAGGTGACAGTGGATATGCTGTGTGTTTCCGTAACACGCGTGTGTGTAAGAGACTAAGAGAAAAGGGTGAGAAATTATTTCTGGGTGAATCTGCTTTGCTAGATTTTCAATGCATACTAATGTGATGATGAATTGTGTGTGAATTTTCACATTGGGTCATACAGGCACTGGATGATCCGAGGTCATGTTCACTGCTGTACTGTTCTTGGTATGATTCTGACAAACGGTGGTTATCGCTGACAGATAATCGCTGTCATATGGTGCTGTCGTGGCTTCACTGAGCATAACAATGGCCATTACAGCGAGCTGTCGTAGTCTTCCTGTAACCTTGCCAGCCTTGACTGCAGCGTGCAAATTTAGCTGGGTGAGGGCATCTCGTCTGCACCCTGCTTCAATCCACAGCTTTTGTTCGCTCCTTTTAAGGGGTACTGCTGTCTGTTCGGGGCATTAATTTAAAAATAAATAAATAAATAAATAAAATAAATGAAGAGTAAATGAATTCTAATCATGCCAAATTCATAATCTACCAAGCTCCAGTCTGAAGTCACTCTAAAATTGATCGGGGAAACCTATAACTGGTATCCCCACCTTGGATACGGGGAAGTGGGAGCACTGCATGGGTTTTTGTAGCCGTACCTGATACCCCCCCCCCCCCCCCCCCCCCCCCCCCACCCT
>JAODLC010000001.1:51017728-51029463 GCA_026781145.1 Hippopotamyrus pictus
TATCCTGTCATGTGACCCACAGTGTACTCCCATCGCTGCTATCCTGTCATGTGACCCACAGTGTACTCCCATCGCTGCTATCCTGTCATGTGACCCACAGTGTACTCCCATCGCTGCTATCCTGTCATGTGACCCACAGTGTACTCCCATCGCTGTCTGTCCGGTCATGTGACCCACAGTGTACTCCCATCGCTGTCTGTCCTGTCATGTGACCCACAGTGTACTCCCATCGCTGTCTGTCCCATATGCTTATCATGGCTGTTTAGCTGTCTGGAAAACTTACCCCGTTGTTCTTTGCGGGTGTTTGTTTTCATCCCCTCAGTTCCTCCGTGAGTTTCCTGCCCCCCCCAGGCTCGGAGCAGATGCAGTTTCCTCGGACCTCTTCCCCCTGCAGCTCTCAGCAGCTGCCTGGCCAGCAGTGCCCAGGTACTGGGGGCCGGCCCTCACCACCTGCACATGTGCATGTACCCCTGCGCCACACGCCCTTCCTGTGTTCTGTTTGAGGTCACAGGCTCCGTCTCTTTGTATATACCTGAGATTAGAAACCATGTCATAGATAAGGGAGTGTGTGTGTGCATGTGGGTCTTTTTTCCCAAGGAGAGGACTTGGGCTTTATCGGATTCTTTGTAATCTCCCCAGCATTATTCTCCTTTAAATACCACGGTGCAAAGGTTTTAACCTGGAGCTAGTAGGTGCCCAATAGAGAGATCGATTTTGCTGAGGTGTGTTTATACATCATGCTGGCTTGAACTAGCTGCGCTTTTGGCCTCAACATAAAGGCTCATTTTGTGTCTGCGGAGCGGTCGTGAATCTCTGTGAGCCATTATGTTTAAAGAGCTAATTCGAAGTACTTTCCCATCTTTACAGGCTAATTAATGAACAGATACGGACTTGTAATTAAAATAATTCCTCTGTTGCTTCTTTCCTCATTATAGCCATCTTTAAAAAAACCCTTACGGGCTCCCTAAATGTAATTTGCCATTTTATGCTTCCTCAATTAATGATAATTCCTCTAATGATGAGCGCCTCTGATGACTTTTTTGGCCACCCCACCCCCCCTACATAGCAAATTCTAAAACTCTTTAAAGAAAAAGGAAAAAAAAAAATGAACGTCTCTTTCAGATCATTAGATGAGGTTTCTGCCTGCAAGTCTGCTGCTGCCGCATGGAATTTAATAATGGGATTTGGAGAGTGGGGGGATGTCGGGGCCTTTTAATGATCCGCTTCCTGCATGTTGACTTAGCATCCCAATATTCCTTTTTAATATTAAAGCAGGAAGGAAGAATGACACCCCCCCCCCAACATGAGTGGTTATTGTGTCGACTCTGCCCTTGGGGAAGAGTGTGGGGGGTGGGTGGAGGGGAGTAATATCGCAGAATTGTGCCAGTTTGGGGGGAGGCAAGAACCAGCTCCTGAGGGACTATAGAGCCAGGTTTCTCCCTTGCGGGGGGGTCACAGACTGGGAGTTTCACCGCAGGTTTGCATGCGAGTGTCCTTGTAGCTATGCCCCCCCCCCCCAAATTGTCCCTGTGCGCAGTTTCACATCACTACAAACATATGCTCTCTGCTAGTTAAGGTGCACTTACACCAATATGGTGGTTTATTATTTTATTCAGCTCTCTGCTGTCCAGTCCCCCGCCCTGTCACATTTCCCTCCCGTACCTGAAGGGTCCTCCATCAACATTCATCCTTGGCCTCACTGCTGCCGTGTCGCTCTCTTTATCGTCCATTATCAATGCAATGTATGCCAGAGTGATAATTAGCATAATACAATTATCAGTGGCACGCTAATCGAACTGGCTGCTGTGTTTCCTGTGATCGCCGTCGGCAGGCATGCCCCCACCCCATGGCAGTGGGATGCTCATGATGCAGCTCGCCTTGCCCCCCAGCCACCAGCCACGGCCGCACTCGCCCCCCCAGTGGAAACACAACAAGCACCACAGCCTAGACCACCAGAGAGGCTCCAAGCCGGCCGAGATTACCACTCTTGACTCCTCTCAGGTAACTGCCCCATCCCCCCCCCCCCAGGTCACACAGTTCGTGCTAAGTGGCTCGTTCATGGCTGGAACCTGGAAACTGGCTGAATTTGCATTTAACTCCTTCATGGCTGCAGTAGAGCCACAGGCAGAGGATAAACAAGGCCGGGTGGAGTTGGAATCACTTTCAAACTGCAGTGACTTCACCTGGTCACTGTACTGTAGCGCTCTGTGGTTAGTCCCTAAGCGGCTGTATCCTTTAACTCCAGAGCAGCCCCCAGCTGGGCAGCCCCGCCCCCTCTCCCGCCCAGTCTCCTGGCCCCGCCCATCTGACCAACATGAAGAACATGCGTCCCGGCCTCGCCCCCGTCACCATCATGCCTCAGTTCAGCCGGTCCTTCGGCCCGAGTCAAGGTGAGCGGCCCGGCCCCTAATTTCCTGTCATCGGATGCTTGGTCTGCCCCTGTGGGCAGCGGATTACACGGCTGGGGGCTGATGCTCTCGATCCCACAGGCGATACGAGGTATCCCCTGCTCGGCCAGCCCCTTCAGTACAACCCCCCCATTCGGCCCCCACTGCTTCACGGCCCCCACGTGGTCCACAATCACCAGGTGAGTCTCTTGAGACTTCCAGTGCCCAGCCTTTTGGGTGTTGTGCTGCCTGGGCACCTGAGAAATAATACAAAAGAATGACAACGAAATATGTGACCGCTGCCCAGGAAGGCGTTGTTTTCAAAGCTGGCACACCCACCCACATGTCGCCATCTCTCCAGGGACACGCAGCGATCCGGCACAGTGGCAGGGTGAGGAAGTCCACACGGAAGGCACTGTCTTCAGATCTCAGTGTAGGTGACCCAGGTAATGGGTGGGGCCTGATGTTGCTGCGGAAACGGCATTAATGACACCCCGCAACCGTGGCTCGGAGCTCTCAGTTAACATGCAGGCATCGAGTTTATTTAAATTAACCGCAGGATTAAACTGGTTTATTGCGGGGTTCAACTGGATTTGGGAGCCATCGGGTCTGTTAATTGTGAGATTAAGATTACCAGTTCACGACCTCTGGAGGACTAAAGTGCCGATAGATGGAGTGTTAGTTCTTAGGCAGGGCTATTGGTGGGGTGGGGGAGGTTCTGGGCAGGGCTATGGGTCCACGCCTGTTAATATATACTGCCTGCATCTGACCATAAACAGTTGGGGAACCACAGTGACTTGCCAGCCAGTAGGGGGGGAAAACAGCATCAGGATGAAATGTGAAATGGCAGTATTTGAATGAATGGCCGCATGTCAGAGGGATCCTGTCTGTGGTGTCAAACGGTCACCGTGGAGATGGAGCATGTTGGTCCCTAGCAGCCTCCCCACACGGCTGCCCTGAGGCACCAGTAGCATTATTATGCTCTACTGATACTGACCCATGGGCAGGGGGACTGACTTTGTAATGCAAGTCAGAGGATGTGATTGTTTCTCTCTTTCCATGTCTCCCCCTCCCTATCTGCATCCCCCCCCCCCCCAGTAATGGGGAGGGTCCTGGAGGTGACCAGCCTGCCGGAGGGGCTGAGCCGCGCCGAGGCGGACGCCCTGCTCGCCGACCTCTGCAGAGTAGGGGCCACCATCCGGTGGCTACCGGAACACCCCCAGCCGCATGCGCACCGCGGCCCCGGGGATGCCAGCGGCTCCCCCGACCGCCCGAAGCCCCCCCGCAACCTGGCGTCCGCCTACACCATCCTGGCCTTGTTCCCCTCCAGACACGCAGCGCAGAGTGCCCTGGCCAAGCACGGAGGCGCCGGCCCCGCTGCCTTCAGGCTCAGAACTAGCAAAAGACACTTAGAGCTTCCCAACCTGGAGAGGGCCAGCTCCCAGTGAGGGTTGGGCCGCCCCCTCGTCCCCCGGCACCCGTCACTTCCCGTTTCGGTCACTCCCCACTTCCCGTTACCCACTGAGTTGGTTTGATATCATGGGTTTTCACTTGAGTTATGAGAGACTTTGGGAATTTTGTCTTTGTGTTGTTCTAGCGATTTGAAAACGAGTTTATTCTGTGGGAATATTCAAAACCAAGAATGCAGTTCCAAATATTAACCCATTTTTTTTTCAGAATTGACTGGAACATATCAAACGGCAGCGGGTACATTTTTTTTTTGTTTTTTAATTTGTTTTATATTTGAAATTCTGTTAGGCCCAGGCGGGCAGTACAGCTGCATCCTTTCCCCAATTCCACAGTTTCTTGCCTAGTTTAGTTTTTAGTCCGTCAAAAGCCAAAAATCTACCTGAGGATATTCTGTGCCGGGTCTGGACCCCAGGGACTAGTCTCCCACGAGCCGGTTATTGTTCACTGTGGTCAGTTTACATGAATCATTACCGAACTGCCAAACATTTTTCTTTTGGTGCCTTCTACCATGAGTCCAGAGAAATCACTCTTTTAAAATGTAGAACCCCCGACACTGTACATAATTTATATAATCTAAGTCCTCGTGGCGAACGTTATGCTGGTAACAGGCACAAATGAAAGAAAATATCAAGTTAAGTATTCCTGGTTTTAAGCTAATTTATTACTCTGAATATTCCTGACGGCATGTTTTAGCAACCCGATCGGGATGTCGTCCTCTACCTTACCGTGTCATCGCCGCCATCTTCTCAGAACGAGGCCAACACTTCCGGTTTCTTAGTTAATCTTTTTAAATTATGTCCTCCTTGAAGGACTACTGGAAAATCAAAAGTTTGCACATTTATACTGCGGATTTCTTTTATTCCAATTCAAGACGGCTGTACAATTTTTGCTGGTGCAAATCATTTTTATTTGAAACCAATAAATGTTTACACCAAACGATGTCCTTTGTCCCAATCGGAGTGTTTTCTTCAATTGCTCTGACATATTATTCATTCTGGTGTTTTCCGGGTGGCAAATAAATACGTAGTGAAATGTCTCCACTTAAGATTTGGTATATTCCCCTCCTAGCTGACTATTTGGTGGGGAGAAGAAAATCATCTTTTATAGTCATTTGACTAAGATTGTCTATGTTGCCCTTGTGCTTGCATTGAACCAATTAATGATCAGTTGTGGTTTACCTGCGATCCGCTGAAATTCGAGGTATTCAGTTTGGTGTCTAGTAAAGTTGCCTTTTACATTCCTGGACGAACGGAATCCAAGTATTTGATACATCTGGCCATCCCCTTGATCCCCGGTGCAACGCTTTTGGAAAGTCGAGTAAGTCATCGTTCCATTTCAATAGCCGTGCTGCTCACGGATGTTTGACTTTTTTTAAAAAAAAAAAAAAAAAAAAAAAAAAAGGGGGGGGGGAGGGGTGTGTGCGGAAGATTTTGCTTCTATCGGATGCTCTTTTGCGTGCAAGCTAGAACGAAGCCCGAAACAAGTAGACTCTGGTAGTATTTGGGAGATCTGGGTAAATAGTTTGATATGAAAAAATATATATGCATGGTTGTGAACTTGATCTACTGGCTGCAATGAGATATTAAATTCGAGCCAAGTCGGCGCACACAGGCCCACGCATTTATATGTACGTAAGAGTTTATTACCTTGTAAATAGTCTCTAGGGTTTGCGAACTACCCACCGCTTTCCATGTAACTAATTTTAGGTTTATAATGGAATAATATAGATTTGCCGTAAGATTTCTCGTGTCAGCGCGAGATTCTGAAAACGTGAGAGTTGCCAACCCTGTATTTACTGCAGCCCGCTGACCACTAAGTCTTATATTTGAAAAAAAAAAAAAATGCAACGGAGCAATACATTTACAATGACCGTTAGCAGTATAGATAATATGAAATATAGCATTATTTACAATTGTGTTGTATGTACAAGGTAAGTAATATAACCATGTGTTAATTAAAAGGAAAACAAGCAGAAAGGAAGAATCGAATTACCACTCACTGCATCTCGAAGTGGTCATATCATGGGTATTGAAGTTGCCTGGCATTATATGTTGACATAGTTGCATAGTTTTACTCTACGATTAGTTCTCCTGCAGGTTCTGGGTTAGGGGTGTCAGTGATATTTTATCGAGCCGAATACATGGTGCAGATAATTACCTTCTGCGCACCGGCGTTGCCCCATCCCTGTCCCGGACTTTCCTTTGAGACTTAACTTGAAAATAATGTGTGTCAGGTCTGAGATGGCAGGTTTAGTTGTGAAAGTAAAGCTGCGGTCATTGTGTTGAAGCTCTGGCGACCCGAACCCTGGCCGAGTTGGACTAAGATCGGAATAATTCTCAATGACGTTCCGCTGTGCATCTATTCTGGGGTCGCAGGAAGTGGGCGTATTATGACGTTTGGCCAAAGACCAACATTATGGTAGTGTTGGGTCACTGGAATACTTTTTCCTTGCCAGTATAAATCTTGGTGAGAGTGTAAATCTGCAGCCCAAATGAGGCGCAAGATAAACTCATTCTATGGGTAACGAAAAATTGCAATTATACGTATATATATACGCCAGGAAGCCCTGCCTGTGCGACTTCCTTTTTACTTTGCGGCCTTTAATTGGGTTATTTTTTTCAGTTGTTCCGACTTGACTTTTTATTCTTTGTGTGGCACTTTATGTGCTGATGCAGAGACATTTTTTTTATCCCACTAAAAACAATTATATAAATGTGCCATCGGCTTCATTTTATGATTTATTGTTGTTCCTCGCACCTTAAACAATTAACCGAACAAACTGTTTATTATAAATGAACTGCATACTAATTAGTGTTGCTTTGCTTGTGGAGCTTGAGTAAACTAAGAGGGCATAATTAACTTATTATTTACAGAAAAGCGCATAATTCTTAACTGGTTATGTTTTTCTTGTAATGGACCAGACCAATCAACCAGGTTAATTTGGGATTTGCGTGGTCTCAATGAAACCAGCAAACAATGTGGGTATGCCATATATGTCGGGATAAATGCGTGGTGATGGCGCCACCTTGTGGTAATGTATGTTTAATTTTTTTATCGAAACGGGCATAATTCCGAGAGGTGAAAGGTTTCAAAAACATCTTTATATATGATTGGCTTTTAGCCTTTGAAAATGTGCTTCAGTGTCTGTTCAGTTTGATTTTATACGGGAAGATAAGGAATGACCTTTGAGTTTAGGATTCCGGACTACCCTTTTCCACTAGTAAAACTGGTGCTCCTTACTAAAAATTTTAGGGGCACCCAACACAACATTTAAATGAATATTTAAAAAATCGACATGCAAAGCAACACATTCACATTCTTAATCGTATTACTGATAACTGCTTTGGCAATAAACATATAATTTACAGAAATATCAGTGTGGTGTTTTATTGTAGACTGTAGAGGACAACGTCATATAGAGTATAAGTACTGCATTAAGAGAAAAGGCATACAGTTCTTGTGGATTGTATGCAGATAGATGACATTCTGCGCAGAGTTGTCCCCAATCCACGTTATGATGACGGTAGCCTCTCGTTAGATCTCTACTATAATAACACTATCTCGCTCACTCGCACACAAACACACACCAGTAATTAAGGTGAATACAGTGAATCTTGAATGTCAGTTTGCTATTCATGTCAGTAGTACTTTACATTTTTCTTTGACCTGCCTAAATTGGATAATACGCTAGTCGGTTAACGGTAAACAGGTTGGGTTTTATCCATAAAGCAGTTTAATACCAGGAGGTACATAAAGCTAAATTGAAACAAAGACTGAATGAATATATAAACTTTCCCTCCGTAGCTATGTGTTTTTAAAATATGTACTTAATCCACGGATGTTGCACATTTCATTTGAAAGTTTGTTCAAAAAGAGTGGCCTTTGGGTTTAGCAGCGGACAGTTTCCAAACTGCATGACGACTGGCTTCTGGGCTTAGCAACAGAGAATTAAAGACGGTGGCTTGGGGCCATATGTAACCAAAATATTTAATAGTAGCAGGCGATATCTAATTTTTGGTGCCGTCCATACATTACATGTAGGTATACGGTACGTATTTCGGCTATATTTTAAAAAGCAAAACTATTATGGTATTTTCAAATCCCCCATGATACAGTTCCTCCAAAATGAAAAAAAAAAAAAACTATGCTGCCATTATACCGCGAACCTAAATAGTTACTAATAAATACATTTTCGGTTCGTAAACGTGAATATAATTTCAAGTACAAACGGGTTGTCGTCCATTAACCTTTACATAGTTGATTAAAAATGCAGGCGTGGGAATCGGCAAGTTGAACCGTATAATTCAAAAATCTTATCAAACTCCCGGTTCTTTATAAGTTAGAACCGGTTCTCGATCCCTCCCGTTGTTTCATGTGATATACAACGACAGTTAAAATAAAAGGCAAATCGCACCGGTGCGCCTTCTTATAATATTTAGTAGAACCCTCTCCAAAGTGGTCGCATTCTGGAGCACCGCTTTAGTGGTCATCATCCAGACCAAAAAAACCCTTTGAAGTACAATACTAAAGTCAAACAGGTTCACCAGGAATCATAGAACTTAAAATGGCATTATAATGGTGGTGTGGTGTGACCCCCAACAGCCCTGTCCATCCTCCCAAGCTTGAGTACAGGCTGTCATCAAACTGCAAGATGGTTTCTTCTTTACAGACTACTATACCCTGAGGTTTCCCCTCCCTCTGGCTCCTGTCGCCTTCTGCTTTCAAGGGTACATTATAAGGTGAGGGGTGGGGATTAGGATGATCCATGTGCCCCTGAGTGACAAGGGCCCTAAAAAATTTGGGACATAATTGGATTGGTCCGGGTTCGGGGCCCGATATGTCTAGCGCCATCCTTGCCTGCTTCAGAGACTGAAACCGTCTTCTGCCTGATGGCCCCCAAATGTTCAGCTGACCTTGAGCCTCAAGCACTCCAGTGCAAAAGTTTCAAAGCACATCCTCTGAGGAGCAGGAGTAATCGATCCCGTACTTATTTGCATTAACACTGAATCCAATTAAGAAGGAATCCCAAGGATGGAACAGGAGGGTTATGCTTCCCTCAAAGAGGATGACTGAGAAGCTAACAGAATGATTTAATTAGGTTTTTCTTACAAATGAATTCACATGCAATGTAGCTACATTTCCATGTTTCGACTACCTGAATGTTTGTTTCTCTCTTTATAGGGATACAAACATTGTATAGATCATTTCTATTTCTGTTTGTATACTGTAGTTCATGCTTCCTTTTGACCAAAATGGAGGAACACAGGAAGGTGGAGCAGGAGCAGAAAAGAATATGAGGGATCAGGGTAACAAGGATGTAGCAGTGGAGATCAACCAGAAGGGAGCTTTTGGGAGGAAGCTGGGTGGTTTCTATCAATAGTTTTATATAAATGATAAAATAGCATTGACTGCCTTTCATTCAAACAAATGAATTCTGGTTTTGCAACATAACACAGATTGCTGAATAAGGAAAAATACCATAAAGTCATGTATCAGAACAATTTTTATTCAGAGCAACATGCATATCCATCATCACAACCTGCAAAAGAGTCTGAGAAACCCTTAAGATGTGATTTTTCTTCCCCCCTGGTCACGCTGCTTTCTGATCACCCTAAGATTCCCATCATCCTAATGAACCATGGAAAACCGTCAATGGCTTCTGTTACAGTCGGGCACTGTAATGTTTATCACATGCATCCTTTAAAAAAAAAAAACTTAGCTATTATTGCTGTTAATTCCTGTGCTTATACCGCTCTTTAATGAAATGGTTTGGCTAAGGCAATCTGGTGAGTTTTGTTTCTCCAATGGTCTGGTAGGTGTATGTAAAACCAGTGTAAACCAGTTCTCCCTAGTCGTGAGCAGGGAGATAGCAAAAATATGGACTGTTTGGGGGTCCCTGAGGTTTGGGCTGAAAAACATTGGTGTAAACCAAAGGGAGGATTACACAAGCTAGATCAAGGCATCCAAAAACACTTCTACATACAAAATCTCATTGTTAATTAAATAAATCAACAAAAATGTCAACCATGGCAAACTAATTCCAAACGCTTTACTGATTAATAATCCACTGACTGTTTTCCCATCAAAAAATGTAAACATAAACTAAGGCACTGTCCGTCCATTCCACACCCCCCCCCCCCCCCCCCCCCCCCCCCCCCCCCGACTAGGTTCTAGAGAGAAGCTGGTATGGTGACAGGAAATGCTGTCTCTGTCTCACACGGCCTTGAACGTGATAAGATATTCTGGATAGGCACCTGAGTCACAGAAAATGACGAAGATGAAAGGGTTTTGCAGGCTGTCAACAGCGCAGTCATGAAGGCCGGCTTGGGGGTCATTAGGATTCAGGGCTTTGGGCTCCTTCAGCTCAGACTCCCCCAGGCAGGGCTTCCCCGTCAGGACACGGGCCCTGTAAATGTACTTCTGGCCCTGATCGTCTGGGCTGGAGTAATCATCGTAGCAAGAGTAGTAAGCTTGTTTGGCGAAGTAGGTTCCCAAGCCGTACTTTGTAGCTGTGATAAAGGGAAATAAGTTATTATTCACAATACAGAAAAAGTCACAAGCTACTGTAATTAAAAGTGCGGAAGATGTCTCAAGAAACTTTGGTCTCCCTACTTCAGAATGGACATTGCTACTTTAGTGTGAGTTCGACAAAGAGAGGAGGTACACTGAGAGCCATGTACAGAAAAGGTCAATCCTGATGACTACTTTACCGTTAGCACCGATTCGAGGACTTGGGGCAATAAATGGAAGCTAGCTTTGTGCCTTCACCCAAAGGGCAGTGTGGGGGCTTTGGGGTGCTCTTTCCAATTGTGTAGACGGGGCACAGTCCTCAGGTTTACTCAAGAGTGGAGTGAGGAAAATGTGCCAGTTCTCTGAATGTTGAGTGAGTCAGGTCTCCCCTTGATTGCAAATTTTTTTTTAGAAATGTTACCGTCACTGCTGAATATGCTAACGCTAAACATACCGTTTCTGCCGCAGAAGCTCCTGTTGAAGCCGTAGGCATTGATTTTCTGGCAGATTTCCTTCGTGGTGCCGTGGTAGAGCATCTGCTCATTGGGGTTCTTAGGGTACTTCTTATCAATGGCCTGTTTCCGCACAGAATAGCTCTGCCACAACACGTCGTGCTGGAGTCTCTCTATCTGTCAAGAGATCGGCAAAGTGCCAAACTAGTGATTCACACTGAATTGTCACGGTTTGATTTGATTTGGTTCTACAAGAAGCTCCAGTTTATTTAATCTAGTTATCATTTACTGAAAATATAGTCTCTGTTTACTAGAATCACATCCAGCATGCAGACCTGCCCTGTGCCAGGCCTGCCTGGGACCTCCTCCACACTCCACTTGACCTTTCACTGGACAAGCAGCTGGAAGTTGGCTAGGTTTCTCACCTGGACCACTTCAATGCGCTTCTTTTGTGTCTTTGTAAATTGCTGGCAGGATGCTATAAAGTCCTCAGAAATGTTCTGGTATTCCTTTGATGTTGCAACCAGAGGAACAACAATGTAATTTTTGCCACCCATCTTGGTCCATGTTGGAGGCGTCTGAATCACCGCTAGAGGGAGATGTTTGGAACAATGGTCAACGCGTCTCTCAGAAACTCCTCACCGTTCCAGTGACAGGCAGCAGTTCATGTTCTAGGTTTATGCAAGAATAACCCTGATATTTCCTCATGAGGTGAACACATGATTCTACATAACTGTTCAAATGTGGCACATTTAAGACATCAAAAACATGAATCTTGCTGCCAATGCTCTGTTATATTGCATGTGTATATTGTATGTACAGTGGTACCTGGGTTCTCAAACTTAATCCGTTCCGGACTCCGGATCAAATCCTAAAAAGTTCGAGTTCTGATCGAATTTTTCCCATAAGAAATAAT
>JAODLC010000001.1:51029563-51049552 GCA_026781145.1 Hippopotamyrus pictus
TTTATTTGGTTAATCGTCCAGTCTGTGAAGAAAGCATTCAAGTAAGAATTGCATTGTAGTATGACTCATTTCCTGGCACGTACAATTTACATTAGGTCAGTGTTCACGGTTGAACTTCTGATATTAAGATCGAGTACTAGGTCAAACTGGTTTGTTCAACTTTCAAGAAATTCGAGTTCTAGTGAGTTCGAGAACCGAGGTACCACTGTATATATTATATGTACATTGTTGTTCTCACTGTTTTGCTGTTTATTGTTCTTTAGCATTCTATGTATATGTCTGCAGGGAGGTATGCATGCAAGTATTTTATAGTACTTGTATGTGTACAAATAACAATAAAGGCTTGTAATCCTTGTCTCCTAGCTGTAGATGTGTTTCCACACCCATTAGCTCTGGATTCACTGAAGTCTGATTTGTCTACCTGTGTCCGAATCTCCCGCAAGGGGTGTCCTTCTGATCTTGAAATTTATTCCTTTGCCATTTGTCATCTGCATCTGCTCTAGATCCACTTTGTAAGTTTTCCGTTTTTGTGTGAACAAATAAGTCTTCTCCTGTCGGATGTAGGCACACTCCAACTTATAGCTAATATTAGACTTAATTGAGGTCCAACTTCCCTGTTTCACCTTCTCCCACAGGACTGTTTTTTTTATCCGTTCCTCCTCAAACTTCTGGTTCTCTCTCTCTTTCGCTCCCTGGAGGATGTCTTTGATCTTCAGGACAGCCATGAGAACATCGTCCTTCTTTCCTGACACTGTCAACTTGTTGACTTGGATCGCCACGCGTAGATGGTGCTTGTTGCTCAGGTCGATGATAGCCTGTTTCTCTGCCTCCTGGAGGAAGCACAGGCTTTGGGCTTCCACATCCTGTGAACTGCACTCCTCTGCAAGCAGGTCCTCCAGGCACTTCTTTACTTGGGCCAGGCTGCCCGCAGCCGTCCCGTATACCTCCACGGTCATGGTGGGATAAGTCACGTTGGCCAACAGGCTGGTGAGATCCAGTGAAGGATGAGACTGGCTTCTCTTTGGACCAGGTTTTGATTTTTCCAGCTTTTCTGCTAAAGTGGACACGAGAAACACCTTAAGCTTTGCACACTATTGTAAATTATTGATCTTAGCATACAGTGAATAAATGATTTGTGTTATATATTGTGCTAAAAATGCTGTTTTCTACAGAATGGTTGTCACTAGAATATTCCACTGGTTAAAGGGACTCCTAACAATGGCTAATTTACAGCTAGAGCTGGTTGCCAAGCCTTACCAAGGGGCACCTTACATTTCTTCATGGCTTGTTCAAAGCTGGAAAACATGTTTTGTTGGAATATGACGATGTGAATAGAAGTAACATTTGGCTGGGGATTGTCCTGCAGGAAGTTCTGGACGGCACCCATCATGGCTGCAGCCACCTGGTCTGCTTGCAGGTTACCTGCTCCTGAACAAGGAAAGGACGCATACTTGATATGTAATTTCAAAGACATTAATAAGGCTCCTGGCGGTTTGGCAATTAACGACACAGATTCATGAAGGTCCCTAGTTCAAATTCAAGATATTTAATGTGAATCCATCACTAAAAGTAGGCAAGGTTTTGTATTCAACTATCAGTTAAGCAATGGAGAAGAACATGATTGATTTCCATTTGCATACCAGTGCCCAGTGCTGGAAATGACACTGATTGAACTTTGATGTCATTACAAGCCTTCAAGACTTTGCACATGGAACTTGTGATGGCTTTATCTGTGGTCTGCCCAACCATGTGGACAATGTGTTTTACTGGGAGTTTTCCTGGTTTGGTGACAACCAGTCCATCACTTGGCTGGGTTCCTAGTTAAAAAGCACACAACGAAGAGACAATGTGTTTACGCACAAATAGGATGTGACATCACCACCCACGTAACAAGAATGCACCGGATACACACCCAAAGCTTTGCATTCATCCACCACACTATTTCCTGCCGCTTTCAGGATGGCCCCAGAAACACCTGCCAAGGAGAACCTGGCATCAGTCACAAGCATTTTCACAGAAGTAGACAGCATGGCTACTTTAAGATAATTAGCATGTTGCCAGCATGTTATGAAATAAAAAACCCAAAATCAACATTTCCCATTAACTTTGATAATAAATACCACTTTGCACTGCATCCCTCAGGAGTGACGGCCCACCTTGATTTTGAAACAGTTGTGACAGTGGGTGGTTTACCTGTGTTTAAGTTCAGGGACGTGTTGGTGCTGTTAACGATGGCGTCGGTGGTCTCCTTGGTGATGTCTCCACAGAATGCCTTAATGTCTATTGGTCCCATGACTACCTTAATGCTGCCTGCCAGGTAGAAAAAAATATGGAAAGGTCATGACCTTTCATTAAAGAGTGTCTGAGAGAAATTTCTGGAGGCCTTGTTAAGCCTTACTGCTAGAGGAACCCTGATCTTCCTCTTCAGATTCAGAGGTCCAATCCTCCTCATCATCAAGGGGTTCATTCTGGTTGAAGAGAAACCAAATAATACCTATAAATTAATCAATACAACATGATTTCTTTAAAATTACCATTTGGTAAATGAAGGACAACAGGTCACTGCTTGATTCAGCGATTCAGTTATTTCAAGTTGTTATTATTCCATACTGCTGATGTTGTTTTCCACAGCTGGAGTCCCTGAAGAACGTCTTTCAGGATGTCATCTTTGTCAATAACAACGTAGACCAGTTTGAGTACGGTGGAGGCACGTCGAGTGAGGTGGTTCTCAAACCCTTTGAGCATGGCAGTGATTGCATCTGTTGCTTTCAGACCACCACCTCCTTCAGTCAGAGTGAATGGAGAGATACAGAATGAATAACAAGATTCAAGTATACCACTATGCTCCTCTGTTTAATTACATGCATCAGAAATGACTCCTCTGTTTTTGCTCTGGATGGACATCAGTGACCAAGTGAAATCACTTATCGATTAACTGGATCTGTTACTGGGATAAGAACCAGTATGCGAAGAGTACTTTCAGAAGCAACACCAAGAAAACATAAATTTACAATGTTGCAACTAACCACAGAATGTCAACTACTGCTCAGAAAAAAAAGACAATGCTTGCAGCTGTAGCTGGATATTTATGGTGAGCGTTTTCATCATGAATATCTAATGTGTTAGTTAGATATCTATGGTACTGGTTAGATATCTATGGTATCTTATTTGTCCATTATATTAGATATGGAGAGGGACATGCTGACCGGTGCCGACAGCAGGGAAGGAGACTGTGGTGATCTGGTTGTTCTCGCACTGTTCCAGCACCCTCTCCACCCGGGACGTCACGGCAGCACACGAGTGAGGCCCCAGCATGTGGATGATGAAGTCACATTGTAGGGCTCCACCACCAGTAACAGCAACCCTGTCATCATCCAGGGGACCTGCATGCAGATGCAGGCAGGTGACAGTCTGAGCAGCCTCCGCAGTTAAATCAAAGCACTCCATGCCATATAATGCAGACTTACTGAGTTTCTTGCATTCGTCTTCCACTGACTGTCCGGCAGCCTTCAGTATAGCTCCAGAAACGCCTGAAACGTCAGAGAGAGATAGAAACGCCTTCCAGCTAAACCTGGAGGTTACCATAGTGACATGAAGGATGGTGCATTCAGAAGCGCTTCATGGTTGCGTGCGCAAACAGTGCTGCTCACCTCCTTTCAGGCTGAGATCCTTGTTGGTGGTGTTGACGATGCCTCTCACCGTTTCTGTGACGATGTTTCCTTTCCGCACCTCCAGTCTCACCTCACGGATCTTGACTTTAGAGGGCCGTCAACGTTATTTCAGTAGGAGCAAATGCAAATAAGTGCAGGAAAACGTACTTCACATTGACATGTCAGGGGTGGAATGAGCATCTTTTATAAATGAAAATAAACTTTTTTGCAAATGCCACAAAGGGAGCTTACCTTGATTCGCAGGTAGCTGCTCCTCACTTGACTGAAATTCCAGACAAAACAAAGAAAAACAATGAATGTCCCATTAAAATCATTTAAAATAAAATTTTAATCACATACAAATAAATATACTGACATGAGACTATATAGCCCAACCCCAGGACACATTAGTCTGAAGCTGCAATAAACCTGCAAGCAAAGGTTTGCATAGCTAAATCTTACTCATATGGAGGGTCACTGGTGTTCAATATCAAACAAATAAGCACAAAGACCTGCTTCTTGGGCAGTGACAGGTGGGTCTTCTCGACAAAATATTCATAAAGGCACTGGAAGACCCTGTCTTCTAAGGCCACTATGTAAACGAAACGGATGCAGGTTGAGGCCGTCTTTGATGAATGGTTCTCCAGTCCTTTGAAGATGGCTTGGAGAGACTCCTTTGGTCCAATGTTACCTTTTCCTGTGAGAAAGTAACCATTTAAAATGCCCTGCTTTATTGTTCTGTCACATGACCTTGGTATTTAATAAAAGGATCACTCATTGGCTGAGGGTGACAGGTGGGCGTGGCGTGGGTGTGGTTTCACCTGTCCCAATGGCTGGGATGGAAACCTTAGCACAAGTCTTGTTCTCACACAGCTGCAGGACCTTCTCTATGGAGGCTGTGATGCCAGCTGTGGTGCTTGGCCCCACCATCTGGATGATGTGCTTGCAGCTCAGACTGCCCCCACTGGTCACCACCACTCCGTCCTCTTTCTGGGTACCTGACAGGGTGAGCATGTTTAAGGTAAGCACCTAAAACCACCCATCAGAGCAGCACTCTTAAAGAGAGCTACTCAGTCATACTGATTACATAGGTAATCATGTATGGAGCTGATACTTATTGCCGCATGGATTTTTAATCCTACATTGAGCATCATGGGATATAAGGTCTTACCCAATTTGGCACATTCATCTGTAACTGATTTCCCAGCTGCCTTCAGAATGGCCCCAGAGACACCTTTCAAATATAAAGGAGACAAAAATGTCTTAATAAACAATAAGGAGATAATGCTGCAGCCAATGGGAAAAGTGCACGAAGCATTTAGCAGTAAACAGCGATCCTTTGTAATAAGGAGAATGAAGCTTCCTCCCTTTGGTATTACTGTAATGATATGAGCAGTTGTTCCATAGCAACCGAACTGTGCACACAGAATGCCTGTGCTAAAAGTTCATCTCAACCATTTGTATCGTTTCCCACTAATATCCTACCAGCACCCCCTCTATTCTTCCCCACTTGTGGACCCTCACCAGTTTGAAGATTTAGAGTGCTGTTGCTGGAATTCACGATGGCGTCCACCTTCTCTTGGGTAATATCTCCCTTTTTCAGCATCACCAGCATACTGCCGACAAGCACTCGGGATACTGGTGTCAGAGAAGTTTCAATGCCAGGAGGAAGGACAGTCCAGGTATGAACTCAAATGTTCTGGGCACACACGACTGCTGATCGTCACGTCAAATGGTTTAAAACCGTGAATCATCACTTACCTGCTCCTGAGTTCGATGGGACCTGCACTGGTTGAGTAACATTTGCTTTGTTTGACGGTCTGGTGTCCTTTACCATGGTGCTACTGTGTGCCTGTTTACCAGCCTGGAACGAAAACTTCACTTAAAAGCAATACACAATATTTTTATTTTTTTAGGCTTTTATCATAAATTAAGCTATAACGAAAACTTTTTCGCCTAGCTTAACTTGGTTATGGTCAACACTTACAATTTCATTTGCCACGTTATTGAATTCCTCTACTATCTTGATATCTGGGTCGAAGATGAGTATTTTTCTCAGATCCTGAGGTGGTCCTTGGTAGGTTTCACAAAACTCCAGGATGGCCCCGATCACTGCCTTGCAGCTCTCACTAACGGGATAGCCGAAGGCTCCACAGCCCAGAGCTGGCATCACTATGGAGGTGAACTTCTTGTCCTGCGCATTTGTCAGGCATTTTAGGATTGCTGACTTGAGGTGAATGAACTCAATGGCTTGACCGTTGAGCTGGTGACCACTACTCCCCCAAGCAGAAATCCCAGCATACATAAGGATCTTTGCAGATAAGTTTCCTGGTTTGGAAAGAACAACATCTCCAGCTGTTAAAGCATCTCTTTCCTTAGTTAAACTCTTTAAGGCTTCTTGTATCTGAGGGCCCCCGATCTTTAGAACCTTCTGAGCGATGGGGTTATCAAAAGCCAAGTTACCGCCTAATGGGCAAACTAAGACATCACCCGAATGGCAGGACATGTCACCTTGGACAATGGTTAGCGTGATGCTGCTAGCTATGTTATGGCTGTAGCTTCGAGCAGAAGCTGCAGGGCTGGTTTTCTCTGTAGGGAAATGCAACATGCACCCAAATTCTTTGGCTTGGGCTTTGAGGGCAGTCTGGTTTTTCTCCAGCACTATGAATTCCCCAGCTTTGAGAAATGTGTGCTTCTCCTTCACAATGAGAGCCAGCTGGTTTTTCACAGTTGAGGTGGCTTCCTGGATCTTGTCACTGGCTACAGTGACCTTCAGACAGAGGGAAGTCTTTGATGGCACTATTATAGTATTCAGGTCTTTGATGGCAGGTACTTCTGACAAGTTCATGCAGTCATTTATAAAGTCCAGCACTTCCACGGACTCCACCGTAACGTCATCCGTTACTGGCATTTTGTTATTTAGGTAGCCTTTCAGTTTCCTTGAAACGTCTGTCACTGCACTGCAGAATCCTGTCATTATGATCGATTTGTGAGACTGTAAAACTTTGACATTAGACACATCTTCTGTCAGATCACCAAAGAAGTGCCTCCAGTTTTCGTCCTTAGTGACCTTCTGTTGTTCAGGGGTCAGCTCCAACACTTCCTCTTTCAAAACCGCCATTACAGTCTGTTCAGCTTTAAAAATATCTTTTTTCTCTGCAAGGATCTGGTAAGAATCCCCACACTTCAGGATGACTGCACAAATACCTTCCTGGGATTTCTGCTGCACAAAGTGATCATGCTCAAACTTTTTCAAGTCCAAAGATTTCAAAAACTTTGCTAGGTGAACCGAGATATTTAATGTTTTAGTGGCCAAATTCTCTTTCTCATTCTTGATAATCATTTCTGCTGAACTTACTGGGTCTGTGAGTCCTTTAAGGCAGATGCTCAGGTTTTCATCATCTTTTGATATTTCAACACCATCCACTTTACTGGAAACTACATCCCAGAGAAAATCGAGCTCCTCTTTATAATTCAGAGGGATCATCCTCACCACGGTATTTCTCTGAACTGCCAGTTCCTCACTGGTTTTCTTCACAAGGAGCCTAACAGAATCCATAACTGGATTTGCTTCATTTTTCTGCCCCACCACCAAAATTCTATGATGGGGACCTTCATAAAAGACACTGACATCAGGGGAGACCAGGCTGAGGCATGTGTCCTTGATCCTCTTCCAGATTTCATTTTCGGCGTCCAGCTTGATCACAATATATCTCTTCAGCAGGCTCTCCACATCAGTCCTGGCTTTGCTCTCCCAAACAGAGGCCACATAGTACATCTGCAGAGACTCTTGGTCCACTGTCATCTCCAGCGAAATCTTTGACTGTTCCACGGTTTTGTCAACTGAAACTCTAGCGTGGACGTCCTGCAGTGTCTTCTCAAACTGCTCCATGAACTTCTTGTTGTGACTCAGGTGGTTGAGCAGCACAGAGTCGTAATGTAAGGTTATTTTGCTAGGAGCGGTGGGTGGGGGCACGGTTTCTCCAGTCAGAGCCTTCTGCAGATGGGTGTAGAACAGAACCGCTTGCAGACTGACCCCACCAAGACTATGCGCCTGTTCAGCGACATTGTGGGCCACTGTTGAAGGAGAACCAGCAAATGTTGCTGTGACACTGCTTAAAATGTCTTGACATCAGAGTTATTACATGTAAATCACTACTTCTGTTTATAATTACTAGATATTTTTCAAAGACAGCATTAGATCACTAAATTTAGGTTCTTCTTTTCAACAAGAAAGCTGGATATTTTTGCAGGAGCTACCAGGGCAGGACTGGGATTAAAAATAGGCCCTGCGCTTTTGCCCATGCAGGCCCACCAAACATCAAATTTGCCAATGGGGGTGAGGACCAGCAAAATTCTTCGTGCTCCTCTCCCCCACCCCATTGGCCACCTCGGTTAATGCACAGTAAGCCAGATGACAAGTCTAGCCCTGGGAACTACTCAGTCCAACTGAACATTACAAGACGGAAAATTGCAGTACAATGGCACAGATCTATTAGAAAAGTCTAGGGCCTTAAAAACAGAAAGAATACAGTCATCAAAACATACCACGCCAGTCTCTGAAGGTTACAGTCACACTCCTGGTCCTGTCGACCCAGTTCAAGAAGCTGATCTCTCCCCCTTTACTCCTCTTGCTGTTGAAGTACAACATCAGTGCCTCCTCAGAGATGCTGTGCATCTTACCCTCGACCAAGACGGTGTCTGTGCGCATCATACGGGAAGCTGTGATCTCCATGCCCTCCAGCCTCTTCATGGAGCATTTCTCCAGAAAGAACTTTATGTCTAAATGAAGGATTGATATGTTAAGCAAGGGAAGATCATGTACAACTCAGTCCTGTAGAATTCTAGTTGTTCCAAATTAATACACCTTTATTTCTTTTATACAACCGTTTCTAAGATTGAAATGTAAATACATCTCCTCCAGACACGTCACCCCCCAGCCAGAACATGTCAGGACGCACTGCATCTTTGCTATAGGAAGTCCAGTGTTATCCATTTTCATATTTAATTGCACAAACTAATTAACTACCATTACTAATTTTTTTATTTCTATATGCATCGTGTTTATTCCCTTAATATTCTCTTTAGGGTGTGGTTTGTGTACTTTGTACTTTTAAAATTTACTGTCTTTGCACTTTGTCTTGTTTTATACTACATGTTTGTTTGTCTGCACTTTATTGACGTCACTGCTGTATACACCAGAATTCTCACCTTACTTTAAATTCGGCAAGCTGCTAATTCCTTAATACCAACATTTATAAAAGTGCAGCGCTCACCGATGTCCTGCTTAAAGGTGACTGCCAAGCTGCCCAGTTCACCGAGGGTCTCCCACGAATGCTCCGCCCCCTTGCTGCAGCTCTTGATGTAGACGGAAATGACGCTGTGCTTGCAGCTGCCGGCGAATCCGCTCAGGATGAACCTACGTGGGTCCAGCCTCTCCGCCTCGGCCCTTTCATCGTAAAGTGCCACTCTGAAGGAGGATGCTCCGATCCTGTGGTCCTCTTTGGCCAGGACCTTCTCCGTGTCTGAGGGAGAAAGGTGGGTGAGCGATGCACTGGCTGTGGTGTCAGAAAAGGGCCAGTGCTTCTCAGGCTTGGTCACACATGTGACTTTTGAGAGCCACTGTAGCATTCAGAATAATCTATTACGTTTCCTGAGCGTCGTCATCAGCCCACAACCAGCACAATCCATCGCAGCTTCTCCCGATTGTCCCGATTAGCCACTCCAGCATTTTTCTGAGGTCTTCCTCAGCAGCAACAGCCCCTCCCCATTTCTGGGGTCACAAAGAGCCTTGCCCTCAGGGATTCTGGGCCCACAAGAAGCCCTTCCCCCATGGGTCCTGGGGTCACAAAGAGCCCTGCCCTCAGGGATTCTGGGCCCACAAGAAGCCCTTCCCCCATGGGTCCTGGGGTCACAAAGAGCCCTGCTCTCAGGGATTCTGAGGACACAAGAAGCCCTTCCCCCATGGGTCCTGGGGTCACAAGGAGCCCCACCCTCAGGGGTCTGGGGGACACAAGGAGCCCTACCCTTGGGGGCTCTGTGGTCACACCAAGACCCTGATTCACCAACCATATAGCATATAAAATGTTATCTGGAAAAAACATTAAAAACGTTGACTGAAAGCGAAACCACACTTGACATTCAGGACAGTTTGAGGGTTACTGTTATCACAGCAGGGCTCCGCATTGAAAGTATGACAGGAATTTAGCCCACAGCTTATACTGCTCTTTAATGTGCCAAAAACACTTTTTTCTCTTGCTGAGCAATGTTCATGTACTCAATATATTAATTAATGATAAGTATGCCACTTACCTGACTGGTTTGACAGCCTGAGAATCCAACCATCTTCCCCATGTTTTTTTATATTGATATCATCAGAGAACTGCTCAAAGTACAGTGTTAGCAAATCGTCCTTGATGGACTGAGTGCTGCTCACTAGCAATGTGACTGTGCCACCGTCACCCTGCTGCGAGGCTGAAACATACGCGTTGCGATGAGACAGACAAACATTTAAAAGTGGACACCAAATGACACATACAAACTGCACGCATAAATAAAGGGTAAAAGCTTCTTGTGCAAAAAAAGGCTTTAAAAGGTGTTACAGATCATCATCACTAGGGGTCATAATTTCTCAGTTTCAAAACCATGAATTCTTATCTTTACTAACGAGGCCATCTTCACCGGATAAAGTGATTTCAGGATGGATGGATGGATAAATTACGCTACCGTTACAATTATACTTACATTCTTGATAAACGGTGACTTGCTCCTAAAAAGTAAACATATTGTCGTTTAATGCAATGCTTCTTATTGAGCTTTTTATTCCAAATTCACAAATCTGCGACTTCTCTGTAAAAAATATTTATTACCTGCTTTCCAGGCGCTTCTCTACAATGCTCCTGTTTCTCCTTAATCAAGCTGGGTGAAGGTGTACGTGATTCTCTCTTAATTTCTGTGTTCACTTTCTCCCCATGCTGTTTAACAATAAGATCCACCTTTCCCAGTCCCTTAAAATCAACCGCGTGAATTTTCTTTTCTAGGACCTTTCGGGCGTCTAAGGAAAAGGAGGCAAATGTCGAATCATTGCATTTGTTGTCCTGGTCAAAGGAACTTCTTAGAATCATATTTTCATTTTCACTTCCAGTTAGTGACGAATACTACGTATACTGCCGTATCAGTACTCAACATCTCTATCAAATTCCGCTAGACGTCTTACATATACATGTTACATTAATTAAATTTATTCCTGTGTACGATAGTATTACCTTCGTCGGTAACATAAACCAGCAGTGCCTTTTTCCTGTCATTGGGGTGTTCCCGAATTTCCAAAACTTCTCCTCCAGATTTCCTTCTATTTTTGAAGTAGAGCTCCAGTTTTGCTTTCAGCGAGGCCGCTTGGTCAGGCAGACCCTCCAGGACTAGCACCTTCCCGTCCATGCCAGCGATTCCCCCAATAAGCAAGATCAGATGTAGCGATTCTCCCAATAAGCAGGAGCAGATGTATATCCTGTGAGCTCACATGACCCGACACCCCAAGTGAAAGCGAAAGTTACTGTGACAGAAATAATAGCTCTAAGGAGTAAGGACTGGTTGATTTGTACAAACCCTCAACAACTTGCAAAGTGCGTTTTCGGCTGGGCTGTTCTTGTGACGTACTGCATTTCAAAGTTACAGTTTTTATGGCAGCAGTTTGATAGTGACCAGATAAACTTTCTTTAATTTTAAGTTTTGTTTGGAATTTGCTTTATAAGGTTTTAGAACTATTACGATTCATAATTCTCCGATTTCATTATTGATTGTTTTATTTCGTGCGCACGCGCCGCTCTTGCTTTCGTTTCTGTGCGATCGGTGCGGTTTAGAGGAAGCAGTTGTAAATATCTTAGTAAGTTTTACGTTTTGTTCTCTAAACAATCTGCAGTAAAGTGTGACTGTCCAAGTTAGTTTTGGAAATACTGTGAGTTGTCGTACTCGTGTAGGCCTAGGTCGGTCGAAGGAATAAAACATTGGGTTTAGTGATTATCGCTGCGTTCTTATTTATGGTGTATATGTTTTTAAGCAGGTTTCGGTCGGGGTGGCTTACTCCAAAGAGTCGGGCCCGACGACGTAAATAATGAATATTGTATTTTCACTAGCGGGCCAATTTCAGTGTACCAGAATACGTGAGGTTCATTACAACTCTGGTTTAAAAAATCCTTGCCCATAGATATAATGGTACAAAAAACTGAATACCTTCAGCAGTACATCCTTACCTTTGTTTTTGATCTTTTTCTCTACGACAGCTTTTACTTAAGACTTGTTGATATATAGCATGGAAGCGACAGCTACCTTACAAGAACTGGAACTTTGGAAGGTAAGGAAGAGTGTTAATTTTCAGTCTTTATCCTTAATTGATTAATTTTTTTTCTTTCTTTTTAAATTTCTTTTCTTGTCGCCTTGCTTAGGCCAAGGTTAGCAAAGCAGAAAATGAAAAATCCAGACTGATGCTGGAGAAATTGGACTGTGAAGACCAAAAGAAAAAATTCCAGAATGAAACAGTACATGTGCTTTCAGTGCAAAAGGAGAAGGAGGCTGAGCATTTGAGGGTGACGAAAGAACTCGAGGTGATCCTCCTGTTTCCATAATATGTTTTAAAATGAAATTCTTTACTCTGATTTTCGTGCTTCTTTTCTAGTTGCAAATAATTTTGGAATCTGCATGATGGGTTGCCGCCCAGTCCTGGGTTATTCTCTGCCTTGCACCCGTAGCTTTGGGGAAAGCCCCCGGACCCCCCACGACCCTGTATAATGGGAGAAAATGGATGCACTTCTATATTCTGTACCTCATGACCACTGACTATGCGGCTGTTGGTTCGCAGAGCCTTATCTCCGATGCTGAGAAGCGCAACAGGACTCTGAGGGATCGCATAAAAGCGCATGAAGACACACTGAAAGTGAAAACAGAAGAATACAGTTTGCTTCAGCAACAATCAAAGGTACAAGAGATCTCAAGTCAAGTGGGCTTTATTACCATACCATCCATATGTGTATAAATGGTACAGGGATACAGGACCACAGTTTCACATACAGACAGCAATAATAATAATAATAATAATAATAATAATTATAATAATAATAGTCAAGTGGGCTTTACTCTCCTGCCATCCATATACAGGTGCACAATAGAACAAAATAGTGTTCTCCCAGGACAACAGTGTAACATACAGACAGCAAGCCACAATAATAATACTAATAATAATAATAATAATAATAATAATAATAATAAAGTGGGCTTTATTGTCCTATCAATAAGTAATACAGAAGTGGCATAAAGGTGATATAAATATAGTGATTAACTAACTAACAGGCAATGAATAGATAAGGTAAAGTGACCAGTGCCAGTCTGGAGGGGGGCAGAGGTGGTGAGTATTCTCAGGAACGGACAGGGGGTGAGGTGGCATTTAGTATCCCGAGAGCTTGATGGCTGTTGCGTTTCTGCACAGGAGACATTGGCAAAGTGTTTGCTTTTGCCCTCAGGTTAAGACTGACATCCCAGAAAAGAAAGTGAAGTTTGCACACGTGATAGAGGAGAAAGACGCAGAAGAATATGATTATGAGACCACTGAGAGTCAGTTCACCATCAGCCAGAAACCCTGTCTTCTGCTGAGGGGTGGACAAGCCCTTATTACCTTCGAAGAAGACAAAGGTATACAACCAAGACCCTTCTGGTTTGGCTACAGCTGATTCAGTTTGACTTGCTGTATAAATTAAAACTAGAGTCTTTCACTGACCAGTGGCCTGTACTACGGAGTGGGGTTAACTTGCTTATCGGGGTAACTTGTTGGATTTAAGGTACCACAGTTTAAATGAACTTCATATTTGTTCAGTTACATTTTGCTCAGACTACCTTAAATCCGACAAGTTACCCCAATAAGCCAGTAACCCCGCTTCGTAGTACAGGCCGCTGGTATCTAAGGTGTATTGTTTTTGTATTGGCTGCATGCTATACCTTTCAGAATGAACTGCTTCATCTCACGGCAGATACAGAAACGATTGACTCTTTGCTCATTGTGATCTCCACAACCTCTTTCCAGTGGCAGAAAAAATACTCATGTTGCCAAAGTGTTGTGTCCTTGTGGATAATAAGAAAATGGATGTGAAGCCTGTTTCTGTGACCTTGGGGCCATCTGTGAAGTTTCAGGTTGGGAAACAGTTTATGTTTTTACTAAAGGGCTGCGTTTATATCCCTCAGGTTGTCTGCTCGTAGCTGTTGTCTGAAAAAACTCCAGTATTTTCATAGTTTTTAGTGCAGTAATACCACAATTCACACTTCAGACAATTCAGGATCTTTTTTCTAGTGCCTCAAAGTATTTGAAATGTCACCCTCTCGTAATTTGTTCCCCCTCAGTCACCTAAATCTCGTTGCTAATTGTAATATTTGTATTTTTGCATGTGTGGGTTGGTCATGGACATCTCTAAGTCTCTTTAACTTCAGATTCACTTCAGCATCTCAAAGAGGAAGATCAAGTTCTCTGATGTGCCTCCTGTCCTGGATGAGGATCGCATGAGAGACCGGCTGGAGCTAAGCTTCTCTAAGCCCAGTCTAGGAGGAGGGGAGGTGGAAGAGCTGGCATACGACGAGACAAGAGGCGCTGGCCATGTCACCTTCCTCAATACTGGAGGTTCAGCTTGTATAGTCACAATACAGCTTTTCTATGTATAGATATAAATATTCCCATTCTTAGTGACAGTTTAGTCTGCGGGTTTGTTTTAGCATGGTTCTTGATAAAACTCCAATTGATCTGTCAATTATTACATTGGTGAACATTTAGAAAATAATAGTTATTGAACTGAAGCGTCCTCCTCCTATAATTTCAGTTGCTGAAAGTCTGTGTCTGAAGAAGAAATGCACCATAAATGTGGGTGAAAAAATCGATGCATGTATCCAGCCATATTTTGATTACCAGTTGAAACAGTTCCAGGTAAGAGCCAGCAGAGAATGTTACTGTATATGACTCTTTGGTCTAATTTGACATGCAGATTGCATAAGAGGGTTGAGATTAGTTTGAATGTGAAAGATGTCAATGGCTCATCAACTGGTTGCAGACGTTCTGTGGAGTGCCCAAGCGAACGGTGCTTTTGGAAGACATCAAGGATTTTCTGGAGGAGGAAGACATGCAGGATCATCTGGAAATCTACTTCCAGAAGCCCAGCAACTTTGGGGGGGAGGTGGACGCCATCAAGTACACCTCCAAAGGAGGAGTTCTGGCCTACTTCGGCGACGACACACATAAACCTGAGGCGTGATCTGCAGGAGACACCTTAGGTCTGCTGTAGTATTCTGAAGAGAACATTCTGTCACCTACCTTCACTGGGGAAGCTTTTCAGGTCATCAATCATGCTATCAGTTAAAAAATCGTAAGGATAAGGTGGTGGTATTTTAAATTGCACTCAAAAATATAATCATATTGTTGTCCTCCAAAGAATGCAGCTGAATTACATTATTATGTGCGAGTTCTATGATCACAACACTTTGATAAATACCAAGTTTATAGTTTATCAACCTAAAGAAACAATTGCATATTACTATTTTCTCTGATATATTACAACAACAATATTCTTGAGTATATGTTATGTTGAAAGCAATTTATAGGTTTGCAATGCTGGTAAGTATACAGTGCTGACAGGTGCCTAGGGCAATGTGATTACACTTGGAAGATATGGAGAAACTGCCCTAGATGAGGGAGCAAATACGAGGTTAATATCTGTAACTTTGATAAATTAGCTGTATCAAAAATGCTGTCTTGTGTCTTTGGGGATCAGTTCATGTTTGGACTGGCAAACCTTGTAACTGAAGCCTTATGAAATTATGTTAGTTATTTAGTGACTGCAGAAATGATTGTATAAGACATCATTTACGTATATTTTTGCAATTCAATCTTTTAATGTTTATCAAAATCAATAGAACTATAAAAGCATCCTTTGCTACTGTATCGTGTCAATGATACAATTGGCCTGCTCCTGGTTTTGTTCTGTTATGGAATCAACAGAAACAAATACCCTTGTTACGTCAAAGGTTCCAAGCAGTGCCTTGGGTATTAAAATGAAACGAAAGTGAAATTATGAGTGTCTAGATATTATTGGTTGTGTTGTTATTTCAAACTCGCTTTTTGAAGATATTTTTATTATTTTTTTGATGACTTTCAAGTTTTATTTCAAATCGGTATAATTCAATCTTGTCCAAACTTATAAGAGTTGCGTTTATCTCTTCTCGCGCGTCGGCCGATAGTGAAAATTACATTGTATGATGGGACTCGTAGTTGTATTGAGGCGTCTTTGAACCTTGTAATAGCAGATGAAACCAAATAAAACTACAGTTCCCATATAACATCACGATTAGAGCTGCGTTCCTAGTTCCGTATCACCACCACCGTGGCGGCTACATCTTGATCAGGTATAGTTAACTTTAAAAAAAAAAATCTAAAGAAATAGGAGATGGAAAAGAAAACTGAATGATGAAATCATTTAGACTTGTTTAAATTGTTTGTAGCGAAATTAAACCTATATACGTCTAGGTATAATTGTAGTCTAAACATAATCGGACCATAAATTACAGAGCCATGGGAATAAGTAAACTATTATTAGTTTAATGCTATCGCGTCTACGTATGGAAATTAATAAAATAATATTTTTTCTTCTATTTGTAGTGTGAAACCTTGCGGACAGGTTGTTTTTAATGGTTTCCCAAAGCGTATTTCAACGCAAGCTGGTGTGCGTGGTCATTTCAGGAGATGGACTCGTCAGAAGCGCGCCGCACCCTGGTCGTCTCTGGCGTCCCAGACGCGCTGCCCCCCAGCAGGATGGCAGACAAGCTGGTCATTCACTTCCAGCGCTCCAAGAATCGCGGGGGTGACGTGCAGCATGTCCAGTATCCCACTAATCTTAAGGGTGTCGCGTTTGTTACATTTGACAGAATTCAAGGTATTTTAAACACGGGAAAGATAGCAGCCGAGTTTGATCCTGCCACTGTGGTACTGTTTTCCTTTCCAAATGTTAAGGTCTCTGGCCTGCAGCCAGAAATGCTCTGTTCCCATTGATTTAAACTGTACAATTATACAGATTTTTAGGGCTCCTGTCTGCCCCCCCCTTTACTGCATCCCTGCCTGTTCATATGACAGATGCTGAGGAGGTCTTGAAGATGGATCATGTATTGGAAGACAAGGAGTTTCCTGATACATATCCAGTCACTGTGTTCAGGTTCAGTGAGGATGTAAGTACCTTGCGTGTACACGCTCATAACAAACAGCATATCTCTATGGGTAACCTGTTAATTAACCTGTGTTTTTCCCTAATTGCATAGGTATTCTTGTTTCTCCGTGCTGAAGTTGACCTTTCCATGTTTGGTGACCTAAATGGACTAATCCAGGAGCTAAAGCACAGTCACAGATCGGTGAGATTCTCCTTACTGATGTCTAAGAGAGCAGCCGTAGTTGAAGGACCCTTCAAGGCGATGAAGGAGCTGAGGGAAGACCTCATAACACGAATGCAGAGCACGGGGTACAGGAGCAGAGAGTCAGGTGCAGGGAGATGCATGGTTTCAGTGGTGGGTGGACTTCAGGAGGATTCCATTTGGGTGGACACAAACGTCTTCAAGTACATCTGTAAATTTCAGTGTCTAGAACTGGATCAGTGTTTTCAGAAGTATGCGGTGGAAATTGAGACCCAGGAAGAAAGTGACCTCACCCAGATTATATTAAGTGGGACCGAGCACTCATTGATAATGAGCGCCAGGTCAGACCTGGAGCTGCTGGTGGCCACGTGGATGTCCGACTTAAGAACACAGAAGATAGACTATGGCAGCTTGGACAGGCACCAGAGGCTGTTGGGCTTTTGCAAGGATGCCAGTCTGCAGCACCCTGATGTTCTGTTTGTGCCCCTGAAGACGTGCATCGAGGTGGTCGGTCCCTCTGCATCCAGCTACAGTTTCTGTAAGGAGGTGGAGGGCATGATGTACGACACCAAAAAGCAGCCCTCCTAGAACGCATATCTCTCATAATGGGTTCCGGTAATTTGCAGCAAGAAGCTGGAAAGCATTCTCAGAATTTTGGGAAAATAAGGTTTTGTGCCTGAAATGTGTATTCCTGATTTTGTAGTGGTGGTGTGTGAATTTTCACTGAAAAATCAGGATACTTATTTTTAAACACTAGATTAGTTGTTCTGGAAAACAGTCTGTGTGTTTATAGCTATAGTTTAGACATGGAACTATTTATACAAAAAACTAGCACTTGAAATTATATTTAAATTTTTGTTTCTAGTAAACTGTGATATGTTGCAATGGTGGAAGGGCCTATTATTTTATCTTCAATCTTTTTTCATAGTAAATTAATATTAATATCTCTGTCTGAATGTCATCACTTGGAAACTAGCTAGTGTTAAGGTACAGTATTTGCCGATTTTTTGCTCATGTTATTTAATTCTGATACTAGGGTATTAACACTGGAGGGCGCCATAACAAAGGAAACGAGTGCTTAGGCAGCGTCAGCTTAAGCATTAGTAACTGGTGGAGATACAAAGTGAAAGTGTGTTAAGATGAACGTCATCTGAGCAGTTTTTACCATTATAAAACTTTACAATTTGAACATTTAAAAAAAAGTCATGGATGAATTAAGTTTATGATACAGAACTTAAGTATGCAGACTAAGTTTAGGGTAAGTTAAATTGCCTATGTGTTCAGTGTTAATGACAACTGTAAAAGACCTATATAAAGTTACTTTAATTAAACAACATAGATTGTCTTACGTTTTGTGCAATAGTGGGTAAACATCTAAAAAATGATTTTGGTCCAGATTATTTCCTACCCGTTTACACAGTAGGATTGGGCCAGTAGAATCCCTATATAAACGAGCTGGTGATTATTAGGGAGGAAGTCTGAAATCAATCAGCGCTGAACAAACTTCTCCCTCTCACTGTCTGCTACATGGGAGCTTTTGGGCTGTGCCCCCTCCCCCCCCCCCGATGAGCTACTGAGGTTGAGGTGAGTGCTGTTTCTAGCACCCCAGTGTCTGTGCTAGACCCAACTTTTAATCACCCCCCCACAGCGATGTCAAACTGTCTGAAGTGTTTGCCTGTTGAGCTGACCGTGGACCACCAAATCAGTTACTTTATTGTAAATCTAATTCATCACATTTTCCATGAAGACCTAGCCATACATCTGCAGCTGTCTGTGTGGTGGGTCACATGGTCATTTATACATTCTGCTTCTCTAAATGCTCATGAATCCTCCTTGCTTCACATTATCAGCTAACCCCCTGCCTTTCATGTCTGAATCACTCTGTTGTGCGCCCAGGTTAGTGCTGTGATTGGTTTCGAAGAGAGCACATGACCTTCAAGAGGGAAACTGCTGTGTTTCTAACACTGCAATGAGTCCATTAAAGCGTGGAGTGTTTTTGTCGAGTGTACATGCATGATGCTAATGATACTAACAGACTGCATGTTAAGGTTTCTGCCATGGTGAGTCAGCAGGAGGGTTTTCCCTGCGTGACGGAAGGAGCTGGCCTTTCTTGACAGGACACCTTGGCTTCAGCATGCTTCGGGGTGCGGGCATGGCAATCTGTGCTGTTGAGGTCATCCTTCAGAGGTACCAGACCCGGCCCTCGGCTTGTGTGGTCAAGTGAAGGTTTTTCCCCCCAGTAGGAGGAGGCTCTGTGAAGGGCAGCTAATGGCCTCAGGTGCTCCAAGACTGGATTTATGACCAGTAAGTTGCAAGATCAAGTCCCCCATTGTGTTGCCTTTAAGATAAACTCATGGTCTTTTCATTAAACTTCCAGTGAAACACATCGGTGATAATGTACAAGCATTTGAGCATTAGCTTAATTACTGCTATTATTTATAAAGTTTCTGCATTGTACAAGTTTGTGTGTGTGTGTGTGTGTGTGTGTGTGTGTGTGTGTGTGTGTGTGTGTGTGTATTTGTGTGTGCACGCAAGTGTGCATGTGTTTCTGCAGTTATTACATTTTGGGGATCAGATTTCCCAACAGTATGATAAAAACCGGAAACTTTTTACCTTGTGGGGACATTTTTCTGGTCCCCTAAGGATAACCTTAATTTCATAAAAATCTGTGACTACAATCAAAAACCCAAAAATGCCAAAAGTCTTGTATTTTGTTTGGTTACTTATGCTTAAGGGCTGGGTAGGGGTTAAGGTCACCATGTTGGGATTTGGGTTATGCCCAGAGGAATGAATGAGTGACAGGGACATGTTGTGGGGCACCTACTGTCGGCTGTACTTGAGAATATTCAGATCTTCAAGGTCACTGAGTTAAGCTCTGCAAAGTGCCCCCCTTTACCTGCATGGACCACACAGG
>JAODLC010000001.1:51085006-51103782 GCA_026781145.1 Hippopotamyrus pictus
GCCCCCCCCCCCCCCCCACACTTTAAGTGCTAGGCCACCCATTCTCCTTCCATTTATCTGTGCAGCAGTTAATGAGGCCCGGCTGTCAGTCAGGCCATAATCAAAAAACTGATTTGGAAAGAGCTGGAAAGGTATTAGCACCCGGGTCGATCCCTCCAGAGGCTCCCTGGCAGAGGAGGGCACACGCGGAGCCTTGTTGTTTGCCAGTCTTTGGTGAGAGGAGGGAGAGTCTTCTTTCCAGTTTCCCCAGTCTGGTTTTTTAATGGGAGAGCTCAAACTTTTAACTGGGCACAGCAGTCCCAATCCATCGTAACATCTCAAAACTCCCTTTTCCCATCACTATCCTGATTTAACCAAGTTTAAGCTTGGAGAACTGGCTCGCTGATAAACTTTAACCATGACCACAGTTTGCACCCTGCTTTTTAAAGCAGGGTCATCCTGCTTTTATTCTGTGAGGGAGGGGGGTTGGGCAGCCAGTCGACCTTGAACACCCAGAGGTTTTTTTCTCCTTAGTTGGGAGTTTTTGGTTCCTTTCCTCCGTTGTCTTCTGGCTTTCTTTCTTTCTTTCTTTCTTTCTTTCTTTCTTTCTTTACCATTTTGTATGCATGATGCAGTATTGTACTGTCACACACTCTCAAGTGCCTTGGAGCAGCTGTGTTGTGAAAGGCACTATATAAAAATAAATGGAATTGAATTTATCTGTTCAAATGGCGTACATCACGTTTTCGCTTAGGCCGACAGTCGTAGGGGGCGGTCTCGGTTGATCCGGGAGTGTAGGGAGCGTGGGGCTCGCCCGTCTGCTCTGGGAAAATTGAAGCAGCATGCTGCACATTCCTCAGGCGGAGGGCTGGGCTCCTGCAGCACAAAGGAGCGGCTGTGGGCTCTGACAGAGAAGGCCTGCCCGCCTGAAACTGGCTGATTCCTAAGGATATTCTCAGGTGTGGAAGCAGGAAGAAGGGAGGGCCGGGCTGCCTGTGGAATGTGGGGACTGTCAGCGTTTTTGCAGGCGGTGAACCCCCCGCAGGTTTAAGCATTTGCGGAGAGGCTGTTTAAAGCACCAGGAGCTGTGATGCATTTAGCTGGGGCCCTGTTTCAGCTATAGACACATCTGAGAAGGGGAGCGAGATTTCCTGGCCAACTCACAGTCCGTTATGATTTATTGGAGGGCTGTTATAACAGTGCAGAAATAAATGATCCATCCATCCATCTTGGACGGAAGCGGTCTGACCTCTGCTCTGGGAGCTGCTGTTTCCAGCCCCTAGATGGTTTAGTTCTGCTTGTACTGGTTATGGGCCGCAGTGTACTGGTGGTGACTGGTGAATGATTGGACCTTAACCGGTAAGCCATTGGTTCCAGGCCCTGTTGTCTTCTGCTCCTCTTGTTTAGGGGAAAGCTTGATAGTTTGTAGGCACACTTGTTTTGCCCTGAGATGGGGGGGGGGGTGATGAGGAGGTCATGTGTCAGGAATGAAGGAGTAAAAGACCTTTGCTGGTCTGACAGGCAGCATGCTCAGCTAGCAGTGGATGGAGAATCAGCTGTTTGTCTGCGACAGTCTATGTATCTATCTGGTTCTGTGCATCATCGGGACAAACTTTTTTTAACCACGTGTGACCCATCAATATCAAGCAGACGGCCTCCGTCTTTAGAGGCTGAGGTTAAAATGTCACATAGAAGCATGAAACCCTTGGTGCAGAACACACGCACACACACACACACACAGACACACACACACACACACGCACACACAGACACACACACACACGCACACACAGACACACACACGCACACACACACACACACACACATACACACAGGTTTGTGTCTTTGTCTTTGTAGAGACTCTCCTTTTATTTCTATGGGGGAAACTCAAATCACAACATAACCTTAACCCCTACCCAGTCCTAACCTTAACCACAAATAACCAAACAAAATAACAAGACTTTTGGCATTTTTACTTTTTTTTATTTCATTCACAGATCTTTGTGGGGACCTGAAAAATGGTGCCCACAACTCCAAAATCAGGTTTTTATTACATTGTGATGGACATTTGGTCCCCATAGCGTAATATAAACCTAATCCACACAAACACACACTTAACTAAACTTTAGCTAAACACCGGCATGTTCCATGGTCAGAACTTCACCAGGCATCGGATTGGCACAGAGATAACATTGTTAAACTGGAATACAAACACTGCAGGGATGCCTTTTTTAGTATTTCTAGTATGTATTTAACAAGCAAAACACTACGCAACATTTTCTGCAAAAGATGAAGTGGTCTTTACTGGTTTCTGTGGACCTTCTGGTGGGAGGAGTCGGGATTGCCCCACTCTCACTGTCTCTGGGGAATTTGTCTCGGACGCCGGGTCGTCACATGGGATCATCGCAGACTGATGATGTCAGCACCCTCTTATGGGAAATCGTTCACCCCCACATACATATTTCTTGTCCTGTTGTTTTCTCGCAGCACTGGAAGCTATCTGGGGAATGAGATATTCGCGGTGGTTTCTGCTCTGTGGTTTCCCAGCTCTCTGTGTGGCATGGAGGGAGCTGTTTGATGAAACTCAGGCCACCACAGATATATACAACTTACAGCAAACCTCCCCTCCAGACCGTTTAGATTAACCGTGTGCAGACAGGGCATGGGGGGGTGGAGGATGAAGGGGGGGTCAGTGACTGCTCGCGCGTATGGTGTAAATCTGGGGCTGCAGGAGTCCCTTCCCAGAGGACTTTTATACTTGAACAAACAGAATTCCCCGGATTCCTGAAGGCCGTGTTGCTTTATTTGCGGGTAGTTCAGATTCCCCAGCGACGCTGGCTGGGGGGGTCACCTTAACTCGATGTGACACCCCCGCCATGCTCTGTTGCTTTAGGCACCCTCACTGTTTTCCGCCCATCGTTGGAAAGCAGATAAAACATTGTATAAAACAGATTTTTTTTTTAGATTCTTTTCTTACTGTGGGGGTTTTGCTTTTTGCCCAATCAGTTCTGTGGTCTCTCTGAAGTCCCCCCACCATCATTTTGGTTGTTTTAGTTTGGACTTAACAGGCCAGTCTGCAGCCACTGTCACTGGCGTGGCTGATCTTTACACTCCATGGGCTTTCAACGCAACTCAAGAAGTAAATGTTTATGAATTATGTTTTAAAAGGGAAACGGCTCTTTCCATGGCTGGGATAAATTAATCTACCTCTTTTTGGCGGAGCTGCTGACGGTGTGACTGATCGTGTGTTTTCTGGGAGACTAAGAGGTCTCTGGACGGCTTGAGTAATTGCTGGGGGCTGTCTGGCCCAGCTCTTCGGGGGGGGGGGGGGGGGAAGATCCATTCCTCTGCTTTGCTGGATGCAAATAAGGCTCAAATCTTCCTCAGGGGACAGGCCGAGGGGGTCAGACGGCTGAGGTGACTCGCACTGATGCGGAAGTGGCTAATTAATGGCTGAAGCTATGACCCCCCGCTCCAGCAATGGTTAAGGCCACAGATTCAGGCTCCCTAACTCCTTAATGGGAATCCAGCTGTACAAATGGGTTAAATGATTAGTAATCATGATTCGTAATCCAGTATAAAAGTGCCATCCAGGTGCAGTGAGTGTGGCATGCCCCAGCGATCCTGCTGAACTTTTCTGAATGTCACCGCGGGCCTTGGGTGTCCCTTTTTGACCGGAGTCACTTCGTCCCTTACATACCCCTTGCTGATCCGCCCCCCCACCCCCGGCTTCATGTTTTACAGGGTCTCCATATTACGACAACGTGCGGCCGCTTTCGTACCCGGACTCAGATGCCGTCCTCATCTGCTTCGACATCAGCCGGCCGGAGACGCTTGACAGCGTGCAGAAGAAGGTGGGCAGGAAGAACGATGGGTGGTTAGGGGCTTTAAGGTGGAGGAAGTGAATAATTCTGCTTGTTTCATGTATATTTTAAGAAGTCACTTGACCTGCAACAGGTCAAGTGACTTTGGACAACTCATAGGGGGAGTTATATGAAGCAGGAAGGGGTGGGGGGGCTTTGGGCTCCTTTTCAACCATGACAAACAGCTCAACCAGTAAGTGAGGTAATTGAAAAGGTCGTAATGGTCACAGCTTTGCCAGCAAGCACTGCTGTCTCGGCCAACCTTTGACCTTTAACCTTATCATCATTCGGTCTTCCTCCGCCAGCGGTTAGATCACAGCCTGGCCTTTTGCGTTTGAAATGCGGGAATACCCCTGGGGGTATTCTCAGGGTGGACTTTCCACCAAGCTGCCTCTTCTAACTTTAATCTCCCTGACTTCCGCAGTGGAAGGGTGAGATCCAGGAGTTTTGTCCCAACACCAAGATTCTGCTGGTGGGCTGCAAATCCGACCTGCGCACCGATTTGACCACACTGGTGGAACTGTCCAATCACAGGCAGACCCCTGTGTCATATGATCAGGTGAGCGTCATTCCTCACTGGATGAGTCTGTGTCATTTAAGGGCTGAACACAGCTGCTGACACACAGACATGTCTAAATGTAAAAGCAGCTCCATTCCCCCTTTCGCATTTTTAATATCCCAACTTCTGAGCTGTTGAATCTGAATACTAATGAATTCTGACCAGAGAGTCCTTCCTTCGGCCCTTTGATTAATGACATCTTTGGCTTAACCTTCTTTGCATAAATTATCAGCAGCTGCCCTTCTCGCACTGCCTTAGGCTATTTTAAATGATGTGTAGGCTGTTTCTGCATGTTCTTCTTCTATAGGTGAGCTCTAAATCCAGGTCTCAGCTAGGACCAGTGCTGTCCATTACAGTGCCTGAACAGTAGTCTCTCATTTTTCTGAGTGTCTGCAAGTTTTTAGGTCATAAATTCGATGAGAGACAGACATAGGGACGACATGTGTGATGTAAATTTTGTGTGGTGATATTGCTGGCTGCTTAGTAGATGATTACATGCAAAGTAGCTGAAGTAGGGCCAGGGGTTAATTAGCTGGGCGTAGTTAAGATCCTTCTGCTGCCGGGATGTGAGCCTGAACACTTTGGCTGCTTGTCTGTGGACTGACTCTACGGCTGTCCTCCAGGGCTCCAACATGGCCAAGCAGATGGGCGCCCCCTACATCGAGTGCTCGGCACTGCAGTCGGAGAACAGCGTGCGGGACATCTTCCACATGGCCACGCTGGCGAGCGTCAACAAGAACAACAAGCCTGTGAAACGCAGCAAGACAACTCGCAGCACCAAGCGCATCTCGCATATGCCTGGGCGGGCGGAGCTCGGTCCTGTGCCTACAGACCTCCGTAAGGACAAAGCCAAGAGCTGCGTGGTCATGTGATGCATTGGGTACAACTGGGTTACCGTGGCGAAGGCAGAGCAGGGTGCTAGGACATCAACCCGGCCCCCCCCACTGGGGCCACCTCGATCCAACTGACCATCAAGCAAACTTGGGAGACGGCAGGTGGCTGTTGGCTGTTTCTGCACTTTAAAACATCCACTGTCCACCCCCGATCCCACCCCCTCGGTTGTTGGTCAGACGTAAGCTGGAACATAAGGTGCCAAATGAACGACCCTGAGTGGATGCCCACAGGAGAGACTTCGCCGAAAGCTGATTGGTGCATCCGAGATGCCCCGCCCATGTCTGCCCCCCAGCTTTTGAACATACTCCCAGAAGTAAACTTTTGGGTCCACTTCTCTACCAGACCCTGCTGGTGACCTTCTGTGACCTCTCGGGGGGTGGGGGGGGGGGGTCAAACCTTATTCTTATCTCCTGCAGGAGGTAAATGGGAGTAGTCAGATCCCTTCCTGTGATGAAAGATGTGAAAACTGGGATTCCTTTGGAAGGCCATTCTCCTCAGGGGTGAGGGAGAACCCCCTCACTCTCAGACAGGAGAGGCAAGCGCCTTCCTTGCACTTATGACAGAGGTGGACAATGAAGGACTACGTGAATCACTGTGGTTTAGAATCAGCTCTTCAGGATTTTAGTTCTTCCTCAATGCCATCCCCAGTCCGTCGAGTGGAATGAGGAACCTCTCTCTGCATGCCGCACCGCGACATCACTCCAGGTGTGAAAATCTGTGCCGCTCACATTCACAACTCAGAGAACATTCCACTCCAAACCATTTTTTTTGTTTGTTTTCCAACCAAAGATGTGTGTCGAATTCCCCCGGAAGCTTCCGCATGCTTCTTAATTTAATTACGCTCTTGACCAGCGTTCAGCCAAGCCTTGACGTGTCACCATGGCAACAGGGTATTGTGGGATACGCCGGTGTGTTTCGTGGGCTCGCCCCAGCCTGCGGTCGGCCTCGATGCCAGTGCCTGAGTGTGATGTGTACGTGTGGAAACATGCATCAGCCAATCAGAGGGCACCCTTTCTCATCCACCCCTCCTCGCCACCTCCTCGTCATCCACGAGACAACCTCAGACAAATTCCTGTCCCGCTGTACCCTTGTTTTCCCTATACGGGGGGGTCTTTGACTATGCAATGCATATAGTTTTCTTCAGATCCACGTTGGGTCATCGGAAACACACCACTTACCGCTGGAACACACTCCTGTGCAGGTTTTTACAGGCTTTTGTGAGGGATCGAGAAAGCGGAGACCGAGTTTTTTTACTCCATTAAAGAGGCTTCGCTGCCGGGTGAGCATTTGGCTGTGCTTTTGTCTGTGTTACAAGCCGGCGGTCGCACTTTCGTCAAAACGAGGCTTCACCTGATGCAGTGAGCTGCCTTTCTGCTGATTGGGCCTGTTCCTGGACTGCTTTCACCGTGATGCCCCGCTTATCCGAAGGGGGCAGTATTATCAGCTAGCTGGCTATGCTTTCAATTTCAATGTTAAAAACGAAACGAAAAAACAAACGAATGAACGAAATTTTAAGTTATGGAAGTGTGTTAAAACTGTAGAGCCTCATCGTTTTCTGAATGTCTGTTTGTATGTCTGTTCCATTGATGTTTTAGCAGTATTTATTGAAGTATCTATTTTTCCCCTTTGAAATAAATCCGGAAAAAATGTTTGTGGTATGGCGTCTTTGTTTTTTCTCAAACAGAATTAACCTCTTATGGGTTTTAAGAAATGCAGGGCTATGCGACTGCAATGCATTGATGTTGAATTAAATGCATCACGTACAGGTACTACTCAGAATTGTTTATACAAATGGTCTCCTGTAGTCAAAACTATAGAAGAAAAATATAAATGGAAATAGCTGAAACTCATTTAAAGTGGCAGTGGACTTATTCTGGTCATATGCTAACATTATTGAACAGCTAGCCCACTTTCATTTTGAAGGTTTTTCTTGAGACTTGTATAGCTTAAAGGTTTGGGGCCAGTACTGTGTGGCAGGTACTATAGGCTGGTAAATAAACATGTTATTCTGAAGCTTGGCCACAGCTGTGAAGAGAACTGCTTCAGATGGAAAACAAGGAACACGGACAAAGGATAAGGTGTGTCATATGCAAACATTTAGGTAGAATTTATCCCAGAAGGCAAATTCAGTAAAGACTTGAGGAGGAAGGGGGTGGGGGTTTCTGTTGATGCTTCAGACTACCTCAGACGTGGTGTAACTGTCGGGATGTGTAGAGCACCGTGTCCTTCCAAGTTATTCTCTCATCAGACATCAATAATCAGCCTAAGTGGATCAGGTATGCATTTAAAAGGTTATTGAAATTCATGTCATGAGAGTAAAATTCCTGTTGTGCGATTGGAAGGCTTTGGTATTGAGAGTCTGACTCAGCGATGTTGGTAACGTTCCCAGTCCTTTCATTCAATCCTTGAAGACGCCCTCATTAAATGATTATGTCCCAAATGTTCTGGAATTAAGACAAAAACTCAGTGAAAAGCTTTGGTTGGCCCTAAGCTACAATCATCTCATATCCATGAGCAATCCGTTGGTAATAATACAAGCCTCTCCTCCAGTGAAATCCCCTAAGCAGATCAGCGGTGTTTCCTGGGTTCAATGTTCATCTGCATCCTGAGCATTTCTGCTAGAGTCGACCCAAAAACCTGCCTGGTTGTTCTGCTAATATTTCGATGAGAAGATGATGCCAGAAATGTTTTGTTTTTAACAGTTTAGCGGCCGAATGTAAAGACAGCACATACATAATATACAGGAATTATACATGTGTGTTTCCCTGCTGACAGCGAAGCAGCAGCTTGCACCTTTATGGTTTATAAATGGGACATAGGGGCACCCTAGTTTACAAATAGAGTTACGTAGCGAAGGCTGCTGATTCAGCGGCTGCTTTTGTGTACATCAGCAAAGTACTTCACCTGAATTCCTTCTTGGAGACTTCCCCAGGTACACGTATGGGTCAAGGGTTGTGTGTGGTTCAGTACTCTGCCTCTACTGTAAAGGTTCCTGATTCAAATCCCCTGCTAGATGGTTTGATTTTATTGTTGCGCCCTTGAGCACGGCCCTTTATCAAAATCGTGCTAATACTGTCTGACCCTGCATTCTGAATTGTACATTGCTGTGGGCGAAAGCATCTGCTAAATCAATCTATTGTGTATCTTACTTTTAACTGACTTCCATTGTCAGTGCCGTAGAACTAAACCTAAAATGTTGTTAATTATTGGTGCTTTTCCACTGCCACCAAGAACCGAATCGTACCGGACCCATACGGCAAACTGGTGGTTTGCCATTGCAAAGTATGCAAGGTGTACCCAAGACATACCCAAACTTTCTCCACACAGGCATTGCCCTGCTTACTAACAGGGCCGAAAGTATGACCAACCCAAGTTGGTTGTGTCACCACGACCTGATTAGTCGAAATGCATGGAGATATTCTGTGCAAGGATTATCTTAAGGAAAAAGTATTTTCAATCCATCCATCCATTTTCCAAACCACTTGTCCTTCTGGATCACGGGGAGTCCAGAGCCTATCCTGTAAGCTAAGGGCACAAGGTGGGGTACAACCCAGGATGTTGGGCCAGCCCATCGCAGGGCACACTCACACACCATTTACACCTATGGGCAATTAGTCTCAGCATGTCTCTGGACTGTGTGGGAAACTGGAGTACCTGGAGGAAACCCCATGATGACATGGGGAGAACATGGAAACTCCACACACATGTGACCCAGGTGAGACTTGAACCCTGGTCCTAGCGGTATGAGGCAGCACTGCTAACCATTGCATGAGAAACATCCATGATGCACACTGTGTGAACGGTAAATAAGTCTCTCTTCTTTTTTTGACGTCAGTGTCACTTTCCAAACCCAGCAACGCCTTTACTGAGCCAACCCTTATGCAGTGTAAATCCAAAGCTAGCTGGAACCATGCTGTAACTAGTCTCTCTTTGCGGTAAGGCTCGGGTACAGGTCGGTTCCTGTATGCCAGTGGAAAAGCACCAAATGTGTCTGTGGTTTGGTTCTGGCAGTTCAATGAGAAGCATAAATCTAAAAATATCACAAAGTAAGATCTTCCTGGATGTCATTAAAACACGGTGACCCGCCAAAATGACCCGCTGGTCTTTTGAAAAGCCAGCAAGGTCGGAGTTGCTGATTCTTCAAGGCTGCTTCCTCCCTTGGTATCCTGAGACATGTGAAGCTACATGATACTCCTGTATGACCGTTCTGAGCTGGATGGACTTTGCTTGACCCAAACCGCCTCCCATTTCCTGTTTCATCCACCACAAAACTCTTTAATTTTCAGTGGGGGTCTAGACTTGCACGATAAAGATAGGCCAGATGGAAAACACATTTCAACAGCTAAGGTACCCTTTTTTAACTTTTATTTGTATTTACCAAACAATGAGTTATTTCATCAAAAATAACCTACATTGACATATTCCCAAAAGCACATCTGATATCACAAACTAGGCAAACAACCGTTTTCAGGTCGTCAGTGCTGGGTTAAATCTAATTAGTTTCAAATATAATTCAGAGGAGAGTACTTTTGTTGTTTGCAGAGTTTTTCAAGCTGTAATCTGATCACTCTGACGAGGGGAAATGATGTTGCATTAAATGCATCGTGTTCTTCACCAGGCATATCTTTGGGGAGCGCATGCAGAGGAGCATGATAAACCTGAGAAATGATCACAGCAGAACTGCGAGCGGACTTGCGGGCTGCAAGCTGGACTTCGACTGTATTAATGCGATTTGAGGTTTATGGTCAGAGACAGGGCAGACCAGACAAACATGAGAGGGCGATAATTAAGCAAAAAGGAAGGCAAACATGCCATTATGCCGTGGGGTGCACTGCAGCACAATGGAGGGCATTTTCTACCCTATAATCCAACAGCCGGGCTAATGCTGGTGGCCTCAGGCTCTTTCCTAAGAGGGGATCAGCTATAATTTGCATTCACATTACAGATGAATTGATGATGCTTTCATGCAAAGAATCTTACAAAAAAAAATTCCAGCACAGTTCTGGCTGTTTCAAGGGTCCAACACATGAGTCCTCCGTGGGATTAAACCTAGCTACCTTCCGATTGCGAGTTGGTATCTTTAGTCGCTGTGCTATCCACTGTCGTGAATGAGTCTCACAGCAATTATTTCATCATTTGTTTGCTTAGCAGTGTGATTTTCAGAGGCAGCTTGTTGTTTAATTCTTTGTAGCAGGACTCTAATGAAGTGATTTCCTAGGCGTGCTAAAGAAGTGTCCCTGCGGGAAGCCAGACGCACTTTAACCACTAAAGCAAATGCTTTAAAATGCTTGTAAACAGAATCCATCTGCCCGTGTTCAGCCTAGAAACCAAGATTAGATGCTGTAGTCTGGCATCCAAAGCTGACATGCCTTGTCTCCCTTTCTCTGTGGTTCCCTGATGTGAGGTAATTTGTGCTGTACAGTGGAGCATCATGGGTAATAGCTTCATGAAGGTGGCAGTGCATGTCATCATGAATGACAGTGGACTGCAGACACCTTAACTCACAGATGCTTCAGGCGAGGGGTTCCTGGGAGAACCCCGCTAAAATCGCCTTCCAAACTGATACTGCATTTGCCAGTCTCTGCCACAGGGGGCACAGTGGGGGCCTCTTCGGACCGTGAACCTGAGTGATGCAGCCATCCTCCGGCGTGTTTCCGTAATGATGACTAGTGGTAGTAAATAGGGCAGCAATACAGACAACAATCTTGCAATTAATGTCACGAATGGTTACTCTGTACGGACTGAATGGCTGTACCGTATACGTGATTACCCTGGTGGGGAGCGGGGTGCAGATGGATCAGCATTGCGTACCTCGGGGGAGAAAAGCTCTGACGAAAATCTTACACTATCAAAGGGTGGAACGTTATTAAGGAAGAATAATTAGGCTGTCGGGGTTTTCCCGGTAAGTAAGACGTCTCTCAGATAATCTGTTTCACTACAGCCCTGTGTATCAAGACTGAGCTAGAGAGACGGGCCTGACTTTTATAGGGGCGTTCTAGGATTTTATTAAGGCGGGGGGCATAAGAGGGGCCATAATTCATGCAGGGGGGCCAAATTAATCATGTGACAGGGTAACGGACACTGCGGGGGCCAATCAAAGTTCAGCAGAGGCCAGTGCCCCTGTTGCCCTGCCCTGTATATGCCCCTGGAATTTTTGCCTGCTTTCTACACTCGTCATTGAGCTTCAGACTCAACCTCTCAGTCTCCAGTAATGCTTCTGGGGTAAATAATGACCTATACCTCAGCCTGGGACATAGCCTGACGCTTAATTGCGTGATCTAACCATTTCCTTCAGCTGCAGCTGCCGTCCTTGTGCTCACGTTCAGCAGGAAACCACGCCCTGTTTTTTTCACACAGCTTTGAGAGTCCACATGGAAAAGGTCCCATCACTGAGGATGATTTTCTTTATGTATGCACAATATGTGCATTGTGACCTGTTATATATGGAAACATCCCCCAACCTTGCAATATTGTGCTCAAACTTTAATAGCACCCTTGTATATTTTGGTACAGTTAAATTTTATTTATTTAGCAGGTGCTTTTATCAAAAGAGACATACATTTTTCAGAAAGCAGAGTGAGACGGTCCCTGAACCAATCAGGGTTAATGGCCTCGCTCTGGGGCCCAATGGTGAAATCACTCTGCCGACCCTGGGGGTTTCTGTAGCCTCCCACCTCTGTATTGGCAGCCCCCACCCCCAGTTCCTGCAGAAATGCACCAAACACTGCCTGATTGAAGGGAACCAGTGACTTAAGATGGTCTGACTGAGGATCTCCATGATGTCAGAGGGTGGGACAGCGGAAGACAGTGGTCATGGGACATCACAGTAAAGCTGAGATTTATTAATTTGGGATCATGCTGATATCTCCCAGCCTGTTCCTGGCGCTGCTCCATGTGTCCTGGTTTCCATTGCAGTGCAGCTGCTAATTAATTCACATTTGTCTTGCTTAACTTCTCTGACATCTGAAACATCTCGCTGACGTACAAAAGCCTTTATGGCAGCAAAGCCATTTTTCTGGCTGATTTGGAACATGCTGACAGGGCGGTGTGATGAGCTATCGCCGAAGGAATTCCTTTTTTTTCCACGTCACAGAGATCTTCAGCTTGATCTTGGTGCCTGGTTTCTTTGGCAGAGCTCCTCTATTATGCATTGTGCCGCTGCACCTTTATTCTTCTGAAGGCATTATTGCAGAATGATAATTGCTAGAAACTGGCAAAGCATGGGTCCTGAGTCTCTGTGCTGGGTTTTGGTAAAATCTGGAACTGGAAATGTTTGGCTTGAGTCTCCTGATCCACACTTCACTGGGATTTCTAGGACTCAATGGAACCATCATATGAAGGTTTGCTAAGAAATTCTTGGACACATCCTCTCATTGCTAGTTAAGGATTTCCCAAGTACCAGGTTAACTAAAAACTCCAACAAAATGTTTTTTTCTGAAGGTTATTTTTGCTGAGTTGTTTGGATGCCTGTGCCCAGACTGACCTTGCCGGCGTGTGTGCTGTTACCGGGCCTAACTGTTTTCCTGACTGTTTCTGCACCTGACCATTTCTGGACCTGACTGTTTCTGGCTTTGCTTGGCTTCAACGTTACTGGTTTAGTGTTTATTTGCCGATATCTGCTCCATCTCTCTGTCGCTAGACCTGCTGATGAGCAGGATGAAGATGTCATAGAGACCCGGGGCTCGGGAGAGTGGCGGCCTGGCTGAGGGATCTGCTTGGTGACAGCCATCATAACGAGTTCCCGTTCCTCTTCGTTAGTAATTTATGTGGCCCAAACGAGTGTGAGCAAGCCTGAACTGTCTGACCATAATTATGTAATATTCAGCTACTTCCCCATACAGCTCCTGTCTTTCCAATTGGGGGCGAGGGGGGTGCCTGGTGGCTACCCTGTCAGTCATTAACCCTAAACCATGAGGGAGATGGGGTCCCCCCCCCCCATCACCACACCATCAGCCATAACGAGCAGCATTCACCCTGATGGGGTAGCCTCTCCAGGGGGCCAATATACCCACCCAAACCCCCACACCCCATTGCTTCTGATTTCCATGAGAAACGTGGGATACGACGCGTGACAGCTTCCCCCGCTGGTGATTAGCTCCCCCCACTCCCAGCATCATTTAAACCCCGCCCACCGTCAGCAGCCAGAGTCCATCCCATCAGCTTGTTCTTTTGGGTCGAAAACAATGGCATCCATTTGACACATGACCCAGAGCAGGCTGGCTTCTCTCCTCCTCTCCCCGGCATGGCCACAGGGTGAACTCACATCAGTTTGGATGTTTAAGGGATGGTGAGGGGTTCAGATATACTTCATGGATTCTCATCAAACCCAGCCTGCACAGGCGCTGTCTCAGGATCTCTGCCAGTGACGAGAGAAAATAAAATAAGGGCCCCCAACCCTCCCCATTGTCCTGGGTGGGGGGGAAGCACAGAAAGAAATAAGAAATCAAAACATATTTTATAAATTAGAGGTGGACACCTCTCTCCATGCCGATCCCCCCAACACCCCCATCTCCCAGCAATCTCTGGCATTTAGCGGCATGCGTGACGTACATGTCCTCTGCTTAATGCCTTTCTGTGACACAGTGCTCTCATCCGTGCTGATCCGGTTCAGGTGTGACCTTCCACGCTTAATGTCTTTTTCCACAGGCACACGCGTGGCCAGACCCCCACCAGCCGGCCGCAGAGAGATCTCCCAGCATCCTCTGCAGCGGCTCCTAATTGAGCCATGGGCTGCTATCCCACAGCCTGGGAGATGGGGCCAATCAGGCCACCGGCTAAGAAGCCGGCAAACCCTCATTCCCAAGACAAAGGCAGGCGGGTGAGTAAATGGGGGATTCAAATAAAACCCGGGGGGGGGGGGTGTGGCTGTGGAGCAGTTGCAGCGAATGCAGTGTGAGATTGAGGGGAGGAAATGCATCTCGGTCTTGCCAAGTCTGTGTAAATGCCAGTGTTGAAGTTCAGGCTAAAGTACTAATGACCTCTGTCCCAGAATCACGCTGGTGCCCCTCAGTAAGATCTGAGGATTAATAATGTGACCAAGGTTGGGTGACCCGGCTGCACAAACTGGCATTTCATGACTGAAAGTCCTCAGCACACAGGGGGAGAATGCCTCATGTAAACTCGAGAGTAAGTAAGTTTCAATTAATTTATTTAGCAGACGCTTTAACCAAAGTGACGTCAAGTTGAAGAAGCAGGGTCAGCCAGTCCCTGGAGCAATTGGGGGTTAAGGGCCTCACTCAGGGGCCCAGTGACATCACTCTGCGGACCTTCTGATCACAGGTACACTGAGCCGCACATTTCGCTAAGCTGAGGACCCCAGAAACAACTCCAGGTGTGAAAATGTAAAAAACAAAGTATCACAAACACAAAGGTCACAAAAAATGTCGATGGGGAGAAGAGCAAGATGGCAGAGGGAGCAGAAATGTCCGAGGGCAGGAAACCGGGAAGCAGACCTCACTGCGGAGAGTAAATAGCTTAGTCTGTAGATGCAGCATCATCACGGCAGAGCTGGGAAAAGCTGTGGTTTGTAAGTTTTTGATTGAGTGCCCGCTGGGAAAAGGCGTGTACAGGTGCATGAGGTCATGCCCAGAAATGATGAGTCATGCCAGCGTTGGAAACTCCCGTCTTGCATGCCTGTTGTTAGAGGGAAATTTAAAACGAGGCTTCACAGGTGCGGTGTGACCTCAGCTGACAGCATTCGTGTCCCTCCACGTCCTGTCTGCATCAGCGGGGCCGGCTAGCCCAACCTCCATCTGGTAGATGGAGGTGTGGCCTTTGATTAATGCCAAAGGCCACGCCCACTTCTGATGCCTGCAGCCAAAGAAGATCCCATGCACTGGATCGAAACCGGAAATGGGTACAAAGACTATTAAACGTTACAGTAAATGTTAATGAAACATCTTATGGTTGGACAACCCACGGAGCACGCATCTCTTTATCTGACTAGTCATGAGCTTTTGGATCGATCTAGAAAATGGGAACGGCACAACTGGATTGAATGATCATTATCATTACATTTTACTCCAAAGCATTAATGAACCGATTCAAAGAGCATGAATTAACATCTTTCAGTTGCAGAGCAACACAATCACCAGATAGCACTGACTAGTAATGAGTCAGCAGTAACAATACAGGTGAAACAGAGATAATTCACCCTGGCTTACCGCTTACATCTGAGGTTCTGATTTTGTGCTCTGGAGTGATGAGGCAATTTAAACGAGACGGCATGATTCTAAAACACGACTGCATGTAAGCGTGCACTTTCTGAATGAGCCACGTTATGCATCCAGTCTGGGCTCTGGGTTCAGGTGGCTCAGAGTCTACGTTTGATTAATTATTTGTGGCATGGTGTCAGAACCCAAGAGGCACCCCCCCCCCACAACCCCCCAGTTGGTGTTTTGGAGCAGATTAAAAGGCTTTGGAAGAATCATGGAGTTTCTTGGGGGGGCACAATCACATTATTTAGGGGCAGAAGTGAATAAGGTGGGCATGCATGTGGGGGGTTCTGGTCAGATCAGGAAGGGGCAAGGTTACCATGCCGATGTCTGAGTGATGTACGCACAGGTGAGATAGGACTGGTGTAAATATTGGGGAAACTGGTCCAGCGGCGGCAGATGGTGTCACGGTTACGGATGCGTGGGGAGGGCCTTATCCATGTACAGATGGATAACTGAGTCATATCACAGGCTGTAAAAATCACACATTACTGTATCTGCCAAGCATCTATATTAATAGCAATTATTATTTTTTATTATTTTTAATAATTCTTATTAATTATTTTATTGGCCATATGCAGAAGTTTGTTGTTTTTTTATTGAGCTTTATAATTCTTTTTACGGCTGAATTTACAGCAGAGGATTCTGGGATGTCTCAGTCTGAACATGACTTTTGTCTGAATTCTGACCGACTGCTCAATTCTGCAGCTTTGGAGCTGTCGGGGGGCACAGGATGCTGATTGGGGATTAAACAGCTGGGAAGGCAGAACTCCTGCCTGGAAATTAAGCCCTAGCTCAGCGCTAACCCGAGAGACACCGCAGAGTAAAAAAGAAATGTCCGAGCGCATGCCAGGAACAGCGAAGCCTGTCCAAGCCTGCAGTCCCAGCTCCCGGGAAAGCGGGGAGGAAGCTGGCACCACGACGCCCCCTAGAACAGTCTGCATTGCGTGCAGCCCACAGAATCCACAGGGAAGAAGTGCCTTTTAAAATGCGGGGGCCCTTTTAAAAAAGCAGGGACCTTTTAAAAATGCGGGGGCCTGTTTTAAAAAACAGGAGCGCTTTTAAAAACCGGGGGTCATTTTAAAATGTGGAGGCCCTTTTTAAAAGCTGGGGTCCTTCAAAAATGTGGAGTCCCTTTGTACAAAGCAGGGCATTTTAAATGCAGACGTGATGGGGGCCTGGTGTGCCGATGCCAAGGATGGTAGGATGGGGTGAGATCTGGACTGTCATACCCCTTGAGTTCACCCATTCTGTGATTCTAAAGATTGCATCTGATTTAGTATTTTGAGTGTTTCCACTCCCCAAAAGACACTGTAGACCCCACTGCCAGATCCGACTCCCATTTCTGTTTTTGTGGGTCTGTCCTCCCCTTGTGCTCCCACTCAGAAGGCTATGCTTTGTTTTCACCCCCCTACCTTTGTTAAATCCGTCTCCACTCCCAGCCCCCCCCTCCTCCCTCCGTGTTGTGTGGCTCTGTTTACTGTCCTGATCTCACAAGGACAAGGCATGATATCACGTAAAGTCAGAGATCAAGATAATGCCAAATGAGGGTCTGAAAATGAAAAAGGTCAATAATAATAATAAAAAAAATAATAATAATAATAATAACGATAACGATAACAATAATAATAGTCCAAGTAGTAGAAGATGATATGGAAGAAAAGATATAGTGTAGTATTTATTACATATATAATATAGTGTATATTACAACATAGGTATGATTTTATGTTTTGTATAAAGGATGTGAAAATCATTCTTTTCGTCAAACTTCAATGAAGCAGACCTTTGCTGCAGGTGACATCATCGTGAACCTGCTTCAAAGGCGCTGCGGAGGGTGCGTGCTCTGAGGGGAGCAACGTGAGGCCCCGCCCCCTGCTATCGACAGTGAGCATATACCGGCTGCCCCTCGACCGCTGATCGATAGTGTCCGTCTGGTCATTTGCACAATTCTCGACGGCGAGGACAACGCCGCTGATCCCTGAAGTGCCTCAGCGGCCGAGGCAAAAGCAATTAGTGTCCGCAAGTGCAAATAAATCATTATCCCTCCAATAATGGCCCCAGTTACTGAGGCACTCGCATGAAGACGTATCTTTATGTGTGTAAACAAAAGGAGCCGCGCCATGTGGGTAAAAATCACACCCCTTTAAATGGATCATTTCTTACATCTTTAATTTCCTGCTCTTTTAATATTCAGAAACACTCCTTACTAATCCGTGTCTCCAAGCCAATATTAAATATGCTCTTCCTCGCAGAAAATTAGTGGGAGATTTTTTTATATCTGGCTGTTTTCCCGTTTTTGGGAAGCGGGACATTCCTGAGTGCACCAAGGGTCTGTCCCCTCCAGAGTGAAAGACAGTTCAGCTGGTCCCTAAGTGCATCAACATTTGCAAGATTTATATTTTGGTGGAAGGACAACAAAGAGAAAACAAAGGTACCAATATAGTAGAATCCTCTTAACTGCCACAATCACTGACCCAGACACCTGTGGGAGAAGTGCATTCTGGGACAAAACTGGTACCCTCCCAGCTACTGCTGCATGTGAGGGATTTCCATGGTCTATTGAAATTTATTGTTATTTTATTGGCTGTTACCACGACAAAAGGGTGTGTTACCATGGAGAGAAGAGAACAATGCGTGACTGGCCCTGGCTGGGAGGGCTTTTCTTGTGTTTTCCCAGAGGGCGAGGGGAGGAGGGGAAAAAGGGGCTCGTTAAGAGCCGATGGTCTGCTGTGGTCAGTAATCTGCCCCCCGCCCTGCTAAAATGTACAATTAACAATTAACGACTGAGAGTGCATCGTATTGAACAATGCCATCTCCACTCTACACATCCAGTTGATAATTTATTTCCACTGGGATTGGCTTCATCTTTAAAGAAGAATTGAATGGCACTGACAGGCCTCAGAGTCGGCCGCCACATGGGCAATAATGTCAGCATTTCTGCTGTTTTAAAGTCCCAGGGCTGGTGTCCTGGTGGGCCAAACACCACACCCTGAGCCCAGGTGGGAGGGGAGGCAGTGATGTGTTTATGTGACTTTCTGCATCTCACTTTCTTCCACGCCGATTGCTGTCCCCAGAAACCATCTTCTCCTCACTGCCACATGCCTGAAATGTAGAAACACTTCAAAGGGATAGACTTGAACTCATAGCCTCCCCCTGCGTGGGGATTGTGTAAGAGGCGGCAATTTCTGAGGAGCCTTAGATATGGTGGTGGTGGGGGGGAGGAATGGATGTGGAAGGATATACAGCATAACTGTTAGTACTGGCTAG
>JAODLC010000001.1:51110201-51132231 GCA_026781145.1 Hippopotamyrus pictus
ATCTCCGTGCGGGGTTTAAATAGTCGGGTAGGCGTGGCGCAAATGACTGGAGGTGGTGCCCCCCGTCGTCATGACAGTTCTGCTCTTGAAAAATGGACCAAAATCTGTGTAATGGAGGCTCTGACCTCTAGTGATGATTTAAAGCATAGCAGAGTCATTAAGGGGTCTATAGATCTAACTCCCCCTCAATTTCCATCCTTATATTGGAGGGGGGGGTGGCATATAAAACACCAAAGTCATGATTTATGACCTCACTCTGGGGTATCTGTGTCTCCCTGGCCTCACCGGACACAGTCCGGCCTGTTCGACATGGACTCTGCGAATTTGGGGAGGTTTCTTTGGGGTTTCTGGTCTAATTGTTTTACCCATGTGGAGTGAGCATAGGAAGTCACTCTTCACCCCAACAAGACAAAACCAGCGGAGCCTTCAGAGCGAGCTCTTTGAGGAGGACATCCTGCCAAAGAAAATGGCCGTCCTCGTTTTCGCAAAATGCAACGGCGGTGTTTGCCACCATCCATATCACATGTTTGTGTGGGGCCCCTCAGGTTCGGGGCCCCCCTTTTGGCCACAAGCAGTCAGTACCAGCTAGCTAGCTGCAATCGTCTAACTGCACTTGCTGGCGTTTTATTTTGATTTCATCTGATAGGGGTGCGTAGGACCCCAAAGTGACTTATTGAGTAGGGCCCCAGAAAAAGCAAACCTCCCCCGGCAACATTATGCTTGGCAAGTGCTGCATCGAACCAGCTCATCTTCGGAGAAGCATCTATCGTTACCATGGCGATGCTGCGGCCGGCTGGCTGCCGCTCCGGCAGCGATCCTGCTCATTTCATTAACGCTGCTGCGGGGAGCCTCATTATTAATACGTTAGTATAAAGCTCTTAATGAAACATTCACCTCCCCCCATCCCCCCCACCTGACGTCTGTGCCTTAGGGGACCGTGAACACACCCCCTTCCCCCAGGAGGGGAAACAGCCTGCTGGCCAGGACCTAATGTGCCAAATCATCTGTTCCTGATGCATTAAACTCATTTGGCGGCTTGAAGAAAGCCAGTGGCTGCCGGTCTCGGCCTAACGAAGTTATGGCTGACAAAAGGGGCCTTGGAGAAATTTAATTTGGGACCGCAGACTCTGTTTCTTCATGACGGTCACCTCCATAGCTACACAGAAGCCGGATGAGCGCAATATACCTCAATGAAGGTTCTTCATGAAGGTTTTCATTATATACGTGATAGAGAGGGTAATCTACTGCCCAGCCGGAGAGCAGCCACCAGCCCCCTAAAAATCCCCAGCTAAGTGCCACTCGGACACTGTGACCAGTCCAGTCAAGAAGTGCATCAGAACAGAGGACACCCTTGAACCAAATTGGCCCCGCTGGGTTTTATAGCTGCCGAGGTGAAGTGCTGCAGTTGCGAACTGCGACTGGACTTACGTGGAGGGGATGTGTGATTTCGAGGACTGAGGGGGCAGCGTTTTGATTTTTGCTGCGGGACTGGCCCCCTCCGAGGCTGAGGACCCAGTCATCCTCGGGATCCAGCTGTGAGCACGTTTCGGTCACTCCATAGGTCCAGAAAAATCCTTCGGCATTGACAGCAGGCTCTTCGTCTCACCCAAGCCACGCGGAGCGTTTATCGGCCACGCTCGTACCTAAGTTGGCTGCCTGACAGCTGTGGGTTTGTGATGTATTATCTGCCATACTTGTATGTTGCTTTGGACCAAAGTGTCTGCTAAAGAAATAAAAGAAATAAATGCAAGTGTAATACTTCATCTGTGGGTGGACAGTGGCCAGGGGCATGATGGGTAATGTTATATTAAAGTGCAACCTGGCGCGTCCTTTGGCTGACCGTGTAGCATAGTAGCAAATGGGCTGTTTTTGCAGAGTCATTCGGTCCTACCATGATGGGTGCATGATGGGTGATGCTTTCTCGCATCACGTGTCTGTGTGTGTTTCTGTATGAAAGGGGACGCGCCGGTTTGAGGCCAGAGGCAGCGAGAGCGGCGGCAGCGAGGCTGACGGCGAGGAGACAGAGCCGCGCCTGCATCCCAGAGGCCAGTTTTATTTAGAAACGTCTTCGGAGCCAAACTCCACGGGCGGCGCCGGTGCCCGTGCCAAGCAGGCCAAGGCCATGCCAGTGTAAACACTCGCCGCTGGGCCTCCCCGGTGCCGGCTGCCTGCTCCTGCCATCTCTCCACGCCATATGCTGCGACTTCAGGCTGGCTGGTGGCCTCACCTCCCCCCCCCGAACTCGCCCCATTCCCGGCCATCTGGTGCCCCCGCCGGCGCCCCTTGCCCTCCCAGCCCCACCAAGGGGTAAAGTGACCCGACACCTGCTTTCGCTCCATGTCCCTGACTGGCACTTAGCTCCCCGCCAGCCCTCCTGGGCGTCGCTCTCGAGTGTCCGGCTGGCATCACTCCGGGAGCCAAGGGGTCCTCGAAGGCTGCCCCGAGGTGGTGCCAGGTTTTTAATTTATTTCTATTTTGCTCTGAACAGAAATGCCAGCCCCTTTCCAGCAGCCTGAACCTGACACAAAATCTGGGAAGTCTGTGATTATAATGGGCCATACATACTTACCCTGTCCGCAGCCAGTCTAAGGAGGACTGACCCGCGTCCTGAACCTGCCCTGTCACTGCTGTTCAGGAACCAAGCTCTTTCCAACGCCCCCCGTTCCCCGCATCCATGAAAAAAAAATGATTGTGGTGATGGTCCAGTTGCAGGAACTGAGGATATATCAACACTGATTTTTCATCGGCTGTTTCCGTGGAGACCCAACGCCCATACCTCTCCCTACCTTGATGGCTACTAAAAAAAGCAGCATAGTGCGCATTAGAGCCGGGAGGGGGGCACATTATGCTGAAAGGGCGAGGGGGTGCAGGTGTGATTGACACCCTTGCATCCGACTTCCTTTTCCTTTCTGCGGAGCATGCTGGGGAGCAATGGAGGAATAATTGCATGTCAGACGGCTGACTTGTGTTTAAATCCATGCCAATTACAGCCCTTTCTTTGCTGTGTAAATATTCATCTGATTCTGTCGATGGGTCAACAGCTATACACAGAAGCTATAAGAAGCCTGTACAGTGAGCAAACCTGATGCTCGCATCGTCAGCCAAAGAGCATGATGATGATTTAGCATCTTCACTCACTAGCACAAACTGCTTTTCAGGAAACTACTTCCCATTTGGTGAAATGCTAAAATTTACATGCCACGGTAATTTTTCAAAGCTATTCTGAAATGCTAAATGCCTTCAGGTTCAGCCTGACATTGTCACATCGTGATTTTTAGCAACTTCCCCAGTTTTACTTACATTTTTTTCATCATCAGTCATATTTCAGAATAAGTCCAAACGCAAGTAGTGCTTATTGGCTCCTCATTTATAAACATTAAAAAGACTGTCTGAGCTTCTGTATCACGTGACAAAATGACTGCGTGAATCCTGTATCTTCATTAGCTGATCCTAATTTTCATAACAAGCGTAAGAAAATGATGAATACGTCTTGACGTCCTTGCCCTCATATGGATGAGCTCTGCAAACACTCCGGCCGCTGTTACTGTCACTCCCCGGGAGTGATCATCTCTCCCGGATCATCCAGAGCGACCGGAGCCGGTCCTGCCGTCGACCGCGGCGCTCCGTTTCATCAGGATCCCTGGCCGCCGGGCACCGCTGACAGGAGACGGGCTCTCCGTTCCGCTCCTCGCGTTGACAGCCCGAAGTGGGGTCTCACTGGGGGACCTCGGGGGACTTCTGAAAAGACGGTCACGCAGCGCAACGATCACGCTCCTCCGGATTAGCGTCCCGCTGTCAACTAACCTCGTTATCATGGCCCAGTGTCGCCCGCCGGTCCTGTGCCTGGGGGCTAGGCTTACTCTCCATCCCAGCCTTCGGGTCTCGCGGAGCCTGTCTACACATATCACCCCCCCTGTGTTGATGGACACTGGGGTTTTAGAGAGGCACTGGCTTATGCAGATGTATGGATCTCCCTCCAAGATCTCGAGGGACAAAGAGGCCTGAGATATATTTCCTCAGCAAACCCTTAGGGATTTTAATCGGTCCCTTTGGATAACAGGATTCACCATTAATGGGCTTCCAAAATGTGTTGGTGGAGCGGAAGTGAGCCATTAGCTTCTAGTCATGCACCCCCTACCCGCTCAGGCTGGTTAATTCCGCATTCCCATCAACCCGACAACCTCGAGACAAAATGGCTGCAGTGATACCCACATATGAGTCTAAGGAAAGGATCGGGGTTCCCGTGTCGGACTGCTGCTTTGCCAGCCGGTCCTGTTCGACAGGTCATAAGGTTGGAGAGGAGCTGCCTAAGCCTAATGAGACTGGAGCGGGTTCTGACGGCTTGTTGGTGTAATTGAGGGTCTGCGGTGTCAAGGGCAGGATGGGGCAGCTGAGAAGCTCAAGGCTTTCTGTCATTTTTAAGTATGCTGTCATCTTCTCTGGGCGGAGTCAGATCCTCCCCCGGACCCCCATCCCCCACCACATGGCTCTGAAGACACACACAATAGCAACACAGCTCCTCTCCAGACAAAGGACTGGGGGGTGACGCTGCGCTTCACCTGACTGTAGTCACCCAACCCCCCCCACTGAAAATACTAGCTCACACTATTCACTTTCCCCAAATCTTGTTTCCATTAAGGATTCCTGCAAAACCTTTCAGTTCCATACTCCTCATTCTCCCAGTGGTTCACACATGCCATGTCTACCAGTATGTTGGCTAATTAATACCCAGATTTTAAAAACAGTGGGTCCCACTGTTCTGATGGATGCCAGTTTTATTGGAATTTATCTTCATTAAGTGACAGAGGTAGCTATCCATGCTGAAATATTTATGAGACGATGTCAGAGGAAGGGTATCGTTGATTTGCTTGACTTGCCATTCACCTCCCCTCCATTTTTATTGGCTGGTAGGCTGGTCACCATGAGAAGATTTCTATTTTCTTGGCAAGGCTCACAGGAACCCCAACTCAAGCTGATCTCCGCCCAGTTCTCTTTTATTCATTGGCCAAACACAGAATGACGGCAGAGAGAGCTGGACGGTTTGTCATCACAGACACTCCTGAGACCTCAGGGCGTTCCCCTGAAAGTGCCGTCATTGTCCTGTGATGCCCATGGCTGGCGAGACCTGGCAGCAGTCCCAAACAGAAGGGAAGGGGAAGACATCACCTCTAGCTGAACTGGGCCATGCCGAAAGTTCTGTGAGACAAGCCTAGACCCTTAGATAAAGAATTCTTCTGGGATTTTTGGGATGTCCAGCAAAATATCTGAGTGAAACCAAGGATGGGTGTCGGTCCACGGACGGTCATTCTGAGGCTCCGAGGCTGGGCGGTTGGAGCTGTGATTCACAATCTGGATGTAATATAACTGGCACAGTTTAGTGGTGACTCCAGCCATTCCATAGAAACCACCATGAATTATTCTGAATCCGAGAGAGTAACATCTACAGCCTCTCGCCCTCAGGCTGACCACGATATGATGGCAGGTTTTTGCTCCAAAGGCAACACTGGGTTAGAGAGATTGACTGTTAAACAGACGGATATTGATTAACGACCATTCCAGCATTATAAGAAGTGCTGTTTGTGGAGGAGGTCGTCGCTTGCTGTTTAGGAAGTGGTTCCATGTCTGACACGAGAACCACGGATGTGGAGCGTAACCCAAAGTAGCAAACCGAGCTCCAAGCACGGCTTTTTGTTTCTGCTTCATGCCGTGGAACTTCCGGAAAGCGTTGGCGCCATGTGGCAGGATCAAATGCCTCTCAACAGCATGCTGAAAAACTAAAACGTTCCGCTTTGCCACAAATCTCGTTCCTCCATCGGATCTCTGGCTTGATCGGTGTCTTTGATAAAAGGAATTAAGCCCATTGCTGATCTGTCTTAAATTCCAAACATGTGCCTGTGAAAATACCTCTGAGTAAAACCTTAATGCTTTTTTTACAAGGAGAAGTGATTTGATTAGCTTTTAGCACATATCCTGTGTCATGTGCAATAACTGTAACGAGCTAAACACGGATGCATCTCTGGGTTTTGCTAGTAAAACAATGCCGTGCACGATTTCAGACCACATGGACGTTATCATTGGCGGCTGGTTAATCCGGTGGCATGTAAGAGGCCAACCTTTCCGCAGTCAAATTACTGCCTGTCATTTCCAGCTTTTCCACAGCTTAGCTGGAAGCACAGCTTTCAGTTAACAGGTCCACTTCTTTTTTTTTTTTTTTGGGTGCGACGCTATTTAATGTAGCAGTAATTTTCCGGTCTTCTCTGATGCCTTTAGGTAATCAGCTTAAAGAGAACCTCAGAATCTGGAGTTATCTAAACGGCGTGTGGGTTAAAGTGGCTTCCGAAATAATGTCCGTTTACCAGCTAATGTATTATGGGATGCGAATAAATGGGAAAAAATGTGTTGCTGGGGATGAAATATCCCTTTCCCTCCATGATCTCCGTCACAGAAACAGGGAACCTTCTAGCATTCGCCAAAATCCAAATGAGGTACATTAAATGCTGCCCTCAGGCATGGAATTTCATTACGAGCACATTGTCTATCAACTAAACTAGCCTGCGGACCCCCCGCCCTGCGGCACTCCATGACAATGCCGGTGCCAGGGATGGTGAGAATATAAGTGAAACCCCTGGAACAGAGCGTGCAGGTGGTCACCCGACCCGTGTGCTCAAAGGTCTGAGTTCCTCGAATGGTGTTCAGTGATTGACTATATTTCTTCATCTGAAATAGCTCCTTCTCTCAGATAAGTCTCAGGCCGGCCCACACTGTGTTCAGGGCACAGTCTCAAGGACCTCCTGCCGCATCTCATAACATTCCACCGCCAGTCTTGTTTTTCCACCCTAGTTGACCCACGGACTTTGAAAATGCAGAGAAAAACTTACCGGTGCCCTGAAAAATGTTCAGACTGAGTGTTTTTGGCAAACTAAGCAGGAGGAGCTAAATTCAGTGTGGCGAGTCCTGGCACTGGGATATGTCGTTAGTTAATGGCCAGAATTTGTGTCAAGACCTTTTTTTCCATGGAAAGACTCCTAACAACATAAAGGCAAAAATAGAATCAGTTTTTAGCGTTCATATTTCACTCTGAATGTAATTTTTTTCTTTTTATGTGAAAATATTCAGTCTTGAGGTTCGATTCACATACCAAGAGAAATCTTTATGCCGAATAAGAGCCAACAGATCATGGAAATGGCAGGGAGCAGGACTGGAACCGAATTCTCACCTTAGCCACAAATCTCCCTGAAACCAATTAGAGAAGTTTGGGCGCCATGTGTTGATTTAAAGTTTCCTCGGTGAGAAGGCGGGCATCCACAAGAGAAGATAGATTCTTCTTTTTGAGGAGACATTGATCATCTTGTTGGTCATTGTTTACATGACAGCTTTTAGTGGGAAGCGCCTGACAGAGAAGGTAGGAATGGTTTGTTTAGACTGGAAATTTATCAAAGTTACGAGATGATGGATGCCATTTTTCGGTTTCTTTGTTTAGCTCATGCATTCCTTAACCTAGAAATGGGGGAAAAATGCATAACACAAACAAATCATCAAGCGACCAAGGCCCAGACTTGCCGGTTCCTCTTATTTCAAGGAAGTAGCAGCCCCATGACATCACCCATCATAATCTGATTGGCCAAAATCTTACCAATGACAGGAGGCTTCAAAGCCTCAGAGGATAAGGCATGTCTATGACATAAAGGATTTCAGGAATCTGTCAGGGTGACAATGATTCATCCAAATCACTGTCTGTTGTGCCATAATTGAGTGCCAGGGGTTTACCTCACAGTCACATCCCTTCATCCTCCGCAAATATGTCTAAAAACAGCAGCGTCAGCAGCAGACACAGCCCGGAGATCCGCCACCACAAAAAAAAACATACGAGAGACGACCAGATTGGAGCGAATACCCTAAAAATAAAGCGATGTGGGGTTATTATCTCCCAGGCTCGTCTCTCGTCTGATTGGCCATCGCAGCGGAGCCGTGTCAGGGCAGCGGATCAGCCGGGAGCCCGTGAGGCGAGGAGCTCTGCTTAGCGCTCACACTGCTAGCCACAGAGCTCGTTAGCACAGCCTGCAGGATTTGCGGAGCACCGGGCTCTATCTTCTCTTCCCTGTACCTATGCTGTGTATCCCACTGTCAGAATTTAGACAACGTTTGCCATTTTATATAAGCTGTGACGTCCACTGGGGCAGGTTCTACAGAGGCTCATCCGAGTCTCGAATCTTTTCGCAACGTCCTTTGCAGTGATTTGTTCCATTTTAAAACACGATCAGAGTGGCTGCTAAAATGCGTATAAATGTTGACACGCAAATATGGAAGAGACCCCATCCTTTATGTGTATTTGAAAACAGCGCATATCTCAAAGGAAACAGTTACCCGAATGTATCTTTGTGGAGAGTGATGCAGCCCACAAAAGCTCATACCCTTTTAATCTAATCACTTTACCCAATTAATCTAATTAAATTTACTCCTCTGAGCTGTAATATCTTATTAGCGTTTCCCACGATGTCATGAAGTTGTCGATCTTGGCCCTGCCTGCTGGGAAGCCGTGTTATAGCCTATAACATCCAAATTCTGCTGTTTTCAAGTATTTCTGGAAAGGAGAGCAGGTTTGAAGAATGCAAACCCCAACGGTGACAGCTTGTCAAACAGAGTTACATTATGCTTGTCCTGCTGGTGTGTTTTTTTTGTAGATATCTCTGTGCTTATGCAGAAAGTCCTGTTTATAACGAAACTCCCAAAATAATGTTATGGTATACTATTGTGGGATTCTGGCTTAAGGATGAGTCAGTAAAGCATATTAAAAATAAACTCACGTGCACTTTAGATTATCGTATAAGCAGTATTTACAGACAATTTTTATGGTGCTGTAAACAGAATAACGGTTTATTTTCACCCTTCTTCTGTGCAGCGAGTGTGCAGTATGATAGCTTTTTGTTGATGCTACCACAGTGTTAAAGAGTCTGAATATGTTACCGAGGAATGTCCCAGAGGAGGACCAAGGTCATCTGGCAGCTGAAATATTTTCAGCCAAGAAATACCCCCCCACACCCATTTTTAATGATGTCATTGGCCTTGATGAACCAATACAAGCTTTCATAGAGCATGTGCTCACGATATAAGTCACGGCAGAGAGCTGGGACAGTGTTAAGGCAGCGTTAAACCTTATGTTGAACAAGGGATGAGAGGAGGCCAAGTCACTTGACAATTATAATCACCAGAAGAGGTAAATCTGCTAGCAGCACAATACTAAAGACATATGAGTATGGTTCAGAGTAAGGCAGGCGGTCAATATCATCTTAATGAGCTTCCATCATGATGAAGCCTGCTCATCGTTAGCAGTCTTGTTTAGCCTGTTAATGAGAAAGAATATTTTCAGCAAGGTTTCAGTCATTTGCTTTGTGTGAGGTCGCAGGGAAGATTGCAAGGAGGTTTGACCTCTGGCCACTTGATGAATGCTTGCAAGAGATAAAACATTTCCATCCCAGCCCCCAGTCTCGGTGCCGTAGCCCCCCAGTCCAGCTCTGATGGTGCTGCCAAACACACTGTACTGGTACTCTGCCCATTAATTCCTCACCGTGTCTCAGGTGCTGCAGGCAGTGGTGAATTGTATTTAAATCCCCAGAGAGCCACCACTTCTGTACCCTGCAGCTCAATGCTTAACCTGAACTTCTTTGTTAAATATCTGCCATAAAATTTCTTGCTCTTTTTGAAAACCCAGGCAAATATTACCCAGGCTAATTCTGCTCCAAAGTGCTTTCTAGGTCTCCTCATTTTAAATGATGAACAGTCAGCACTTATCCTATTAAACACAGCCATCTCTAATCTATTTACCCCAGTGTGGAGAACTTGATTAGGATGAGTCAGATTGCTGCTCACTTCCTTCTGACGATATGATAGGCAAGAACATGAGGTCACAGGAAGTGACCATCCCCAACCAGTCACCTACAGCCTCATAGCTGTCGATTAGCTTTGCAAAGTTTCCATGGCAGTGACTCTGAACCAGGTAAATGTATGACGTTAAACAGGGTTCGCATGAATCTGCTTCGCTAAGCCTGTGTGGCCTTAGTGACTCGGCTCTGTTTCGAGTCTGATATCTCGAACTCCGCAAACATGACCCCGGTGTTGTCCTGACTCACTCGAGCCTGTAAGGACGAGTGTCTGTCTCTTGGGAAGAAGCCCCACCTACTTTGGAAATTTTCTAAGCTCTGTAAATTTAGACGGCCTCCTTCCCTTTCCTCTATCCGTCCCCGGTGTGACCCAGAAACTCCTACCTTGTGGAATCCAGGGAAAATGGCGGTATATGTGTGTGTGTGTGTGTGTGTGTGTGTGTGTGGGGGGGGGGGTCGCACACCCCAGAATGTACCCCAGGCATCCCAGGTGTCCGGATCGCTCTAGACCCCTCTACTTCTGGGAAAAAACGCCATTTCTGCACACCCCTTAATTATTATTTATAGCACTTGCCATCTCTCAGACAGAGAAGGCCCTGTAAGCAGGCTGACAGCACGGATCAGCCTAATAACGTGCTATTTTTCACTAATCTTTTTTTTTTTTTAACCCTGTTGAGATAAGGAGCTTCTTTGCAGAAGGAAAATACCTCAGTGGGATTAAGGCATTTGGTTCGGCGACAGGGGGGTGAGATCAACCGCATGCTTTTCAGCTCATCTGGTGTAAATATCTAGTTCTTCACCTGAGGCATGTTTAGTGGAGTTAGCCTTTAGCAACGATGCTAAGTGGTTTTCACCAAAATAGCTTGATAATCTGCTTTAAATCAGCATGGGGATAAACTGCCTGTTATCTATCTGACCTGTTCATCAGGTCATGCTGTAGATCCAGGTGCCCAGAAGCACCTCTCAGGAAAATAATACAAGAAAAATAAACAAAGCTGGCGGCCTCCTTGGTTCCAGATGGTGAAAACACAGAACAGGGTATGTTTCAGAACTCAGAGAGGAAATAGATTATTTCCCAAACCACTGACAGAGGTTGCTAGCCAAGACCATCTCCGGTCAGTCTTTTTTTCCTGTTGATTTTACTGCTGGTTTAAAGATTCTGCAGCTTTTCAGTACCTTTGAAACCCTTTCTGAAAACGGCAATCTGAAGCATATCATACAGCTGGCGGCGGTGGCGATGGCGGGGGGGGATTCTTATAAACAAGTGTTTGGCATCCAAAGTTGAGTGTTTCTGAGCTGAGGAAGCTGTAAAGTCCTACGCGAGGCCTGGGGAGTTTTGATCTGTTTACCCTTTTATGTGAGTTTTGCTCCTGGGTTTGAGTCATTTCAAAGGATCCATATACTGTTTTCCGAATTAATACGCAAAGAGGGGGCAAGGGGCATCTGAAATATCTGCCGGATGTTTCACCAAAACAGAGCAGATGAGTTGTTAGCTGTGAGACTTGAGGGCCAAAGTACTGTAGACATGCCACACTGCGATTGACAAGGTGCAATAAGTCCTGCTAATATTTTCCTTTGAGAAACAAAATGTGGTCTGTAAAGACAGCTCTCACCTCAGATCAATCCCCTATGTTACTTTTTTGTTACAATTTGGCAGATACATTTATCCAGTGCGATTTCTTTTGTTGGGAGAGGGCTGGGTCAGCCAGGCTCTGCCAACCCTGAGATTTAAATCAGCAGCATTCTGATCACAGGTACAGCAGTCTGAGCCACTAAGCCACACAATGTCAATGCTGTGAGATTAGCATCATCCCACACAGAGTCTATCTGACAGAGATTCCTCATGCTTGACTGTTGTCTCGTCACAAACCATTAAAAGCTTTTATCTGATCTCCTCCAATTCTTATTTTGTCATCTAAAACCGAAAAAAACAAATGTAACATAAGGCCTTTCAGGGGGAAAGGGCAGCTATAAACTAAATTCACACTTGGATATTAATTTAATTTAACAGGAATTTAACTTTAATGCTCTTCTGGTCACTCTAGGATGGATGAAGTTACCTTTCTTGAGATTTGTACTGAGAAAATTTCATTTTATATTTTTTTTATATGTGTAAGGATGGACTGTTTTACTTGATACATAATTATTAAGGGGTGGTTACTTTTTAAAAATGAGCCTGGCATGTTTCTACTCTAAATTCATCACATTTTAGATTAAGACTATGAGGATTAAGCCCTAAGTATAATAGCTCTAAGCCTGAGGATGAAATTATTAAGTTCTGATGGTGAATCTGTAGTGTAGAACACCAGGTTCATACACTTACAGGACTCAACTGACCCGTGAATCAATCAGTTATTCTAAGTTGTAGTGCAGGTCAAGTAGCTTCCTTGATTTGATGAGGTGTTGCTTGAGTGTGCCTGAGAGTGCATCCCAGAGCCAACAGTTTGACCTTTCACCCTGGATCCTGACCTCCATTAAGAGAAGGACTTATGCAGCTTCCTGTTGAGTGTGAAGAGGACTGTACTGACATTGAACTTCCCATAAAGGTGACACCTCTGATTGGAATGAAACTGGCTGTGTCCTTATTTTATTGCAGTAATGCTGACCCAGTCTGGGCTGAGTCTCCAGTTGTGTTTGGATATTTTACTTCTGTCTTTCTGATTGTTGAGATTAAGGCTCTCAGCTTTAACTATGACATTTATATTTTATTTAGCAGACACTTTTATGGAAAGTGACAAACATTTTACTTTTTTCAAGAAAGAACAATAACAAAAATGTTCTGATTGGTTCAGAGAGGTAACCAATCAGATTGTAGAGGAGGTGGGTCCAAGTAACTACAGGAGGTGGGAACTAGACATCTGATTGGCTGGTCCTGCTTCCTCTAGTTGCTTGGACACACCTCCTCTTTAATCTGATCGGTTATCTCTCTGAACCAATCATTTTTCCTTCTGCCCTCAGAACATTTTTGCATAAATAAAACTCCCAATGAGCATATCAAAAGCATGGCTGTTTCTAGAAACTTCACCTTGAGGAGCGAAGGTCCAGTTAAAGGTTGCTGACACTCTTTTATGAAAATCCCTGACTGTTTTTCACATCAGCAGGTTGGAGCTGCAGGATGACATGAAGGTGTATTTCTTACTGATGGGCTACTCCCCTGCTGTCCAGCATTGCAGGCGCAACCTCTTTGGAGCTGCTGAACATTCAATAGGAGTAAATGTACGTTCGCTGCCTGTTGGCCTACCTTTCACATGGTGCCAGAGTAAAATATTCAGCCTCTACCAGGAAACTTGCTGTTTTTCTTCAGGGAAAAAACACCCCCAGCCGTTATATTTACACAACGTGACAAGCAAATGTATGGGGGGGCCGCTGTGGCCGGCATGTTCAGTCGCTGGGGTGAAATTTCACTGCCTCTGAGTTGAAAACGTGACTTTTCTTCAACAAATCACCCTTCTGACATATCTAGGTCTCCCACCTTGGAAAACATCCACATTCCTCAGCCTCAAGCCTGCAGACCATCCCAGTGACATGGTCCCAAGCTATCACTGGAGGAGTGCATTTATTCCATTTTCATTTTCATTTATTCACCAAAATGTCAAGTTCAAATTCATCATGTAAGGTTTTTATGGTAGGTAAAGCTGAATGTTTTCTACAAGGTGTGGCACCTCAGACTTGTATATGTGGCACAGCAGGTGATCAGAAGGTCACTGGTTTAAATCCCAAGCTTGGCTGTGTGATGTCACTATCAAGCCCTTGAGCAAGGCCCATAACCCCCAGTGGCTGCTGGGACTGGCTGACCTTGCTTTCTCAGAAATGTATTTAATGAATTGGAAATGCCAGCTTGTTTTTCCCTGTGACCTTATCTCATGATAAACAAACTGAAGTTTTGTCCTGACTCATGAAATTCTGGTGGTGTGTGTAACAGTTTAGTCCTTGAGCTTCGCTTCTTCAGCCTTGTTTGTTGTTAATTCTAGGAATGGGGCCCTGGATGGATACCTCCTGTCATTTACATTACCACAAATCACTTGGAGTGTTGTGAATGTTGAGGATCTGCTTCTTGCACAATCATCTGCCTTCATCTTGGTTGGTTTTGTTGCTTCATTTTTTTTCAAAGATGTTGGATGGATAAAACAGGACTGAGAGGAAACCTGATGTTCCAAAGCCGGGTTCTGATTAACAAACCTCAAGCATGAACCTCTTTCCCGTTGGTGATGTCTTGGCATGGGCGTGTCCACTGGGGCGGCAGGCCCACCCTCACGCCAGACTGCGTGCTTCAGGAACGACTGCGAGGGCTTGTCTATCTGCAGATGAAGCTGTCCAGCTCTTTTTCTCATTTTCTCCACCTCCCAGGACTGGGCTCAGCGGAATCCCACAAGGCTATGTCTGGACACAGATCCGGTGTTTGGAATAATGCAGAGGGGGCTGGATTAATACTGTTCTCCCCCATTCTCTGGGTCTCTGGCCCGGACACAGAACCCTCCCTCCTCTGCTGCCCACCCCCCAGCCAAGTTATGTGCTGCTGGTGAAACTGTCAGTGCGGGAGGGTGCGGCTAGGAGTACTGGGAGGGAGGGACAACCTAGCTGGGAAGACTGGGAGGGAGAGACTAGCTGAAAGGCCTGGGAGGTATGGAGATCCCTGGTGGGTGGACTGGAAAAAAGAGGGAGAGTCTAGCTGGGAAGATGGGGAGGGAGGGACAACCTAGCTGGGAGCACTGGAAGGGAGGGACTAGTTGGGAAGACTGGAAGGGAGGGAAAGCCTAGCTGGGAGGGCTGGGAGAGAAGGAGAGCCTAGTTGGCAGTACTGGGAGGGAGGGAGAGCCTTGCCGGTAGGGCTGGAAGTACAGACTGGGAGTGCTTCTGCTCAAACTGGGAGTGCAGGATGGTTTATCTCAGCGTGATGTGGGAGAGATCTGGAAGCTCGGTTACCTCATGCTGAGTCTATCCCAACAGGCTTAGACGAGGTTAAACCCCAAAGTGGCGTCTTTCTTTACATTTTCTCTGCCAGCGGCCTGGTTTTCCTCAAACAGCAACATCACAATTCACCTTTTCCCAGCACGCCGAAGCGCTGCTCTGCTGTCCCATACTGGCCCATATCTCCGTGGCCTGACGTAAATATTTTCATTTTCGCGTGTGAATGCATTTGGGGATTTCAGCCGCGACCACACTCCAAAGAGGTCTGATTTATGATTGTGGGCAAACACAGATCGGAGGCATGGCAGGACAGCTGTAAACCTTTCCATTCAAACGTAGCTGTCAGTCGATTAAACATTCTGTATATGAAACTAAACACCACATTTTTCACAGACAAACATTTACCGTGGCCTCAACCCTATTTCCTTTGTCCACATAAACAATGATATTTGATTTGTATTGGGCCGGGAGACAGCGGGGTCAAAGGTCGCACGGGGTACAAGTGCAGTTAGGGAGGTACTGTAGCTGGGGCATGTGGTAGTCAGGTATCATGGGTGTATGCTCCTGCAATAATGGAGGATCAGAACCAGCAGTGTTAGGACAGGCGACCATCATACTAACCAAATCAAATATCTAAAAATATTATTTTGAGTTTCTCCTTGTCACGCCCTGCTCCGTACGATCCCCATGTGTGCCACGCCCACCTCGTTACCCCGTGTTTTTGCCTGATTGTTCTCACCTGTTGCTCGTTAACTTCAGTATGTCTTGTGTATTTAGTCCGCGTATCTGTGAGTTTCCCCAGATCCGTCATTGTCCATTCCCCGTGTGAGTGCCTGCCCTGTCCGTATTATCTTAATAAACCCCGTTCTTGCAACCTGGCTGCTCTCGCCTCCCCTTCCTGTTCGCCGCTCACGCAACGTGACACTCCTGTTTACTGTAGGTGAATCACGACACAAACCAACCAAGCTCTGGAGCCAGTCATTCATCTTTTCTGTGTTTTTGACACCCCCAACACATAACAGAACAATTTCATAAACCGTCAAAAGCAATCGATCACCGATCCAACCAAACCCACTTTTTTCGTCTTAGAGTAACCTCCCTGCCATATATCCCACTGGATTTCAACTCCAACTATTCCAACTTTATGTCACCACAAGTCACTGCTTTTTTTTCTACCAAAGTTGAACATTTTGTTTGGCTATATGGTATCCTTTTCGTTATATGGTGCATCCTATAATTTGTTACACCCACAACCCCTTCTCTATCATGCTCAAAGTATAGATCATTTAACAGGAAACTTCTCCATTGAGCTTAACTCTGGTGACTGAGTAATTTTCGCAGACATTAGCATCTCGCCATGTTACTGCCGCTCTCAGCAGCAAGGGAGCTGCAGGAAATGATGGCCGCAATTATACAGTTAGACACAGCAGCCTGCGTTTGGTGTCGCATGTGGACGATGACATCCTCCCTGCTACACGCACACACGAAAACATTCACACGCATGCAAGCGTGTGCACTAGCAAAGGCATACTTACATCCTCGCATATTTAATCCCATTGCTGATGTACGCCAAAAATATCATAATTTATTTCCCTCGTGTTGTGGGGGATTATTGAAGGGCTTTTGTTGTCTGATACTTCTCACTGTTCACTAGCAGGCCCAATCAGATAAATGCATTGTCCAAACAGTCAGTAACTCATAAGCGAACATCAGACAATAGCATGCTTCATTATGACTGTGAGTGATCTTTCACATCTCAGGATCCTCCCGTCTAGACTCGCCATCCCCACCCATAAGATATGATTGGCCACCGCTGGTCTACTGGCATTTTCTTCGTCCTTCATCCATGGCGGCTCCCCAGCCTGAAGGTCAATGGTCGCCTGTGATTGGCAGGGGGTGTCCATGCCCCATTTAAGATGGCAGACTATGCAACCAGAGACCCCAGCTTGGTAGCTGCATGCAGCTGAAGGTCCCCAGTGACTCTGGACTAGGAACATGGAGGTAAGAGGATCTAATGCAGAGCATAGCTGGGCCTCCTCCCCTCACTGTCATAATCGACTGGCTGGTGCCATGACAGCTCTGCCTCCGTGGGCGGGACTGGCTGTGGGCGGGACCAGCTGCGGTGACAAGTCTGATTTGATGAGCAGTGCAGGCCTATAGGGGTGAGTATGCTAATCTTAAAATATGCATATTAATGAGGCTCTGCTTGATGCTTTGTGCATCTGTGACCATGGCGTGGCAGATAGTGGCAGACAGTGTATGTGTGGGTGTGGGTGCGACTGAGTGTGTGAATGTTTATTTCTATGATGGTGTGTATGTGTTTGTGTGTAGTTTTGCATGTCTGTAGGCATGCGTGTGGTTTTGTGCTAACGTGTTGTGTGGGTGTGGTTTCTTGTGTACATGTGTATATTATTATTAATGTTGCTGCAGTATCTGTGTATCTCATAATTTTTTGTGTGTTTGTGTGTGTCATAAAGCGGTTTGTGTTTGTAACTGCAGAGATCCTGTTACGCTTCAGAAACAGCCACCCGACAGTGGTTAGAATCAGCCCACAGCGGTCCGTGTCTGGGGGGTGGTTGGAGGCCCGGGGGGTGTGGGGGGGTGGTTCCTCTTCGGGACTGACACTGTCCAGATGTTTTCTGTTAGCAGCAAAACAAAGTTCAGAGCCAGAGGGGCCAGTAACCTCCCACCCCCCCTAAAGGCTCCCCCAGCAGGAACAATGTGTCTGGCCAGATCGGTGATTTGTGCTTTGGGGAGGGACATGAGAGAGATGTGTGTTTGTAAGATAGGTGCTGAGAAAGAAAAGGGGTTAGGGGTGGGAGAATGAGGGAGAAACAGGGAGCGGGAGAGAGGGAGGGGGTAGGAGGAGGCAGAGAGGGGGAGAGACGGAGGGAGAGAAAGAGAGTGGGGGAGAGAGAGAGAGGGAAAGAGAGGGAGAGGGGATAGAAGGAGGGAGAAAGGAGAAGAGAGAGGGGAGAGAGAGAAAGGGAGAGAGAAGGAGGGAAAGACATTGAGAGAGGGGGAATGATATGAGAATGATAGTGGATTAAAATGGACCCCTGGACTGCACACCTCCCCCAATGACCATCATGAGGGTCAGAGCGGGCTTCCCTCTTAACCATTCTGTCTCCCGTGCGGGACATTAGGACCAGTATGACATACTCAGCGTGTGGACTGTGAAACAAAGGCGCGCCTTATGATACCCTGTGGGGCCATTAGCGGAGTGGTCTGGGGATCTGAAGGTCACCCCCCCCTCTCAAAAATGGCCCCTTATTCACAGTCCTCCATCCCAGGCGTGCTGAACTTTTAAGAAAAATTGCTAATGTCAGCATGTTGCTTTGTGGGGCAAAAAAATAAAAACAAACAAACGTTTGTTTTGTGTCAGATGTTTGTTGCTGGGTGGTGGATGTGCTCTTTGCTGCTGTTGTTTTTTTTTATCTGTGGTTGCCAAACATCGTGTGCAGAAACATCAATGAGGATGGCTGGGTTTGCATCCGCAGTCACTCCTCCACTGGACACAGAGGCCAGTGAACCTGGTCTTTGGAAAATAAACAAACACAGCCCTGGAGAATATCCATCCTTTTTTCAAAGGCAGCAGTGACTTGTGTTGAAATTGCTTTTGGTAGGCTAGCTTGCAGTTTTCCCCTCTGGTCCACATGTGTAGAGCCCAGCACGTTTGAAGTCTCTGTTTTCCCAGGGGAAAACTCCCATAATTCCATGGGGCGGCCAGGGAAATGGGAGCACCAGCCTGAGAAAGAGAGGCGTCCGGTGTCTTTTTTGGCACGCTGTGATGCCTGTGTGTACAGCAGGGAGGGGCCACAGGGGGTGGAGGGGTGCAGAGAGATTGAAGGGAAGGAAAAGACACCCAAGGCGCAAAAGGAACGCCAAGGAAGTCCCAGAGAGCAAGAGAATGAAACTGGCATATGGAAAGACAAAAACCAGGAACTCCAGATGGATGACTAAGACTTTATATTACAAATACTGGGAATAGCAAGGTTCTGTTCTTGTATTTTCATTCAATACCTAATGCTCCTTCTATCTATGCAGGAGTGTGGTCAGGTGGGTGGGGTCATTGAAGGTGGGGCCTAGATAGATGGGCTTTATTCAGCCCTCAAAATGTTCCATTCAGTGTTGACTGGGATTTCTGATGACAGGACGGTCATAGCAGTGTTATTGTAGAGGGACATGCAACTGTAAGCTCATTTATGTGAGTTCCTAGAGTATGGGGTGCCTTGCAGATCATCACCCAAATATTAGATGTATTTTAAACTGTAGAATTTCTCCACTAACAGAAGCAGTGTCTGTGGCTGTTGAAATCTTTAATGTGTTTCCTCATGTTATTACATGAATGAGGGGGAAAATTAGATGATTACATGGAATATACAGCTCTTGTTTTTGACTGCGTGCTGCATTGTTGTCTCGCCAGCACAGGAGGCTCATGGGTGCTTCCTTTAATGCAGGGGTGGGGATTTAATTCCCCGGCCAATTTGTCTATTTAATCGGCGTGTCGGCTTTGTTGCTGAACCTCTCCAGAGCCTGTGTAGTGGGAAGCTGAATGTGATAAGGCCGTTTCAGACACCCGGCATGCGTTATCTCTTGGCTTTTCAGGGTGGGCGTTGGTGACATCACCATTTCAGCGACAGGCCTGAATATTGCATATTAATAATACTAATAATAAAATAATACTATGAGAAGATCCAAGTTCCCCAAATGGCTATGGCCTCCTGCATCCTTGTAATGATACGAAATTAAAAATTACCTGTATATGCACATTGGAATTCTTTACCTTTCCTCATCTTGTCCTGCTTTAAGACGTACATAGGTCAGAATGAAGCTTACGGTGAGCCATTTATCCAGTGTCCTTGGCGCATTTTTCTGGGCTCACTGGTGATGTGGCTATTCTGCCGACTATGGGATTCAAACCCCTTCCACTCACGGACACAGAGGCCAAACCCCCAGAGCCAAACCATCACTATTGTGCAAACGCGTGAGTGTAACCCACGCCCCTCAACCTGAGGACCAATAGCCGCAGCTCCCTCCATGCCCTAGCCCATCCACCAATCACGGTGCGAGGCCCATGTGTGTTTCCAGACAATGAAGATCATCTCAATAGCTTGTAATAGCCAGATATAGTGCAGATAGTCAGGTGTTTCCAGGAATTTTCCTTCTGGAAAAATCCTTCCCCTTGCTCCTTCGGCTTGTTCTCTACTCACACAAGCACATATTCTTATGAGTTTTTCAATAATTCATTCTTCTTTTCATAGGGGTATGTTTCCATCTCACCTGAGCAATACGTAAGGGATCCTGAGTGAGAGTTAATCGTTATACCACAGTGTTTGTTTACTGAACTCTTTAACTATTAAACACACAGTTTTACATGCACAACTTCCTCACAGGCAGGGTGTTCAAAGCCATTAACACGGGTCAGTTGCACCTAAGTAGTCAGTGGATTCATAGTGGTTAAAGGAGAATGTTTGTGCCCTATAGGTCACTTTTTAAGTCAGGTTATAGGATGGGCTGTGTAACGCAACTGAAGTTACTCCGGGATTCAGAAATGGGCAAGCTTTGCCAATTGTTCTGGATAAATCTGTCAAGTGAAAGATTTAAGGGTATTCTGCTAAGTGCTCTGAGGGAGAGTTTTTGTAATGGTAGGACTAATTTACTAGATAAGTACACATGACACTGAAGTCTCGCTCTCCTGCTAACTGGAATGATCTCTCTTCTTGCCCCAGTCAGCTCTGGCATCCATACAATACAGCAAGAGTTCCCAGTGTTTTTATGTTCACTGACCAGTAAAACGGCAGGGTGGGGAGGGGCCACAGCGGCAGATCAATGGATGATTTCATAACTTAAACTGATTATTTATTTATTTATTTTCAGATGCAAGCAAAATGCGCAAACGTGAGGGATCGTAAAAAAGTGCCAATATATAGTATATTTTGGAAATTATCCAACTCCCCCACAAAATTCCCAGTGCTCTGGCCTGGCGGAATTTGGACCACAGACCAGTTCTGTGGGTTGGGAACCGCTAGACTACAAGGTCATTACATCAAAATACACTGAAGTCTTTCTTTCAGTCTAAAAGGAGTCACACTCCAAGAACGACTATATCTATGAACATTACAAGTGTATGAAACTGGGACACAGGATATTTAAAGAGTTACTGGCTACTTTACGGACATTGAATATTTAACAGATGGTGGTAGCGAAAGAGAGGCGAATCGGGCTGGGAATGTAGATCCCCTTGTGCGCGGTATTACACCATCTGGTCAGCTGTAATTTGGGTTTTATTGACAAGCTGAACTCCCTGGATGTGATTTTCATTCATGTAAGGAGCTGACAATGTTCCTTTGAAGGACTGTAATGACTCGCCGTGTCAGACTTTTCTTGTGTACTTTAGGAAGAGCCGGTAAGGACCAGCTCCAGTAGGAACTTGTCCCTGAACAAAGCCATCTCACTTCCTGTCTGCTAGCCAATGAAAACCCATTGTTCCATGTCAAAGTCAGTGCTGCACTGAGGGTGACGGAAACTGTCTGTTTACCGTGTCTCTCACAACAAGCTAATCCTATTGATGTGAGGGAGGTATTTGAAGTGAGCAGTGACATGCCAGGCTTGTGGGCGCAGTATTAATCCTGATAGCGCCAGCATCGTTTGTGCTTGATATTGACTTGTTTTGATTATCACCCCGCGTTCCTCCTGAGGCAAAACACTAATTAATTGACTAATTACATATCCTTTGTGTTTACTAATACGGTTCTGCAGCTTTGTAATCAACCTGATGATTGGAGTTAGCTGCAAGTTAGCTGTGGGATGTGGCTGAATTCAGCTGTTGACTTGTAGCACATGGTAAACCAGCAGTTTCAAAGTCCCCATTTCCCCGTTTCTATCTGAAGGCCATTTCTGTCAGGCTTGATCGGAGAGCGTTAGGCCACGCGGAGGCTTTGTGAGGGGGATCAGCAATGTTGAGGGTACACAGATTCCGACTGGGTGGGAAAGGCAGTGTGGAATGACTTTTGGCACACTTGCCTGCTCTTGTCATGAGTGTTACAGTCAGGAAACAAATGTGTCTTTGCCTTCCCAAGGCAGTCTTTAGTCTTCTGATCAGGTTAAAGTGGGGGTGGGCATTTATCTTGCTATTAGGATAATCTTTCTCTCTTTGTGTATTATGTTTGCGGTCCTTGGTTGTATTTTTGTTTTATGGTTAAACTGACCTGCCCCTCTGTAGTGATGGACGGGTCCCTGCC
>JAODLC010000001.1:51132331-51150849 GCA_026781145.1 Hippopotamyrus pictus
TTTTAATTTTGGCGCCCCCCCCCCCCCCCAACACACATAAACACAACTGTTTTGGTACCAGTCGCCCTCAGGTTAATTACATAATCAAACTCCACTGCATTGTCCTAAAACACACTCTGCTCCGTTTGCAGAATCCTGGATAAATAATCGACTCTTTAATGAGCAGCTGTTGTCTTGTTTGTTCTGAGCAGCTTCTCTCATCGCCGCCTGTGCTCACGCCAGTTTGCATTTTATTGCTGCATTCTCTGTTAGGTCATGGTCATGGACAGCGTTACCCGAGGACGACATAATCTGTCACATTAGCTTCCAGGTCACCTGTATCATTCCCATTATTAATGAGATTCACAAGCTGCCATGTTCCTGTGATGGAGAGACAATAAGCAGACAGTGTTCCGGATTTTTCCACCTATTGTCTTAAACTTAATCTGCTTGTTCGCTATAAATAAGAAAAACAGCTGAATCACATGGTCCTACTATTTATTTTTGTCTTTGCATTATGTTGTCAGTCCGAGTTGCTCTGAGCCTCGTTTTGCGAGAAAGTCGGCCATGCCGTCATTCGGAAGCATGTGGTCATCGGTCTGAGACCCCTGCCCCAGTTATGGGGGCTAGAGGAGCTGTGTGAGACGGGGAGGAGCGGGATGGAAAAATTTTGGGGTTTTTTACAGGATGGATAGGGACAGACCAGGACATTGGTCATGTCAATGAAATAGTGTTTCAGCGGGCACCAGAACCCAGTACCTGATTAGCTGTGTGGATGGATGGATGGATGGATGGATGGATGTTTTAGTGAGCATTAAAAACAACAAACTCAAGTGGGTGTAGCATAGAGCAAAATAATCTTTGCTTGGTCTTGGAACAGCGCAGAGTGAGCACTGCAGGGTCATGGGAGGGAGTAAAAAATAAAACATCGATTTATGGGTGCTTCAAAATAAGGCACAGATGACGAACGAGTCCTCAAAGGCCCCGTCACTTGATTCTCCTGCCTGACACGGCTGTTTGCCCCCCCACCTTGCCCACCGTGAGTTGAAAGCATAAACAGATGGCAGGTGTAATATAAACATTTCACTTAATGTACTTCTTATTGTTATGTAAATGCAAGTGGAAGTGCATGAATTGATTTTAATTTATGTAAAAATGTCCGTGAGTTGGGCACTATACCCTCACACTCCCCTATTTGGAATGCAGTGTTAACGAAGCTAATTAGCAGTTGCTGTACCCAGTTGGAAGAAGGGGCGTCTCCTGGGAGACGTGCACTGAAGCCAGTCCCTCCTGGCTTGTTATTCCAGGCAAGCATGCTCTCCCAGGGGCTGCTTCCTTCACTGGGAGCCTGGGGGTCTGCGATCTGGCCCGGTTTCACCTGGCATCAGCGGAGAAGCTCAGACTCTCCGTAGAGACCGCATTACCCTCATCTTGATGTTTGGAGCTCAACCCGCCTACAGAGGAGGACCCACAGAAGCCGACACTGCGATCCAGGGTGCCGCAGGTGAAATCCGTCAAATTTCCGTGGTCCGGCGGCTGGTTTAAGCACCACCCTGCCCATCTTCTCATGCGCTTTCCGGCACGTTCCGGTTGGCTTAACTCCCGAAGCAGCAAAGCGCCAATTTGTTCTTAGGAGAACCTGAAATCGAACTCTCAACTAACTTGGAGCTGAGATGCTGGTCCAGTGATGTCATCAAGCAGGAGTGGAGTCTGAATGTCGCTGGGTCCTCACATTTTGCTGAAGAACGACTGGCAAATACCTAACAGAGTGAGCAAGGAAGGAAACAGCTATGATGAGCGATGTCCTCAAAGTGAATTATAATGTACTTACACGCAAGAGCCGGGTGGGCCTGTCGTCTTCAGAAACACCAGCCAAATACAGAGTGCTCACTTTGGCTTCAGTACTGAGTGGGAGAGTATAACAAGCACTGAGGGTAAGGCAGTGGGATTTGGTATCGATCTTTCTCTTCTCCACTTGTAGTAATGAAATTAAAGTCAGCTTCCCAACCCTTTCTAAAATCCTTTTTCAGAGGGTAAGAGTAATATATCAAAAGCAATTTCCTTTAAGAACTCAGGGGGAAAAGCCTAGGAATTTCAAGAGCATGGCAAATGACTTATGTATGAGCAGAATGTATTTTAGGGGGCATATTATGTTCATACGATGGATTTTGGGATTGAAGCCCACGCTGTCGAAACAACTTTAGATGTGTGGAGACCCACTCTGGAGAGACGCCCAGTTTGCGGAGATTTCTGGAGTTTTCTCCAGAGGAGGATGGAAGGATCCAGGAGGACATTAGCAGGCGTGCAGTACTATGGGAATTCTGGCTTGGCCCGAAGCCAGGAGCACAAACCATCGCTACATAAATCACATGCGGCATTTGACAGAGTTATAGGCTCCATGCCCGACTTGCACGCGCGTGCAAATGCACGCAGGAGGTTTAACAGCCTTGCCGGCATTTTGCCGCACAGGTGTTCTGATAAACACACTGTTCTGGCCTGAAACCCACTACCGGGGCAGGTATGGTCATGCCCCCCACCCCAGAATATACAACGAGGATGTGGCATTTTGGAGCTTGTTTGCTGAGCTGGGAAACCTGTTGGGTGGGGTGAAACCAGGACCAGCGTGCACCTGGCCTTTTCAACATGCACCGAAACCGGCTTTTACCAGGTGGGCCAGCCCATCATTTAAGTGTCAAAAGGGGAAACCGCAATTTAAAAAAAAAAAAAAAAACAATCAGGACTAGCTCCCACCTTAAGTAACACCTGACTCACGTCTCCAGGGTGATAAAAATGGAGCAGCAAAAGACAGATCTGAAGAGCCGCCATATTGAACTCATGGTGCTGATTTTCACGACCCAGACCATCGGGACCTGGCAGAGCTGGTCAACCAATATAAACAGCCTCTAGGGGGCGCAATTACTTGAGGGCGCAAACCGGCCCCACATGCATTGTGCCTAGGATGCCATATGGCCTTCCACCAGTAGTGCAAAGCCACCCCATGACACAGATTCAGAGCTTCCCCATGGACCTTAAGTCAGGCCTTCAACGTGCACCATCCACGAGAGGCTTTGACTCACGGTCAGCTGTGCGGGAACGGCGGTGTGACGTGGCTTAAAAACAAGCCAATTACTCACAGCACATTCATCTTCTCGTCTGCTTGCTGGCTCAGGCACCTCTTACATCTCCAGAAAGATCTAAATTTGAAATCTCACATTTACATTTTTAATTTGTGCGGCACAGCAGGGACAGTCGCTATCTGTTTGCTTCAAAGTGCCCAGGCAAATACGCCTCTCTCTACTTCCAGCTCTCCCTCCATCTCGGCAGCTCAAAGATGCATTCCTTCTGAAGCATTAATAACATTTGTTTAGCACCCACTGAGAAGGAACCGCATTTATGTGTCCGGAGTCAGCTTTAGGGGTGATTCCTGTTCCCAGGAGCAGTTGATTGGCTGTGACTCTTGTGAAAGGGCGGGGTCACATGACTGAGAAGGCGGGTCAACCTGTTACAGCACAAGGCAAGTCTCCTGTGGGTTCGATGTCCAGAAATGGTGCCGTGTCCCGTTTTGAAAATGAACAGCGATGTGATCGCCACCTTGAGATGCAGACAGGGAGCTTCTCTGCATCTATAATTTATTCCTGTTTGTTGGCAAACAAACTGGCGGGAAACGCCGAGGTTTCAGCTTAAAAACAGAAAGCCGTTCACGTCGGCTGGCAGACTGAAATCATGGCCGCGAGGAGAAGTACAGTACTGGGTACAGAAAAGGTGCCCTCCATCCTGTCTGCGCTACGAATCAGGGGCTCCTCAGACAAACCCACTACATCCCCGGGGACAGTGTGTGGTTCAGCAGGATGATGTGCCTATGAATGAATCAGAAGGTTGCTGGTTCAAATCCTGTGGTTAGCAGAGTGATTTGACCACTGGGTCCTTGAGCAAGGCCCTTAACCCCTAGTTGCTCCAGGGCCTGTCTGATCCTGCTTTCTCAACCAAATGTTGCTTTGAATAAAAGCATCTGCTAAATAAATATAAGCTACATACAAACTTGTGCTTATCAGATGCTTGTGTCCAAAGAGATATAGAAGGTTGGAAGGATCTGAGAGCAGGGTCTGCCAGTTAGTAGGGGGTTAAGGACTTTGCTCAAGGGCCCAGCAGTGATATGATTACTGTGTTGGGCATGAGATCTGAACTCATGACCTACTGCATACTTGCCAAGCCACACAACATCCCAATGCTAGCATTACAGACACTGCTGCGAAGATCAACCCTCAGGGACTCTAGACAACAGTGTTGGACAAATAATGCATTTTGGCAGTAGGAATTCTTAAGGCACGACTTCTCCTAAAGCGTAAAATTGTTTCAGAAGGATGGTGTTTACGTTAATCGACCTCCAGCAGGGCTGTCAAAGATCCCCTCAGATACCAGAGTGCAGAACAGGCTGTGCCTGACTGAGACGCCAGTCTACAGGTGAAGGTGGGAAAATGTCGCATTAAAACATAACTGGCAATCGCATTACCCCTTGCTGCGTCGGACGCAATCTGTCAGGAGAACACTAATGTCTCTCACAGCGTGGTTTGTGAAAATGGAGGTAACCAGGTATTGCTGTGAAGCACGGCAGGGTAATTATTTTCTTGGTGTTTTTTTTTTACCTTGATTTATTTCATTTCTGATTTGTGTTTTTTTTGCTGGAGGCAGTTTCAGTTGTCTTGCGTCTCACTGCCACTTGAGGCTCACATGAAATCTGCTCGTTTTTTCCCTTCCCTTAAAGAATCAGTCACGCCAAATTGCTGTTAGTTCAGTATTTTTGGGCGGAGCTCCGCATAGAGCTGTGTCGCGACCCGCCCTTCCTTCTTGCTGCAGCCCAGTCCTCTGAGAGTCCACATTTTTGTTCTCTCCCACCTCCCAACACATTCGTACCAGGTATTTGATGTTTTTGATTGACGGAGACCATCTGGGGGTCCCCAAGGACTCGATTGGGAAATGCTGGCATAGTGGAAGGTCGATCAATCGTCATCTGTTCTCATCCCCCCTGGAGTCATAAACCTTTATTGCATATAGTGGCTGTGGCATTATGGAGTGTGTTTCCCATGAGGCACTGCACTTATGGTTTTCTGTGAACACGTCAGCCTTGCTTAATAGCAGAAAAGCAACATATAATACACGGCAGTAATTTTGCCTACCTGAATCTGCGATTAGAACAGTTCGTACAGCTAAGGACCACCTCATTCCTTGATCACCCCTATTCCCGGGAGATGTGGTATGTTCCCACCAACGCAAGGGCAGTGTTTGTTAGGCCTGTCACCCTCACTGCGAGGGTCAAGACCTTCACCATGAGTAACATCCTTCCCTGTCAAGCTGTGAAGGTGATCTGACCGCAAGTCACAGCTCCTTGAACTTTATGCCGTCGTGGCCATTAGAATAACAGAGTAAGGGTGACCAGCCTGGAAATGGCCTGCAGACAGAGCTTAGTGTGGGTGTGTCTGTGTGAGTGTGTGTGTGTAGTGTGTGCATGATAATGTATATATTACATTGTGGGGACCACTCTGGGGATCTCCTTTTAGGTCCCCACAAAGAGAAACTCAATTTTATAAAAATCTGTAACCACAAAAACTAACAATGTTAAAAGTTTTATATTTTGTTTTGTTACTTATGGTTAAGGTTAGGAGTGGGTAGGGATTACGGTTGTCATTGTTGGGATTAATAGGGTTATGCCCATAGTAATGAATGGACGGTCCCCGGGTGATTCTTATGAAATTTTGGTTTCGAAGATTTCAAGCATTAAGTATTTAAAAAGACTTTCAACAATAAATTTATTTTTTAGCCATTAATAACCAGGTCTGAAGTGTTTGTAAGGGTAATTTTTTTAAACATTTCCCAAAACGAGTCCTTAAAAATCTCATTACTGCAACATTCTGAAGACATCAAGACCATTAAGAAAACCAATACATTTCCACATTTTTTAAAAATTGCTCATTAACAGTCATGCTCATTAACAGTCATGCTCATTAACAGTCATGCTCAGTTACTTGAAATTCTAAAATAATCAATATTTTTTAATTAACATTTTTATTTGTTTTGACTGATTTCTGTCATTACCGCAACACCTTCTGGAATCTACAACCTAATAGTTGATAAACTTGATATATTTTTGAAATGATGTGGCAAACCTGAAGGAACACAACATATAGATTCTATACATGTATTTAAAAGCAAACTACTATGTTTTGATTTATTAAATGAACATTAAATGCACACCTATGTGGAAATGATACAGAGGTTACGGAAGTGAGGTTGATGGTTTCATGAAAATCATCCTCCCCCACAAAGATATAAATACAAACACGAGTGTCTGTATGTTTGTGTATGTGTCTGTGTGTGGATGTGGGGGCTGTGGAACATGAGAGCCCAATACACACCAGAGATCTACTGAACAAGTCTATGCGCAGATCAGCTCTGTCTAATGAACCGTATGCGCAGATCAGCTCTGTCTAATAAGCCGTATGTGCAGATCAGCTCTGTGTAACATGCGGTACGTACAGATCAGCTCTGTCTAATAAGCCGTATGTGCAGATCAGCTCTGTGTAACATGCGGTACGTACAGATCAGCTCTGTGTAATAAGCCGTATGTGCCGATTAGCTCTGTGTAATAAACCGTATGCACAGCTCAGCTCTATGTAATAAGCTGCATGTGCATATCAGTTCTGTGTAGTAAGTTATATGCACAGATCAGCTCTGTGTAATACGTTGTATGCACAGATCAGCTCTGTGTAATAAGCTATATGCACAGATCAGCTCTGTGTAATAAGCTGTATGTGCCATTGTGTAATTTCCTACCTGTTTTTATAACGGTTTCATGCCTTCCGTTGCTGTTCCTCATTTGACAGCAGAATGTGGGGGAGTTAATTTCTCCTGATACGGAAACAACTGCCAGAGCTCCCATCTGCGAATATCATCTAACTTCTCAGTGTCAGTGAGGTCTGACTCCACTTTCCAACCCTATTTTTTATTAGAAAGCCATACTTGCATTCCACAACTTTCCTCGTTTCATGCATAAAATCTCGCTTCCTCTCAGCGAGATGTTTTCGAGTTACGCCATTTGCCGGCAACTCGCATATCTGTCTAGACATCCCGAAAATACACATTTTGTCCCTTCAGACTGTGTTACATAAGTATAGCAGTGTCCCTGCAAAGATCCCTCTCAGGACATTGAGCTGGGAGCCTCGGGGTCTCCCGGACCTGTGTGTGGGGTCACACCTTCCAGGAAACGCAACCGCAGTGAGGGATGTGGAGCATGCATGTGGGACGTCCCCTGTGACAGTAAGCAGCATCGTGGGAATAAGTGGAGTCTGATGTTTGTGCTTGTGGAGCAAAAAAGCTGCATCTTACTCACCTTATGTATTAACACATTCATCTGATGCACACATAACCTATTATTTTGTCTACCTATCGGGTACCAACCAACCACTTGTGCAAAGGTGCAAAGTGCCAGCATAGAACATGTGCAATACTGGCTTTCCAATTAATTGCAATTTCAACTCAGGGAACTAGAGAGGGCAGTGCTTCTCCTGCCCCCACACAAAGTCTGCCCATGTCTGTGGTGTTAAACTGGAGTCTTTCTTGTACAGCAGATCATATCCATGGGGGAGTGGGTGGGGGGGGGGTAATTTGGTTAGCAGTTAAGGACCTGGAGTCATGACCACAGCTTTCCAGGAGGAAGCCTCAAGAGTGGGACTCGGCCGGCGTACCCTTAAGTAACGGCGGGGGATTCCTGGGATGCACTTCCTGTAGGGGAATCTGGTCCCAATAATGTGTTTCTCAGGTGTTCTGTACGGTTTTGACTGTCACGGAGGAGCAGAGGAAGCAGAGGAGACCTCGTGAGAGAGCGTGAAAGGCCCCGGCGCCTCTGAATAACGGCTGCAGAGGCACATACAGTACAGTAGCGGGCTGCATGGGGATGAACGCCGGCTTCAGCCAACTCCTCTGCGGCTGCTGGTTCATGTTCCACAGGAATATCTGTGAATCGTCCTGTCTGTCGCTTAATCGCGAGCGAGGCTCGTTCTCTCCTGTTGGACCAAACCGTGGGAGTCGACTCACCGTAATGACAGGGCGAGCCCGTCCAGTGCACTGCGGCTGGTTTAAACAAGACCAGCGCGAGCCGCGACACAGGGGTGTCTCATTGAACCAGCCCCGCGGCCCCTGACAAATCAGTTCTTTAAAGCTGAAAGCTGCCACCTGTAGCTGTGGTTAATCCTGTCCCTCTCTAGTGGATTTGCAGAAACTTGTTTAGGAAATTATGTCACTGAAGCATACAGAGCATGAGCTGTTCTCCCCTGCTTCCTTTAAACGGCTCTTGTTCTCCTTACCTGTACAAACAGACAGACACTTTTTGAAAAGCTCAAAGTTAAGCACGTTCTTCTAAGGGTCAAAGGATGTTCCCCTCCTGGAAGTGGCGGTTAAGTACTGTATAAGTCACTAACTGACTGCTTTTCTATAGCTGAGGAGCTTCTTTTGAAAGTAGCTGACATACCACACTGAATACGCCATGAATTAATGATTAACTACACCCACCCTTCCATACATGCATCTGCCAGTCAGCATCATGGAGGGGGGTGGGGGGGGCTGAGGCCTTTGCCATCGTCCCTCTGCATCTCCTTTGACTGGGGGAGGAATCCTGCAAGAGAACGTGGTGAGAAAAAGAAGGATTTTAACCCCCAACACCAGAGGTATGAAGCAAGAGTGATATCCACTGAGTTAACAATATAACGTTACATTTATTTTTTTGGCAGATGCTTTTACGCAAAGCGACACACGTTATTGAGAAAGCAGGGTCAGCTAGTCCCAGGAGCAACTGGGGGTTAAGGGTCTTGCTACAGACCCAGAGGTGAAGGCACTATGCCAACGCGGCCCAGCAACCATCTGGTCACAGGCACGGCGTATTTCTCACTATGCATACTGTACTTGACCATACTTGTGTTCTCATGTATCCATTTTACATCATCTTCCATTGCTGAAGATCAGTTCCAATACTCAAGAGTAGAAGTAGACATGACAGTAAAAATCCCCTTTCTGCCCCACCTCAAATATCAAAGATACTTATAGTTGCATCCTCGCCAAACAAGACCAGTATCATGATTCACTGCACCCCCAAGATTGTTCTTGGAAGGCAAGTTAGCAAGACCTGTCTTGCCAAGATCACAACTACAATCTTTCTGTTCTTGGCATTGAGAAGCACCCACAGTGTCCCACTCAGCTGAGCCATACACTGCCCCCCCCCACCCCAAATGAAAATAGATCCTTAAAGGTACAGCACCTATGATTGTTCAGTTATATGCTTGTTTAGTTATAAATGATTAGAATGTGATGAACAGTGGTGATAAATGTACTCAATCCATCTATCCTGCCCATCTGGGCTGGCGATCATGACCCCCCCACCCGCAGGTCCTGCTACTGCCTTTCCAATTTCCTGCATTTCATTCTCCCAGAGGTGCAGCTGTACCAATCATTTGCATAAGTAATCTTCCCTATCACCACTCTCATCTGCCAGCACTATGACAACAGTCTTAACGGAGGTAGGGTGGTTCTTTGGGAAAGACGACAGAAACACACTGGTACATAATGACACAGGGTCTGCATGGAGCGTTCTGTATTATTTACACAGACGGTTTCCTTGGTTCTGGGGTCCCGCTGAAAAAAACACATTTCCTCCAGTGTAGTCTCTGTCTGTGGCCAACAGGGGGCCTCCAAACCTCAGGGGACCCATGTGGTTTTTAGTGGTGGACAACACCACCATTGTTTATTTATGCTATTTCACTCTCACCTTGTTTACAGTTGGGAGGGGGGGGGGGAGCTGGTGTTCCAGTGCAATTCAGAGCTAATGGCTTCTTTATTTTCAAAGTTATTAGCAGAGAATCATTGTTTACTGTGGCGCAGCTTGAAGGTCAGGTCACAGAGGCCAGATGACTCTCCTCAGCTTCATTGATTTCATTACAAATACTCAAGCCTGCAATTACCGATCCTGCACTTTCAGAGCCCCATTAATGGACTTAGCCAGTGACCCGGTGACCGGTCACCTCCTAAGGTGCAGCTTACGGTGTATTTTCTTGAACCTACAACATGGGGGAGTTGGTAATTGCTTTTCACCAGTTCCGCAGCCGGTGACATAAACTTTACAGCATCACAGTTCAGCTGGTGTTTATCTTGATTCACCAGACCGGGTTTGAGACCCGCTTATGGATTGGGCCGTTGGCAGGACCAGCTACCATAATGGCACCTGACGCGTTGGCCAAACATGACAAACCCTGGGTTGCTGGCACTGCACCGTGCCACACATCCTGTCAGACATGCCCAGTCAGATCCTACTGGTGAGGGCTGTAGGTCAGGCAGGAAATCAGGATTTTTTTTTTTGTTTTGCCTTAGGCAGTCCGTGCTGCAGCTGGGTTGTGGCATGGAGAATGAGGGAAGTAGTGCCTGATGGGTAGGCAGCAGGCTCATTGGTGGCTGATGAGCATCTTTGGGGATATTCTGCACAGCTGCCTGTCCTCCCGTGTTTCAGGGCCTGTCAGCCTGTCAGGCTGCCATGTCTCGCTGTCTCTGATGCTAAAACAAGCCACTCCCCTGAAACGGTGCCTCCGTTGTCCTAACGACGGTAACCAGACTGATGGGAACTCCACCGAAAGCATGTCCGCTGCTACGTGCCATTTAAACCACTGTAGCATCTGCTGTACCTTCACACGTATGTTTCTGCATGCGTGTCTGTGATCCCTTCCCGACATGCAGTGTGACTCCCTCGGGGAGTCCCTCGCTAAGGTTCGAGGCCCCTTTGCCCCCCACCTGCACCATCGCCCCTCCCTGTGGTCCGTTACCTCCGTCTGTGTTCATTCTCTGTTAACAGGGGGGCCTGGGACACTTCTCCACTTCTCCCGCTGAGGGGGTCGTCTTTGTTTTTACACAGGATGTCCCCCCTCGATCGACACCTTTTACCTTCCCCCATGGGCAGCGTGACCCATGATTTACATGTGGGGGCGGGGAGACACCAGGCTTTTCTTAATGGAGCCTTAGCGCCTGTATTGATGGCTGTGAGCCAGAGGCCATGGTCTGCAGCAACAGAGGTGGAAGATGAACCAGGATATTGACTGTCAACAGCACTGGTGGTGGGGGGGCAGGTGTGGGCTGGGCTGGCTGCCAGTCTCTTGCCCCTTGGGGCATCTCCGTCGATCGATACTCTCTCAGCATGGCGCTGGGAATCACCGGGGGGGTCAGACACTGTGCTGTCTTGTCGAAGGCTGGTTAATCACCGGGGGGGTCAGACACTGTACTGTCTTGTCGAAGGCTGGTTAATCACCGGGGGGGTCAGACACTGTACTGTCTTGTCGAAGGCTGGTTAATCACTGGCTGGTTTTGTCTGCCAGCTTCTACCAGAGATACCAGTGTAACCAGTGAGTGTCACTCAGCATCTGGGAGAGGATGTGGAGAATGAGATTTATTTTTTTTGCCTGATGATTTTTCTCAGGTTAGTTCTATACAGGGTGTTAGTTCTGTTCACGGTGTTAGATCTGTACACGGTGTTAGGTCTGTACACGGTGTTAGTTCTGTACACGGTGTTAGGCCTGTACACGGTGTTAGTTCTGTTTGGTCCTCAGAGTCTGTTGGTCCTTTCACACCTCAGTTCAAGGTTCTACCCGACACGCCTGGGTGGAGGAGAGTGTTATTTCTGAGCTAGAGGTTATGGGTTAAGGAACAGAACTAGCCTACAGGTTTATGGAGGGAACACATGAGAAGGCCGGGCAGGGCCTGAGAGTCAGGGGTGTCAAACGACCCCTCCATCTGCCGTGTGAACACGATCTGGCCAGTAGTTTCATCCCAGGCTCCAAGGGACAAGTCGTTCCTCTTTCACCTGCCAGTTTCATGTACCTACACATCTTTCTCTTCTAATCAGGACACTCGTAATTGATCCTTTCACTCTTAGCAGACCAATTAGTGGCTTAAACGTACCATTTGGGGCAAGAGGGACAAAGACTGTGTAAAAGATTACCTGAACAAGCTGGTTTAGAGAGAGTTGTCCCAAGCAATATCTCCTAGTCACTGGAGCTGGAAATTGCCAGGAAATCATTAAAAGAGGAGCATTCATAAATATCATTATAAAGTTAAACCTGGTAGTCCTGCTTGCCACACCTGATGCTCCAACATGAGGTATTAATATGGTACAGTACAGTTAAGGGCCTACATCCAGTAATGTGTCCTCAAAAGTTTGACACAAAATATCAACAGTTCAGCGTGAGCTGAACCACTTTCTTATTCTTATTACATTCCGAGATTCAAATACATGTAATTTCAGCACTCGACTAAATTGTATTATTAATGTGAGCACAGTTGGAATTCCTCTCGAGGATCTGAGATGTAATAGATTAGCCTGACCTTTTGAAGGCCCAACTAATCGATATCATGATTCCCCTGAGTCACAGGGCATGAATGCCTTGGGTTAGTCCTGCCTTTAGATAGTGTGATGCTTATATTTTGAGTCCCTCTCAGAAGCCTCTGCCAGATCTATGCCATTCTCTGCTTTCACACTGCAGATAGCATTTTCCAAACATCCATTCGTCATATTTCAGGATTGTGACCATACTGGCTTGGCTTGTCAGGAGAGCTTGACATCATCTGAGTTACGCTTGACTCTGGAGGCTTGGGAACAGATTTCAAGTTGGTGATTCTAGAGGTGGGCTGTCGTCTTTCTCCGAGGCGGACATTATAGGTCCAGAAAATAAAAATTTTGACCAAGATTTTGTTTCAACCAGCCAGTTGAGTATAAAGAGTCACAGTCACAGAGTACTCAGCTAATGGACTGAAACAAATATTGGTCTGAACTTTGACTTTCTGAAGCTGAAGTCTGTTCTTTGTAATGTGCAGCTCTCAGCATCACTGGTAAGACTGCCATGCTAACTGTGGCTAACATACTCCCTGGGCTGTTTCTGTACAAGGCATCTTTGCAAGTTACGGAGACCACCATGGTCATCATAATTCCCTCCCGTTAACTCTCTTAGGATTAGGAGAGATCGCAAAGAGACAGATACTGTACAAAATCAGTCACGGTCTGGTCAGACCCCCTGTAAAATGTCAGTACATAAACCCCATTAATAAACCTTATGTGTCACTTGCTTTGTAGCTGAACAAAGGCCTACCTGGTAAGTATCGGGACGAAGGTTTTGGTATCGAAGTTGTAACTGCACCCCAGGCCAGGAGAGCAGACGCACCGCCGCTCTGTTGACAGCTGCCCCCACCCCCCCAAAGCTCCCCGCTAGTGCTGATCACTGCCAGGCCCCAGGGATGCCGCCTCCCACTACATCAGGCTCCCAAAGGCGTGACGTGACACGCCTCATTTGGGTTCCAGTAGTGCCGCATAGCGATACCATCTCTTCCTGTAATGTTAATGAGTCCCAGTGCTGCTCCCTGCTGGCTATTAACCACCCAAATCACTGCTGTTGAGTCTTGTGGACTAAAATGAAGGAATTAACCTGTGAAGGCCTGATGGCCTGCCGAATTATTCTAGAATTTTCTCTAATGACCACTGTGGACTCGGTCGGTCTCATTAATGCGCCCTAGCCGTGGAACCTCAATGGCATCTCGCCGGAAGCAAGAGGCTTGAGGTTCATGGCTCGCTGGTGGCGACATGGGGGGGCTGCGATGTACAGCTCATTACCCTCTCCCCTCCCCAGCTAAAAGACGGGTCTCACTATCGACAGGGGCAGGGCGAATCAGCCTTTAATTAACCAGAGCGGAATGGCCTCTCTGAATTCATTTAGGCATAACTTACTTAATCAGGTGCTTCTGTGGTCCATCCCGGATTGAGCTGTGAAACGGCAGTTTAAATTTAGGCTCCTTTAAAGACAGATTTCAAAGTCTCAGTTTAGGAAGAGCTAAAATGCTCCTTTATCACACAAACAGTGCTGGGGATTGTGTTGCAGGAGATTATCTGTCATACTGACCAGAACTGCAGGCCTGCCTTTGTTCACGAAGCTCTCGTCCGCTCAGTTTCCTCAATAGCAGGACCTTCACTGCCCTCATGTAGCACAAGAGTCACCGACACCAGCAGCGACCACAGGATGCATCAAACGCAAAGAACCTCCTCTTCGGGCTGGAGGTGTTAGTAAAGCTGCCAGAGCTCAGCATTAGAATGTGATCCAGCACGGAGCCTGACGCGAGCTTCCTCGCCTTTCGGTTTCCGCGATGCCTTTCTGGCTTATGCTGCTATAATAAAGCGATTAGGAACCCCCCCCCTCCAAAAAAAAAGAGGGGGGCATCTTCTGTATAAATAGTCGGTTCAGCAGATCACGGCTTGCAGCATGAGTCCTAACAGACGTGTTGTCTTACTTATGCAGGGATTTTTTTTTTTGATTCTGTGCAAATCAGCTTCAAGATAAAGGTCTTAAAAGCCATTAATGAGGTCCACACCCTCACTATAATTTAATGAATAATTAAAAAGCATAAAAGGGGGGGGGTCTTACTCTGGTGATACCTATATCAGCACCACTCCCACCCACCCCAAAAACTCTGCGGAATCTCTCGACACTCAAGTAGCAGGTCATAATAGGATATTTTCCTCCTTATTGTCTGCTACCACTGCTAATAAAAAGGAATTAATTAGTCTTTCATTGTGCTATTTAAATACCAGCTTTCTTACTGGTTTAAACAGTGCTGGCAAAGATATTGCCCACTATATATCAGGAAGCCCCCGCACCACTAAAGCAGATTGCTGGGCTGGAATGGACCTGTTGGGTGGTGTCTTTCCCTATGTGATGATAGTAAGAGGAGATGAAGAACACCTATTAAAACAGGTTGCTGCTTATATGATCCAAACCACCCCCATGACCCCCCCTGCCCCCCACGTGAGTGCCCCCCTACCCCCATAGGGCAATTGCTTGTAGCTGTTTGTTAGTGCTCGTTATTGCTTAATCAGCCAATAAGCGGAAACCCAGTAAATCCGCAGTTATTTTGCAATTACCCAGCATACACCAGTGATAACGCTGGAACCCTGACAACAGCATAGCTAGTTACATAATATTTCTTAATTGGTTTCCAGTGTTGGAGGAAAGACAGTCTTCTTTGAATATGTACTGATGCCTGATGACCTTTAGGTGGTAACCTTGTGCAATGCAGCGTTCATATCTCCATCTGGCTTTTTGTGTGGTTGTTTGTGTGTCCCCCCCCACCCATCCCCCACAGACTGCGAGTGACCTGTCTGGGGCTCGATGGGGGTGCTGTCAACCCAAGCACGGTTTTGGGTGACTGCAGGTTAAAACCGAAGAGACAGCCAACGTGAGCACGCCATTGCCTGTTAAAGCCTCCCCGTCTGTGGTCGTCTTCCACCTTGTCAAGGGGAGGGTCTAGGGGTTGTGTCTCATGCTCTCCATTCCAGACCGGACCGCGTGTCTCTGGCCTTAATGCATGGCCGGAAACAGCCAGCCATACCCCGGCCAAATTACCACGGCGACATAACCAATGTACCATTCATATATGTAGTGCACTTCAGTCTGATCGTCATGGTTACCTGCAGGCGAGATGCCATTAAGCAGAAGAGCTATTTTAAGTTCTTTTCATGGCTTAATTAATGCATCCCGTGCGATGACCACCTCCCACACTGGAGTGAAGACTCTAATTAATTACCCATAAGCATCTGCCTTGGCAGACCCTTAATATGTCATAGAAAACTTCCAGAAAAAAAAAACAGTATTTTTAATATATTTACTGTGTGTGTTGTTTTTATTCCTTTGCAGAACGTTCATAACCTATTAATCATCACGCCATTGTAGAGACTGCTGTGATGGTGAACTGCCCTTCATCCAGCCTCTGAGCTCCCCGCCCCGGCCCTCCCCCACCCCAGAACATCAGCACCTCCTGGAGCGAGGGCCACAAACTGGGGAACAAGCTACTAGACTCATCGCTGTTGGGTCCCCAGATCCACGTTTGATACCAGGACAGTGACATGAAGCTCTGTCTCACCAAATAATCAACCCTAACCACATCACCAGAGAGGGGGTCTACAAACACCAAAGGAGAACTTATTTCAGTAAAGCAGCATCCCAGAAATGGCTATACAGACATCGTCTTGAATTGTAAATCTGTTCAGGCAATAACTATAAACAGAGTCCAACTCACACACCCTTCATTGCTGGCTGGCTGAGTCTATTACCATTAATTTAGTGGTCACCCAGACCTGTGTCCTTCACAAACCTACCTAAGCCTGTCTGTTTAAGGTTGATTTAAAGTCCCCCCCTAAAGAGAATAACCTCTGTCCTTTCTTTATCTGATGACATGTCAATGGGCAGATTGTCCGTGACGGTTCCTCAGAGAGCGTTGAGCCGGGGGGAGGGTGACGTTCACCAGCTCTACTGTGTGTGGAGAGTTCAGTGGGCTGTTGGTTGCTGGCGTCGTGGAGGAGGTGTTGTGAAACTGTGAGGGACACATACACACACGCATCGACGGACGTTAGTCATATGTGTGATACTCCTCCAGCACCACATTCAGGGTAATTAGCTGTAAACTTGTGTACAAAAACTTCCACAGCTAAACTCACAGACAGTCATTGTTGCTGTTTGTTGTAAAAATAAGCTATTTTCTAACCAAATTGCTCAAAATGTACCATTTAGGCAGGGTGGGGGGTGGGTCATGATATTACTCAGCGAAAAAAAGTATCTTGACATATTGCATGATTTGATAACAAGTTAGTGTCCTTCAATCAGGATCATGACTCTATAGAGGTGAGTGGCTGGCGTGTCCCGGTGGGGGGGTTTACCCTGCTTGCCTGCAGAGATATGTCCCTCTGAGATGCCCCGCATGGTACACAGACAGTCTTTATGTACCTGCCTAGACCTGTTAGGTGACACAGATTTGGGTCCACACAGGCCCCGCTGTCATGGTCTGTGTGATGGGGATGTGAGCTGACGAGCCGGATGAGGGCCACCGGGGGCCTGCGGAAATGCCCCACCAACCCCCCTGTTTCTGCCCTGACACCCTGATGCCAACACTGGACTCGTCACGCCGCGAGGCCTTCTGTCAGAGCGTGGGGCTCGGGGCGTTTGAGAGTGGTCAGGGAGGGGGCAGGGGCCTGGTTGGGAGTGAGAAGCAGATCCGAGCAGCGGCACAGACGATGTCTCACACAGACTAAAGAAAGCTGGCTTAACTGATATGAAAACAGGTTCAAACGAAGGATGCTTTAGATCATGCAGAGTGGGACTCCTGATAAATATGCGCTTCTCGTTATATGGATCTGCCACCTGTCTGATGTGGAAGTTAAAGTCATGTGCCTTGTATTAGGTTCTGCTCATTTATTATCGATACCGCAGCGATACTCCACAAGGTGGGATCCTTCTCCGAACTCGCCTGAGATTTTTTGCTTAATTTCTATTGGCTAGCTACACATCATTCTGTCATCCCGTGCAATTAATAGTAACCTTTCCATTTTCACACGGCCTGACTCGTCCTAGAGATAATGTCAGGAACCTCCTTGCACATGCACAAGTTAAGATAAAACATACATATTATATGATGTCATAAATCACAGGTAAGGATACAAAGGTCCCATTTCTATCTTCTTTGACAAGATTGTTTCACTACTTAAACATTATTTGATTTATTCTTTACTCCCACCCTGAGACATGCATTCTGTCTAGTTCCTTCTGTGAGCCTCAACTAAAGCTGTCTCCATAAAGTCCAGCCAACTCGGGGCTTCCTTGAGTTTTCCAAAGTGGGCATCAAATCGGAATTAATGAGACAATTATGCCTATTTTGCTGACAGTTCCAGACCATCCCAGCTCCTATGGAAATGGCTGTCTGTCAGCTAGCCCCCTAGGGCGTCTGTAATGGTAATCTCGACCCATTGTGGCAGTTTGGATGGTGCCAGGGAGAGATTTTGACACCCATCTGAGATGTGATTTCTTTTTCGATGATCATTTTGTTTGGATTTTAGTGAGATGTAGATTTTTTTTAAGATGCACTCTTACGTTATCTTATGTAAACAGATGAGATACATTTTTTACAATAATTTTGTTTGGTTCCTTTGTTGTAAAGGATGGAATTTGTAAATGTGTTGAGGATGAATCACTGATATCTATGGCATGAAGTCTGCAGAGTGGTAAGTAAGGATTCTAACAGTCAATAGTAATTAATATTAAAAGGTACTAGTGATTTAATGCAGCCAGGAGGCTCGTAGAGAATATTTACAGGGTGCTGAAAGTGTTTTGCATTTTATTAAACATTAATGAATACCAGTGAGCAATGATCAGGTAAGAGATAAGAGAAGGTTGGGGTTTTATGGGTATGTTCCGTGTTCAGTCCGTGGCGTGTTCAGTGGAGTGTGGTTTTCAAAGGGACACACACCCGGACTTTTCAGCTCCTCCTTGAAGCCTGTGAATATTCTGTCTCACCCCATACGCCCCCTTATGGAGAGAAACCCCGACGCAGAGCACATCCATCTTTTGTTTGTTTCTTCAGCCAGTCTCATTCAATGAATGTTTCTGTCCTCCCTACACCCATCCTTGTGGGAGGAGTCAGAA
>JAODLC010000001.1:51150864-51176350 GCA_026781145.1 Hippopotamyrus pictus
CGCCAACAACCTGTCCCCTGGCAATTGGAAATTCTCCGCCACAGCGATAGTGGCTCATGGTGGAGCTCCAGGCAAAGCTGGGGAACAAAGGGGTGTGGAGTCAAAGTGAAGCACGCTCCCCCTCCAGCCCCTCCCCTTTGGGTGGACATGGGCCCCAGGGGCTGCTGGGAAGCCTGCCAGCAGAACCCGGCGTCGATGAAATCTGAACCCGCAGAGTCCATCTGGCGTGGTGGTTGGACCCAGCCACGCAGCGGTTATATGTGCGATGGTTGCAGCATTGGGCCCCGGACCCCGGGTCATGTGGTGGGACCCCCACAAGCCTGTGGCTTTGCATGGTGGGCGTGGTCATCGTTAAACTGCAGAATGTTGCAAACACCATGTGCTCCCTTTGTTTCCAAATGGACCCCCAATCACAGGAAATATCTGAATGCCTGCTGATTGGTTGCCGATATTTCAAATAACATACCTAACATGTCACTGCTTAGAAAACACTTTCATTGCAACAAAAAAAAATGTATGTTTGTATATGTTTTGTACGTGTGCGCTTGTTAACAGAACATATTCTTGATTTTGGTACATATGTCATGTGACAGGCTTTATGTGAGTTGCCAACGGTAATCAAATTAAGGCTTAGTTTGGAACGTATAATGTATTTTGTTTGTGTTCATTTTGATCTGTAATCGGTCACTTTCAATGGGTTACAAAACTTCTGAAGGTTCTGGTTGGTCTCCATGGAGGTTTGGGGTTGTGTGATTCCAACTTCTGTTACATCACAGTGAAAATAGCGTGTTTATATGTGAAGTTGTCAAACTAAAGGCTGCAATGGAGGATGGGGTGGCCACCCATCGACCTGCTGGGGCTCATAGAAATCTTTCCACCTTCAGTCATACCGCATGGAGCTGTGTGGCCCACCAGACAGCGGCGGGAATTTGAATAGGGCCTCGGACATTTGGGGGCCCTCTGTTGGTCACCACACTAAAAATTAAATAAATATGTTCCTGGGAGACACTGAGGAATGGAGAACATGGAAGATGCTGAAACGGAATCTTCTGCTAACCAACTCGCTTACTCTTCTGAAACTTCTTGCTGGCTGTTTGCTTTGTTTCTAAACCATGTTGGGGGAGCGCAAATCGACTTTTTGAGTGTGGACCCAGAAACAATAAACACAAGGGGAAAGTGTCAGGCCTGTAGCAGATGGCCTCAGCAGAGAACAGGAGACCATTTTACACAGATGTTGGGAGAGAGAATGTGAAATGTGGGCCCATCACACCTGGAGCAGGGGGGGACAGGAAAGGGGCTCCAGCTCCCAGCAGTCATTAATATCGAAAGAGTTACAGAGAAGGTGCCTCCCTGACTTCTCAAACCCCGCCCCCCACCACAATTATAATTCTTGTCTGCTGTTGAGTGAGTATGTCTACGTTACACATAACACACTCTCAGGGATCTCCTAAGGCATTCTGGGTAATATCTTTCAACAGGAAGTGTAGGAGGTCAATGGCAGGTTTCCTCTTGTCAAGTGACGATGTGCACTGAATACCCAATGGATGCTCTTTAAAGGAGAATAAAGTAGCTGTTAGAAGTGTTGATTCATCACAGAAGTCATATCTTCTCCTCGCAGCGTCAACAGTAGAAGCTCCATGAGGTTAACTCCTCTGTCCCTCATCTCGGTGCCACCAGGCCGAAAAACCAAGTGACATCCTGAGATTTTGGCAAAAACCGCATGTGTGAAACAGTCCTGTGTCAGTCAGGTGTAATTTTTATGGCTGAACTTCATAACATGGTCATATTTTATAACAGTATTATACAAGAAGGGTCTCCTTTTGAATGTAAACTCTTACACTGAATCTTGAAAGAACTAATAAACCTCATTCTGTGTGGAAATGTCAGAGATACAGCCGGCTTTCCATCAAGGTGGGAGATGGCAGGGAGTCAGATCCTTAGATATAAATACCTACAGTAAAATACCTTCCAGATCCTTCCATCGTCCTGGTGCCATCTGTCCACAGAGTCTGTCAAGCTTTCTGGGTCCGTCCCTGTGGGTGGCACTCCAAAGCCGGGCTTTGTAAAGGTCAGTGGGTGACCCGCCGGTGCCCATGCATGGCTCTCACAGAGCCCATTAGTGAGGACCCTGTGGTGCCCGAGGAAGTGCCAGCTGGGGGGGGTGGGGCAGGTGGGCTGTCTGCCTCTGGAGGCCGCCAGCGAGCTGCTTGGGGAAGGAGAAGAAGTCAGCTGTGAATATCGACTTCAAACAAGGTAGGGAGTTAGCATTCCATCCACACAGCGCCAAGAAGGATACCCTCAACTCAAGTGTGGTGAAGAAAGGCCACAAGGCAGCTCTCAGACCCCCTCACCACCACCACTGCCCCCCACCTCTCCCCCGCAACATTTATCCATGGCACAAGAAGCTGAAACATCAACATGTCAGCCTCAGCCCAAAAACACATTAAGTACCCGCATCAGGAACAAAGAAAAAAGGTGGAATGTTTAGGATGAATAAATCCGGTGCAATCACCATTACGATGATGAAAACATTCATCAGTAATGATAGCTAATTGTGACTAATTAATAGCCATCACATTCATAAAACGCAGCCATTACAATAATACCGCAATAATGAGGAGTTCAGGGAAGTGCACAATTAGCAGCCATTAGCGGCAAATTCCTTTCACCGCCACTGCTAAGATGGCCAGTGTGAGTAACTGGGAGTTGCTGGGGGCCAATGGCACTGCTGATAGTGGGGCTTCGCTCCCTAGAGAGCCGATGACTGACAGCGGGGCATTCTCGCTTTTCATTGGCACTTTACCTTGAAGGTAGTCACATGGTTGCCACCATGGATGATGGTTTTTAGCATCATCGTGTCGCCGTTTGTGTTTACGGCACAAACTCGGATTTTAGTGTTTGTGACACGTAAAGCTGTGCTGCACGCTGCCGTACCCCTATGCCTGCCCCCCTCCCCCTGCCCCCCAGTGTGGGGCTCTGGCAGGCCAGCAGGGCCAGATGGCTCCCTGTTCCACTGCAGCTGCATGCAAGAACCTTCCAGCCGCTATGGGGGGTTGGGGGGGCACATCCCCTTCTGATCCACTGAGAGGAAGAGCCACTCAGCCCCTTGGCATCCCTGGGGGGTTCTTCACCTCCTCCTGCCCCGACCTTGACATGGATGCCCCCCCTGCAGGCCACCGATGCTGTCACCACACGGGACGTTGGCACACTGCTGCTGTCAACGCGTGTCGATAGTGGTGGGGGTGGGGGGGAAACCCAAGGGGTCTAGGGGAAAAGCCCCAGGCACCCCCCCCCCCCCCCCCCCAATCCATGCCCACTGACAGGGATCATGAACCAACGTCTTTGCTCTCTCAATTTCAATTTTAATGGATCTTTTTGCATGAAAATGAACAATTTTATTACCAAAGCATTTCCCAATAGCAGCATAATAGCAGAGGACAAGTGAATAAAGATAAAGAAAAATAATAAATACAGTTATAATATGGTGTTGGAGTACATATATAATATGCAGTAGGCCTATATACAGTACGTGTTCCAATATGCTAATGTGTTAATAGAGCAAGTAATAATCCCCGGTCTCTCTCTCCCCGAGGCGCGCATGATGTAGCAGCTGAGCAATTAACTGGGAACCAGTGTGGCGTCCCGTAAAACTATAAATCCGCAGCTGTGCTTCCTGGAGCTCTGATATTAAGGTGAAGCCGATTTGAGTTATTATCAGTAAGAACACGGAGTATCGAACCAATAGGAGAATCGGGCCGGTATCACTCGCAATCTAACCACCTTTACGGCACAAGTGACCGTGCTGTGTTACGTTACTCTGACATCTCTACCGGACTAAATCAGAACCGCTGACATTTTTAATACATGCAAATACATTCTGGCGCAGTTATTAAATGTCCTCCCACTTCATTAGTAGTTCTGCGGTGAACAAGAGCTGAAATGTTCTGTAATAGTAACGCAAAACAAAGACAGAGTTGTGAAAGCGTGCACAGTAGGGCGACAGACGGATTAAATAATGATTAAGATTTGCCCTTTCCCGGACTTCTCACTAGTTTTATATTGCATAATAAACTTCTAATGCCAGATATGATAACTAATCTCAGTTCTAACACAGGGGCGCAATTGCTCATCCATTTTTGAATAAACCGAAATCAAAAAACAATTGCAATCAAGAAAGATGAGTGGAACTGCAGGAAACAATAAGGAATTAAATGCGTACAATTTTCACTCTGATGCCTGCAAAACATATTTGCTTTTCAATATACTCAAAAGCACCTACAAATACCTACAATCCAGAATCACTCGTTCAATTTCTTACGGACTTGCATTCACCGATGGTTGATAATGGATATTTTGTGACACCTAGTGGAGTGACATTGTCAATGGGAAACCAAATGGTCCATACGAACACCAATTTTCATTTTACTCCAAAATCGGATTGTGATTAAACATTTCAAATTTAAAAAATCTAGAATTTAAATAACATATGATAAATTAAACATTAAATTGTAATATACATATATTTTGGATTGTGCGAGATGAAATAAAATGTCAGAGGTATATTGTCCAATGGTACTCTCCGTAGTGACGCAAAAAGTGAGCGACGCAAAGTGAGTTGTCGGTGAAACTACCTGGATAGGTCAAAACAAGGAGCTCGGGTGAGACCAGTGCGGAAAACCAATGGGTTTATGGATTTTTACATAAATGGATACCTTTGCGTGAAAGTTAAGGAAAATGTTGCTGTTTGCCATATATGTTTTAGAATGGATATGGGCAGTAGCAAATACCAACCTAAAAGCTAGCTCGTAGATTTTTATAGAACTTTCTCACTTATTGACAGGTGGCACGTAGTGATGGGTATTGTGAATCCGTGAGGTCGTGTGGGTATTTATGTTTGAAATATGCTGTTGTCATGCAGCGGTGCCAGTTTTGTTTTTACGAGAAGGACAAGATGATGAACCCCCCTCTTTTCAGTACATTAGACTACTGGTATTACTATTACAGTTACTAAAGTAATGTGTTAAGTTTTATGCGCATTAAGAATAAGCAGTAAATATCGATTAGAGCGACAGCGTGCCGTGATTTTTGATGAGGGTTTTTCCTTGGTGACCTGCTTGGTGATATGCGGTTTACTCATTAACGAAATAAACCAAAAAGTAAACTTGTACTTCCTGGAAACCTAAACTGCGAAACCAACATCTAACAGAATTAGACTAAGAGTGTGTGCTTAAACGCTGTTTACTTCCTTTGCTTCAGCCAGTAGCTAGAAAAAGCTGTACAAATGTATGGTGACACGTTGCACAGTGTTTTCTTAGGCTTGCTGTGAATTGGTCAGTGTTCGCACTATGTGGTCTTGTAACGGGTTTTAGCAATTGGTTTGCTCAGACTCCAGTCCCCAAGCTTCTCTGCTGTGCTCTGTGGATGTTGTGGTTTTATTTTCTGCCTTATTGCAGGTGGACAGCAGTAGAGAGAAACCCAGCAGGATGGCCAGTGTAAGCGTACTCCTCTGCCTTGTACAGATCTGTTCTCACTATTGGTCTGTAGCTGCTGATGTCGGTGGCGTTTCTCTGTCTCTCAGGCGCTATGCAGCCGGGCCAGACTGGTGTCCTACCTGCCTGAGCTTCAGGTCCTCGTCCGTAGGCTGACGGTCTCCAGGGCATTCTCCTCCTCGGGCTCCGACGAGGCACGTGCTCCGGTCACATCCCCCGACATGGGTATGCCTGTTTACACGCTGTGACAATGCCATCTCTCATGAAGCAGCAAGGGGACACGTCTGACCAAAATTTTTTGTGTCCAGGGCCCGGGACAGTATGGCCAGATGAGGACATGGGTCCTTTCGGCCCACAGGACCGACGCTTCCAGCTGCCGGGCAACATGGGTTTTGACTGCCATCTGCAGGGACGGATCCCACCCCACAAGGCTGTGCCGGACCTGCTGTCTGCTCCCACCAGCAGCGAGAGGCATGCGCTTGCGCTGGCTCAGTTTGTCAGCGAGTTCCAGGTGAGCCGCTGTGCTGTGCGCGCCAGTGATACGTGGCCAGACACTGGCCAGAGTGCGAGCGTCCTTTCTGCGTAACCCACCAGCCTGTCTTCCTGCCTTCCTTTCACAGGGAAACAGGGCCCCCACCTCACCCCAGAGTGTCAGCAAAGTGGAGGAGTATTTCGAGACCTCTGCTGTGGAGTGTGCTGTGCAGCCCTGCCCTGAGCTCCTGAGGAGAGGTGCCTGGCTCCCACACACGTTCCTGTCGAAATTACTGCGAAGGTTATGATTTCCTCTTGGGAATTTAGGTTGCTGTTTTAATAATGTCCAGTAGGGGGATCTGTTAGTTGATTTCTTCTTGGGCTGCAGGAACTTTCCCTTCAGCTTAACTCTGGCTAGCATTAATGGAGGTCACTTTTTAAGGGCAGAGTGGTGGCTCTGAGGCTAGGGATCTGTGTCTGCAATTAGAAGGTCGCTGGTTAGAATCCTGAGAATTCCAGCAGTTAACATACTCTGTTGGGCCCTTCAGCATGACAATTGCTTTAATATACATCCAGCCCTGTAAGGAGGTCCTCCAAATTACAGGGAAATTTGGGGGTTGGTGGCAGGATTGGCACTCCAGCCACTGGAAAAAACTCAGGACTAGTGTGGTGCTGAGGTATCACCCACTGCACAGTTGCACTCAGGTTCTCATCCCTGAGGTGGTTCGTCATGTTGTAGGTGCTGCAACGCGCTGTAATCAGCATGCGCCCCTTACCTTTTACCCCTTTTTAAAGTAAATCCTTCTCTCGGACAGATTTTGATTCCATGTTTCCCGAGGCCCCATCTAGCAGTTTGACCGTCGTCACAGTGACTCAGAAAACTCAGAACGACATGACAGCGTGGTGTGAGGAGGTGGACCGGGAGAGGGAGGAGCTTTTGGATAAGGTGAGCAAGCTGCTTTTTGACCAGTAGGCCAGGTGCGTCTCTGGCAGGCTGAGCCGTAACCCTGCCTCTTACTTCAGGATGATGCCATTTACTGTGTGTCGCTCTCTCCCTCCAGTTTGTCAGTGGCGCCAAGGAGATCTGCTTTGCGCTCCGCACTGCGGGGTTCTGGGCCGACTTCATAGACCCCAGCTCTGGACTGGCGGTAAGCAGCATGGTCTGTGAGGCACATTGTTAACTTTGTTGACAAAAACTATGATGAAAATTATTCATCGCAGACGAATAATGATGATAATTAGCAAGTAGGCCAATTAGACGAAAATTAGATGATAATAAAAATTAAATTTATGATGCCAGAAATTATAAGAAAATATATAGATACTTTCGTCAGGGAATAAAAATAAGACAAAAATTTTAAGAAGTGTCCATAAAAACCACACGTTCAATCACAGATTGGTGTGCGTGCGTGCGTGCGTGCGTGCGTGCGTGCAGAAAATTAAGAAAAATTTTCAAGGAAATGTGAAAATAGTGTAATGGACTATGACTAAACCTGTTTCATTGACTGCATGTACTTCAGATTTAGTAGACTAAATGTCATAATTTTTGACTAAAGCAAAAAAAAAAAATCAGATAAAATATATGTCAAAAACTAAATGGTATTTTTGTCAAAAGACTAAAACTAAGTAGTCATTCCATGTCAAATTACCCAGCTTGGAAAAAAAAAAACCCATGTCACCCTCTCAGATTTCCCTGAAAAAATTCACAAGTTGCCTATACCAAACTATTGGGAAAATCCTAAATATTACGTAGGTATGAAACTAGTTTGAAACTACAGCCCTTTGAAATTTGAATTAATTGTATGGATTTTGCTGAGTGAGCCTTTTGGTCGAACTTCTGACATTGATAGCTCCGTTGATATGGCATGTACAGCTGGTAGAACTGAGCATCGTTCAGGTTTTTAGATACCAGTACCAGAAGGATACCTTGATGCCAGTTCCTGAACAATAATTTTTTAAATCAATTTCAACAACAACAAAAATACATTAATCATTACAGCACAAAACTTTTATTTAAATAAGTCTTTTGTTACATATTGGTTAGATACTGGGGGGATCGATCACAAGACTCAGCCTTTTATTTATGTTTTGCTTATATGACCCACAACATGTTTATAATTCAGATAGATCAATCTGCCGGACAGATTTATTTCATTTTCCACAGAATATAAACAATGTAACATTATCCCGCTAAGAAACGCTGGCACGTTTCACCGCTGGCCCCGGCAATATATCGAGACATGGGAGCATTTTATTGAGGTACAAAAATAATTCCATCTACTCTCTCTTCTTTTCTGCACTTCCACGTAACTTTCATGTTAGCGCTGGTGCTTGTGACCATGCAGTCAGCAAGTAATCACTGTAAGCGCCTCCACACTAGTGCCTCCGAAGAACTGCAACTGGACCGAGTTCCAGTGACCTTGCTCGCATACACATGCATACACACCAGTTGTCACTCTCTTGGGTGTTTCATGACAATGGTTGCACTGGTTTGCCTAGTTATAAAATTTAGTCACACTGTCGCCAAAAAGAGTCGGAAAATGCGGCTAAATGGTCTCAGCCTGGAACCCGTGGATCCATGCTCTAAATTTTTACACTATGGAACAAACAAAAGCAACAGTTCGCAAGTCTGCCCACTGCTGTTGTAACTGGCCCTCAAGATCCTGCAGATTGGCACTGGGTCTCAGTTGACGTCCGGGCTGATCCCACACACGTTTGATTGGGGAAAGATCAGGGGATCTGGCTGACCATGGGAGGACCTCAACATGTTGTTATAGGTACTGTAATTCTTGGCGCACAATATGACAACCCTGCCTTGGTGTGGTCTCTCTTGGGTGACCAGAACCTTCACGACGTGTGTGAGTGCCCTCATGTGCCCATTGATTCCAACATTGGGCGACTGTGACATCTGCATGTCTCGCATGTCAGGGAATTGCACGATACGACCACCCGGCCTCATGCAAATCCACAGTGCCACCCCTATCAAATTCCCGGTAATGTGCTGGTAATGCTGTCTAATGCGTCTATGAGGCGTCCTCTGTGTCTGGTGACTGGATATGCCAGCTCCTTGCAAATCGAATCATTTGCATACCCATCGCTGGTCTGCACATGTAGCAAATTGCATCCAAATCGAACCATTACTCCTGGGTGCTTAACTTTTCACTGAGTATGTATGGTTACTGCGTACACATGGCCTAAAATGTCATAAATGACAGTGGGAGAAAGTGAGAGCTTTACCTAGCATACTGTTTGAGTGAAAAGTTCACAAAAGAGACGTCATTTTGAATTTTTGGCCATTTTCACGGCCTTGTAGGAAAAAAAAGTACACAAGATGCAGCTGATCTGACTACATTTATGAATTCTACAGTTAGTCATGTCGTATTTAAGGAGCTATGAATATGGGAATTTGGACCAAGAGGCTTGTTCAGCCAAACGCGCATTTCAAAGGGCTGTAGTTTCAAAACTAGATATACAGACCTAATATTTGGGATTTCTCCTTAAGTTTGCTATAGGAGCATCAGTGAATATTTCTTCAGCAAAAAAGGAGGGTGACCTGGGACCCTTTGGGTGATTTGATATGAAATGACCCAAAATATGCTGCGGAAATTTACACTGCTTAGGAATTGGTTCAAATGGTGGAGCTCACACAGCAGGGCAGGTAGCAGTGTGGATGACCGTGTTCTCCGGCTCTTTGGGGGAGGTGTGTAGCTCAGCAGGTTGGGATGCTGTGCCTCTGATCAGGAGGTTGCCGGTTCTGTCCCAGGGTCAGCAGAGTGATGTCACCATTGAGCCCCTGAGAAAGCCCCTTTAACACACAGTTGCTCCAGGGACTGACTGACCCTGATCTCTCAAATGTATGTCACATTGGATAAAAGCATCGCATAAGTAAGGTGAATGTTTTCCTGCGTGTGGATTTGATTGCAGTGAATGCTGCTTTTGTAATCTGGTAAAGACTCCTCAGGCATGTCCATCATGAGACTGCCATGAACCTCTGTTTCTGTTTTTTTGGGACAGTACTTCGGCATTTACACAAACAACACGCTGTTTGAGACCGACGAGCGCTATCGCCACCTGGGCTTCCAGATCGAGGACCTGGGCTGCTGCAAGGTCATTCGGCACAGCCTGTGGGGGACACGCGTCTTTGTGGGCACCGTGTTCACCAGCGCCCCCCCGGACAGTGCCATCATCAGGAGGCTGCAGGGCTGCTAGAGCGCCAGTGTGCTGCCGTGTGCCGGGACCAAGCTCCGTGCTCACGTGGGACTCGCACGGTGACCGTGGGAATCAACCAGAAAGTGTGTACAGGACGGTCGCCTAGTTTTAAATTGAATCAGGACTGAAGCTTTTGCTCTGTAGATTTAGCTATGGTGGAATAGGTAGAAAATACCCTCCCTTGACCCCCAGGGATGAGTGAGAGGACTTTGAAGGTAAGGCTGCCCCCCTGTCTGAGATGCAACGGTATCACTCATCTTCAGGATATGGCCAGTTCCACTGAGCTCAGTCAGGGGGAGGATTCCTGTCTTCTGACTTGTCAAGTGTTAGAACTGTTAAGGATGTACCATACCTGTAAAATGTAATAAAACAAAAATGTTTCTCAGAAATTAGACCCCAGTCTTTTGTGACTGTGAAACACTGGATCTCACAAACTGTTACAGCTTGTTTATTGATTAAATAAAGGTCAGAAAATATGTTTTTGTTAGATTTCTCTTTTGTGATGGTGATGTTCCCCTGTCTGTGGTTCTGTCTGAATGTTATGGTGAATTTATTTTTCTGCTGATGCCCGTTTCGGTGCATAGTGGTGGCCGAGGATGCCGTCTAGCTCTCAGGTGACTCAGCTTCACTAATCTGATTTTTCTACAGTCTTGGTCAGCAAAGCAGGCTGTCATAGTAATGGCTCAGTCTTCCGTTCTCCCAGCCACGCGTACGTCAGTCAGCGATTCGTCACGTCCACGGTGCGCAACCAACCAGAAAGTTCCAGAGCTGTGCTCCTCCGGTCACTGAGTCTGACTTCTTTAAGAGGTGGTGTAGATGTTTTTCAGAAAGGGCAGGCCTTTAGCATTGTGTTTCAGGATGCCTGAGAGCGGGCCTTCCAGGAGGGATGTTTAAAGGGATGCCAACCGCCCCGAGATTCAACATCGATCTCGGCGTCTGTAATCAGTGAGACTGATGGCCCCGTCCAAGACAAACACGCCAGCGGCCCTCCACAAGCGGGTCTGCGTCACCTTAAGGCCATTTGGGCTGTCAGAGCCTGGAGAGCGGGTCGGGGGTTAGAGGGGGTCAGGAGGGGCCTGGTGTCTGTAAATAGGAGCTGGGTGTGTGTCTCACATGACCTGTATGCCCCATGCTGTCAGAGGCTTTCCTGTTTGTGATGGAGGGCCCGCCATGGTGGCTCGTAGGTTGGGCCACTGCACGGCGTGTTATTTTTGGAAGCCGCCGGTTTCAGCCTGTCTCCTGCCGCTTTGTCGGCCGCTTTTCCACTTCTAACCCCCTTCCCACACCCCGTCTACCTCATTTCCTGTGTTGCGGCAGTCATCTATGCACAGGACCCGTGGTCCAGCGGCGAGTGTGCGTCATCTGATTGCGATTCATCCCAGGATGCATGTCGCTCCCCCAGATGAAGGCAGGAATCCCTGCTCTGACTCTGGGAGTATAGAGATAAACAGGCTCTCCTCACCACCTGATGGTCTGTGCTGTCGTACCCTTGAGCAGGGCTCCAGTGAAAGTCACATTGCGTCTGTAGTTTGTAAAATGATGCACCAGTTTTTAATTGTTGTCACAATGGAACAGAATATTCTAAGGCTTATTGTGGCTTTTACCCTCTAGTCAGCTTGGGCTGGGTCTTTGTGACGTTGTGCATGTACTGAGTACTGTGTTCAGTGTGGAGTCTAGTACAGTATCCAAAAATGAGATTTTTTGGGTGTTTTTTGTATCCATAACTGCAGCTGTGATGTTTCTACTTAAGATCGCAGTATATGTTAAGAATCCCATAATTACTGTGAATGAGTGCATTTAACAAGGTAAACAGTGTTTCATTGTCACATTAATTCGGTTATTAGCATTTTCTGTCATGCGCTCGCTGGTTTGTGCCAGACTACTCCCTGTTTTCCTCCTTTCACTGAGCTGTCACTCGCCTTCCATTTAGCACTGTCGTCATCCTCTTGGTATCAGCCGGCTTCCAAGTGTGGTTGCTGTCTTGGTGCTCCCACAATCCTTTGCTTTCATTGGTGACTCTCTGCTCCCCCTGTTTGTGAAGTCATTATTTCAGCACAAAACACCAGACTGTGCTTAATAGCTGCAATTATTCAAACTGTGAAATGCAGAGTGTGAGGTAATTATTGTCCCAAGGGCACATTTTAATAGCGGTGAGTGAAAAATGGTGGATGGCCTCAGTACTTTAATCGCCGTGGTAACAGTGAGCAGGGTGCCGTGAGGGTCCTTGGACACCATGCACTGTTACTCAGCCTTCTGAAGAGAAATGTCTGCTTTCCTGATAGTCTTCAGTAGCTTCCTGTTCCCGGTTATGCTAGGCACCAGCATTGACAAGCAGTGCTTTTTCCCATCATCCTCTAGGGCATCAGCCTGACCACCCCATCTTTCAGAAAAGCTCATTCATCAAGCAATCCAAGTTAGGAGGCCCTTTTTAATGTTAAGGTTTTGTTTTTAGGTTAAAATCTTAATTAGCTCTGACTGCCATATGGTACAGCCTTATGTTAGTGACATGTTCCTTAAAAGCACAGCAATTTTGCATAAACACCCACAAATTGAACCAGGAATAAGATCAATCATGACAGCCTTCCTTTTTCATTTTCAGGGATGTGGGCTTCGAGTCAGACTCCTTATCCCCCCACAAGAAGCCGGTAAGTTGTAAAAACACAGATAAAGCGGCAGAGCTTGGACTCTGTGTGTGTTTGGGCTTTTTGTGGCCCATCAGCAGTGTCTGTGGTTTTCCACGGAAAAGCATTTCCATCTGAATTTGGCCCAGTTAACCACCAAATCCTGCTGCGTTTTTTTGCTAAATGCGTCTTTCCAATAATTCTGTGGCATGAGCCTGCAGTGTTTCTTATGCTTTTTAAAACCAATTTACCAGAAATTTGTTAGTGGATTTGAGGGATAGAAGAAAAACCCACAGAGCAGTGACATCTGCCAGAAGTTTGAGGCTCCAGCGCTACACACTCCCGCGCAGAGAGCCACCCACGCCGTGTGGCCCCCCACCTGCGTTCTCATACTTAGAGGCACTAACACTGCCCGGACCCCCACCTGCACTCCAGTACAAAGAGTCACCAACACCATGTGGGCCCCACTTGCCAGAGCAGAGAGCCACCTGCGCCGTGCGGACCCCCACCTACACTCTTGTTTAGACCAAGGACCGGTGACTGATGGGCTTTAAGGATGAGGACACACACAGCCAGAGGGGGGCGTCATTTTCTCTGCTCCCAGGTCCTGGGAAATTAGCGAGCTCTATGGCTTAACACACGAAAACGAAATCACGTACGTTCACTTTGTGCTGCATTAACATTTATCACATGTGACGACAAATCAAATATTCCATTTTATGTATATTTATACATGACATGCAATATTTACAGTAATGTTTACAGAATGCAGTGCTTGGTACAATCCTGCTTCTAATTTTAACAAGATTCAGGTTTATACTGGGGACTAAGGTTTAACAGATGGTCAGCATTACCTTGTGTAGAGAGAGAGAGTGAAACAACTTGGGTTGGTTACCCCCCTTACTGTTTGGAAATCAGCCAGCAGGAGTGAAACACAACATCCCCCCCCACCGTTTCTTGATTGGTGGATGGTGCTTACTTACGGTAGCCGGGGCTAAAAGGCTATCGGCTTAGCATTATGACAGATAAGTGCGTTTTCATATGTATGGGCTGCCAGCCTAAACAAAGCGGCTGGCCACACAAGACGACAGGCAACTTTTAGCAAGATCTGCATTTCAACCACAGGAAGGAAGGAAAGGCCAGAATGCAGGGGCCAGTGGCGTGACAGGGCGCGCTATCTTCAACATCCTCCCATCAGCACAGCCGGGGCTGTGCCAAGGAAACTGTTCAATACATGTAACTGTACACATAACCAAACGAATGTAGATTAACATGCACATATAACTATCCATAGAAATGTACAGTCACTTTCAGTAACACAGGATGCCCCCAACATGGCTGATTTTGCAGATTTCAAATTTAGACATAGCCTAAGCAAAATTGTCACATTCCTTCCTTCCTTCCATCCATTCATCCCACTTGTCCTTTGCAAAGTGGTGGGGGTCTGGAGCCAATCCAGGAACTTACAGGCACAAAGCAGGGAACAACCCAGGATGGGGCGCCAACCCATTATGGCCCTTGCATTTCAGGGATCCCAACACGTCTGCACAGCAAATATGAAAATACAATTGTAAGCTAAAAATCGGCTGTCAGCTCTTAGCTACAGTGCCGCAGGCCTGCGGTCAGCCTGAGGGCTCTGTATACCCCACGGCACCCCCTGTGCACATGCAAATAAATGTATGTGCATTTACATTTAAGTATAAAAAGTGGGCGGAGCAGAGTCAGGTGCTCAGTTGCTAAGTGCTTTTACTTGCACTGCTAGCATAATTTAACTCTAGCATTAGCATACTGTACAAAAATAAATACACTATATACATACAGTACGTTACACAGAACACAACCTGTACTTAGTTTGGCACCCAAAATCTACTAGGACGTGACCTAGTTAAAACCACACAGTGACGGGGCCTAAACGGTCAGGAGAATTAGAAAAACACAACGTAATGTAACACTGTTATGTGACCGCTAAGCTCTGCTTCCTAGACGCGACTTAAAAGGAGGGCCGAGGCGACCGCGGTGAAACAGGTGACTGCCGCAGGCCTGCGCGAGGTCCAGGGAGCGCTGTTGAGCGGCGAGGTGGTGCTGAAAACGGCCTCGGTCTCGTTTAGCGGCACCGGCATGTTGCAGATGTGTCCCTCGCAACAGGAAGTGCAGACCTGCGGCCGGGCAACAGGTGTGGGAAGGGAGAGGAAGTCAGGACAGGATGTTAGCGATTCCACCGCTAACGTGCTAAAAGATTGCTCCAGAGGGTTTCTGCTGAGACTGCGACACGGTCCCCGGTACTGCCGCACCTGATGTCCGGGGCGGGCGGCGGCGGAACAGCCAGTGGAGAGGCAGTCTGCCAGGACCACGCAGCACTTCGTCACAGAGATGCTCGCTCCCTGCTCGTCCATCAGGTGGCGCGTGGAGCAGTACCGGGCCTCTGCCGGGGTGTGGGATGCAGTGGGGCATTATGGGATATGAAGCCCCCAGCGAAAGGGGGTGGTGAAAAAATAATAAATTATTTAAAAAAATATCATTTCAGAATTATACATAATTATAAAAGTATGATAATACAATAATAATAAAATTATAAACATTATACTGGTTCCAAGGCCACACTAACTAGCAGAGAAATCCAGAAAAGCTTTTTAAATTGTTTGGAGCAGTGGGATCACATAATTTTAAATTATATGTATTCCAATGAAAATACTTGAGATGAATTAGGAGTACTGGTATAATAGAGGAACGTCTGTTTTCTGGACAAAAGTAACTGGGAGCTTTGAAGACCAGTGCTGTGTGGCAGATTTTTCCCCGTTTGTGAGGGAGATGAGGGGGCGGTGGGGGGCGTACCTTGTGGACAGTAGACATCTGGGGCGTAGCGGTTGCACTCGTAGTTATCCGGTGCATTCTCACATGTGAAGCACTTGAATCCCCCTGGATAGGGAGTTGCTATGGGGACCAAAAAGGAAGCAGGAAGTCAGGCCGGCGTATAAAACCCTGCACATATACAAACGGATGCTGAATGACAGCCAGGAATCAGATATTCAGAAGTGCACCACGGTCTTCATACAGGAACCCAAAATTAACGCGAATAAATTGCCTAGTGGACAGTGAGCGATCCTGAAATACACATTAAACGGTGTCGTGACCGAAACCCGCACACAGGACGAGCGGAGATGCAGCCGTCAATGCAGGCAGCGTGGGGATTAGCGCCGCGTCGTGGTTGAACGGCAGGTCTGATTCGCCTCGCCCATCTAGCCGTCTTAAAAGGACCTCATTAGCACCTCCCTTTAGCTCCATCAGCTGTGGGTCGGAGCGGGGGGGGGGGGGGGGGGGGGGGGGGGGGGGGTGTCACCTGACCGTGGCCCCACCCCCCACCGGCAACACCCTCTCACTCTTCTGTTTTTATTGAAACAATGTCCAAGGTCCTCCACGGGGATCGGTCTTCTAGGGTATTTAGGATGAGCAGCTCTGTCACAGAGCCTTACTGTGGCTCATAACACATTACATATCTGGAAGAGGATCGTTATAAATCAGTGATGTGCTTTGTTCAAACAAGCCACCCTCATTATTCACATTTTTACGGTGCGACAGCAGTAACTAGTAACCATCAAAGGATTATGATACAAGAGCGGTCCCGGACTAGATGATGTGGATGTGGTTTAAACATAGTAGCAGAAACAGGATAATGAAGCTGCACACATTCTCATTTGCGTTTGGCTGCAGCTGTGAGGGGGGGTGGCTCGAAGTAGCCGAAAGAGACCGATCGCCTCCGGGAACTTTCCATCTGAGCCCCTGACCCAACAGTGACCCCCAAAAGCAAATGAGCTCAAGCTTACTTATTAATCCTGAGCTTGTGGGGGAAGGGGGGGGGGGCAATGAAAGTGTTGTGTCTCAATCCAGAACAACTAGTAATTTGTACCCAGAAGACTCCCTCTCAAGAAAAGCATCCACTCGATTCCCATAATCGTGTAAAAAGAAGATGAGGAAGATGCTGGAACATCAGTAATGAGAATGAGGGAGCTGAGTTTGTTTGCTAGTCGCACATCAACATACTGAGCCCAAACAAGGGCTGGAAAAGTGGACTCTGCAGATATGACTGTGTCCCAGCAAACTTTACGGGAAGCCAGCGGAACGCCGACGGCAATGGCTAAAGGTGGGGTGATTTTATCACCCCGACACAGAAACAGAGGGTGACAGCTCGACGGCGACAGGGGTCTGATGTCTCCAGACAGCTGGCTTTGTGAAAATGCAACATGAAACCAAGTCAAGCAGCTGGATGAGAGACCCTGCAAAGGCCTTAGAAATGAGGCATTAAATGCAGGCTACATACAGAGGGATGCACTAACATGCACAAAAAATGTCAAACTGATCTGTTGTTGTTGCAGCATGTGAAAAAAAAAGCATCATGATATCAAAGCTCAGGTAACTTCAGTTCTTACTTGAAGGATGGAGAAAGACGATGTCCTTCACCGTGAAGTCCCGTGACTGGATGGATTTCACCCAATCAGCAACGAGAGCCAGGAGCAGGACCCAGGCCAGTACAGGCCAGGGTTCCATTTCTGGGCGTGGCCTCAAACATGCAGCTACCCAACTGACCAACACCTTCAAAAGAGCTGTGGTACCTGTTAAACGAAATGGATATTTATGAGAATTTTGCCACTGCAGTGCATCACTACCATTTAAAAGAACAAAACTTAACTGACCCCATAACATTTTAATACATTTTCTACATAATTCTGTCATCGATTAAATCCTTTCTTGCCTGGACACCTCACAAAACAGATGTTTTTCTCTGAGCCCAACTGCAGGTCAGCAGAAAGGTGCTTTTCACGGTGTGCTGCAAGCCTGCTGGATCCAGTGCTACGCACGGGATTAGAGGTTCAAAGAGCACAGCGATGGCAAGGACCGATAAGCACGTCAAGCTCTTCTGCTCCGCGGTGGCTGTGGCAGAGATGTTGACTCAGAGCCCAGAACATAAGGAAATGTTTTGTTTTGCCACAGTGAAAATCCAATCACGCAGCACGAAACACCTGTAGGCATTAAGGGTTTGGGTTGCTGGAAGGCTCAGATGAACTTTTTATCATATTTCAAAAAAAAAAAAAACAAAAACAAGAGCTAAGAACTAACCTCATGCCTGGGAAAGGACCATCTGCACTCAGAGTCTCAGAGTCAGGGCCTCAGAATCACGGCACACCTAGGGTCACCAATAATCATTCATTCTTTTCACTCTGTTTTAATTTGATTTCCGCGTACCATTTATGAACGCAAAAATCTGAATTCAGGAACAAAGACAAGCTGAGCATCTAAATAAAACATTAAAATGTTTTAAAATCCTTTCAAAAAACCTATGACTGACATCTTGGTTTGTGGTCTTCCCCAGGCTGGCGAGGTACAGTGACCATAACCAAATTTCAACACATGGAGTAAATTACCATAGTAACGGCGTTATAATTCAGCTTGTTGCATCTCTGTATGAAACGTACGTGCTGGTGTGGAGGCCAAGGCTGCCCGTTTCCATAGCTGTGAGGTCTCCCCATCCCTGCAGGATGGGTCATGCTCCGACAAAGAATGCAACACTAATCCCCGGATAACACTCTGGGCTTTTGTGTCCCAAGTACTTTTTTCCAGGGTCAGCGGCAGGGCTGACGTTAAGCCCCTCTTCTGGGACGAGTGGAGGGGGCTTTAATCACGGGGCAATAACCTTATTGATTGTGGGCACTGGGGAGGAAGCAGAGCGTGTTTGAGGGTCACTGGGGTCATCACACCAGCCAGCCCAGCCTTCAAATGCTCGAGGATACGAGACAGGGAGATGCAGAGTGTTACTCCTCAAACAGACATCATTAAAATGAATCTCATTTACCCGTCTGCCTCTGAAAGCCATCCGCTCTGGCTGTTTTGGTTGCATTCGATTGGTCTTTTAAATGCTCAGTTTAGGCAAAGCAGACCAGATACCCATCTAGTGCCTGGGCATTTCATTCAGTATGGAGAGGAGGCGTTCTCCTTCCCTTTAATGGAGAAAGTGACAGGCACCATGATGGACTTGGTAAACCACCGCACAGCTACACAAACACCGGACGCACAGGCAACGTTGATGTACATCAGCCCCGACCTTGTCAGTCTCGTGTGGCCGATTTGGAACAGTGGTTGGTGGCTCCCAATCTGGGAAGGCACCCCTCTGTTTATTTTAAGGCAGGGGGAAGGGAGAGAGAGAGAGAAAAACTTTCCTTTCTGTGTTTGACACGCCAGCCATACATTATGTTAGAGGTGCCTGTTCTCATGCCAAGGCCGCCAATGGGAGATACGGCGACCGGGTCATACCCTGTCACTCGCACGAGGCTACCCAATCAGACGCTTCCTGGCAACACACTTCCTTTTTGTTTAATCGTCGCTAATGTAAATGTTGTCAAGCCCACAAAGACAAATCTTCCTGAAATGTATTGTTTACTATTTCCTTACAAAAATATCAAATGGGACAGGCCACAGCACACTAAGTTATGTAGTAGACGCCCCTTGTAATAATATTGAAATTCTTAATGGCATCGTTCAAACAAAATATTTATGGTCACAATGATAAACCAAAATGTTTAACATAATAAAATAATTGCATTAGTAGCTGTGTGACTTTTTGATGGAGACCTCCTGTACCTACTCTGCAGTACACTTTCAGCAGTAGAGTTACCCTTCATGCAATTCCACCTTCCGCCCTGTGGATCAGAAATCCAGCCACCTTCTCAAATCATCCCTGTCACATGATCACATCTGAACCAAAGCGATGAGAGGGGAAAGAAAGCAAGGATGATAGTATGCATCAATCCCATCCCGATGACCTCAAAATAAAATTAAATCAGCAACGTACAGCAGATTACAGGTGAAGTTCAAGATGCATAATTCCCATAAAATCAAACCCTACGGCTGCACAGCTTAGATACTGACGCTAACAAGAGACCATGATGCAAGGTGGCCATCGTGTTCCTGTCCTTTTATTCCGACTGAAGCCCAAATCCCCTTCAGATCAGAACCAGTGCAGCCATGGGCCACTTTTGGGGTGGTGCACCTCCCAAGTCCCCTGTTCATGGGAGGCGGCCCCTCTTCTTTGGGGTTTGATAGCCCCAGTACAGACCCAAGGCGTGGTGACAAGGTGATAATCTCCCCCCAAATTTCTGGATCTGTCCCCCTGGTCTGCAGATCCCATGAAGTTCATCACTGAAAGTCTCACAGAGAATTCCAGAAAAAGTCTGTCATAACTGGTATTGATTAGGGGATGTGTGATTGATAGCCCCTTTTGAACTCAACTCTAGATGTTTTTCCTCATTGGTTAGTCATCAGTGTATCTCCCAAAAGTCACTCTCAGAGTTCTGAAGAGTTCTGAAACAGATATTACAGACAGCCATCACGTTCTGCTGGCCTGCATTTCATTATAAACTCTGAATTTATAGGAGCCATATTGCCTCTTCTCACGGCCAGACCTCTGATTCATGTCTGCACATAAAATTTATTGCAGCCCTTCAAAGAGATACGGTTCTTCAAGCACCTGTGTCTCCTTCCTGCAGCTCCAGGAGATGATGTGCTACAGCATAAATACAGCAGGCAGTCGGTCCCCTCCCATGTCCATGGCCGTTATGGAATAAAGCAAATAAGCTGGCATTTCAGCATCAGCTCATCGCCGGAAAACACTTCCCTTCCCTGGCTGTAAATGGATCTATTTTAAGGTTATTCCCAAGTACTTTAATAACACACTCCGGGGTGACTTCCCACTGCCGTCAGCCCAATGTCCGTCAGCACATGATCCGTTTTCACAAATCCCGGGAATACAAAAAGCTGCTGGAATTTCTGCGGGAAATGATTATTTTATTTTTTTTTGCTGTGTACACACACACACACACACACACGATTTACTGCTACCGAGATGCTTTAACAGGACTTACAGAACCTACAGAAGTTGCCACTGACCTCAAATCAAGTCAAATGGGCTTTACGGTCACACTGGTGTACAGTGGTAGGGGGTAATGTTCCCTCAGGACCACAGTCCACAGGTGATGCATAGAAATTATGGGCCTCCTGACAAAATTCTACCTTGCCCCCAACCCTGCCACCCTTGCCCAGTTTTACATATCATTTGATGTATTGAGGGGCCCCTGTCAAGTGCTGGGCCCCCTGCACCTGCCAGGGTGTCCAAGCCCCTCCGATGCCGCCAAAAGTTGCAATTGTAAAAAAAAGGAGGGGGTTCACAATTTATAAAAGTGCAAAACAAAGGACAGTGCAAGAGGACAACCCTGGTCACGCACGATAGTTCGACACAGCCGTGATCATTTATGCAAATGACAAAATATTTTACGGTTGAAAAATCCACTTTCTATTGCATAATGGTTTTTCACGGTTTTAAAATTACCAGTAAACAAGGAACCAGATGCGTGGGAATTCAAGATGGCGGACTGGAAGCCACAGGCGAATGAAATACGGCGAAGGCTGATCGTCACCCAACACCGGGGAAGAACTGGTGCAAGCGCCTGGCCTCTATGCTGCGTCACAGAAAGGGAAAGCTTGTCACCTGGGGCGTCGAAAAGGCGTCCACTGCGGCTGCCCGCCTCCACGAATCCTAAAGCACTCGGCGTGTCACAGCCCAGCCAGAAAACAATGCATACTCTAGAAAAAATAGAAACCTCGTACACCTACCGCACACAGCCCCTTCCCAGCTGCTGCAAAACAACAGGAACATAACAAATTGCAGCCCCCCAGTACCCGGAATGAACAGCCTTTCTTCCAGCCCAGCACAGTGTGGGAGAGGCCATCCATGCCGGCAACGTGATATTGCAGGTCACACGGCGCTCTCTGAATAGCGGTTCCTCCCATTGGAGGATGGAAATGCTAATTCCCTGCCCCCACGGCGTCTCCCGAGCCACACAAACCCCACAAACCCGTTGGACCAGATGCAGCCTTGCTGGGTGGCGATGGCAGACTGTTCTGCGACTTCTCAGCCTTTCTCAGCAAGTTTCTACGGCAGCAAAAGCGTCGAGGGATCACTGGGATGCTTTTCGACCCCAATGGCAGGGGTGGGGGGGGGGGGTGTCGAGGGGGATGTGTACCCCCAACATTTACATTTGAATCAATCGTCCTCCACAAGAAACAGACCATTGTATTTAAATTAATAAGTTGTGTCACCCCATTATCAAAGTCTCTCCTACCTCAATGCTCGATCCCCTAGAAACTGAGCCTGCGTCTTGTGCATTTTGAACAACTCTATAGGGTTTGCGGATGTTTCACCTGCTGGAAGAGTTACCATTTCGGTCATTACAACACTGAGCAGCTCCACCTCCTTCCCACCTGCCTTGAAAAGGGCAGGTCTTCCTTATCAGATGACAGAGACTAATACAGCTGTAGGACCATTAGAATCACCTTCCTCAGGATCTCATTGGATCAGAACCGTCCGCGTCCTTAAGCACTAAGCTGCCAGCTGTATCTTGCTAGACACACCATAATTCCTGCTGCATTCGCTGATGTTCTTTCAGCTGCCCGATTCCGTAATCCTCTGGTAGCAGCACACGCATGAGGACCAGAGGGATTAACCATGTGCTAATTCCTCCAGATTACTTACCATTAACACACCTTGTGACTACAGCTTTCCTAATCCAGATGTAAAACCTTGGGGGACTCTCCCACATTCCATAGTACCACTACACTGGGTGAGACAGACCAGGTAGAGGTAGGCCTATCGCATTAGCACAGGATGGATGTCACAGCTCAGCCTCTAAGCATCACAAAGTCCTCTGGATCTCTCACGCCCAAGCCCAGTGTTACGGATGAACAGAACAACTCAATGGCAAAAAGGTAGTGTGACAATGTTCCGGATACACAAGCCAGCAAAGTATGGTATCTAAACATATTTACACCACTACAGCTAAAACCATTATTAAAGGACTACATCACACAGCAAATGAATGCAAAAAGGAGGTTGGGCACTCCACTCTGCAAGTCGTCCTTGAAATCTACAGAAGGCGACTGACCTGTCCACCAAGACAAAAACTGCAGGCAATGCCATGGCCCAGCAAGGTGCGGGGACACGAAACCCCTTTGAAGACAATGTGAGACATAAACTTCCTGCTACTGCTGGGGGGGGGGCAGTAATACACCCCCGTGGCAGCTGTCGTAAGAGACCGGACAAACTCGAACTCAAAAGTTGCGGCAGTTAAAAGGCAAAGAGATGAACTAATTGGGATGGGAGGGCCCTCCCCTGTGGCCTTCAAGGCAGGACTGAGGAGATCCACCCCCCGGCAGATTAACAAACTTCATGATATCAGAATCTGATAAGAGAGATCAGTCAATATCAAGTTTGAAACAGACACATAGATACACAGGAAGAAAAAGGCTTGAGAAACTAATGTCACCCCACAGGAGAGAACAGCAGGACTGGGTCTAGGTTGGCCAGATCGGGGCAGCACCTGAAGTTCTACCTTGAATGTTAGCTGAAGAATAACCAAATGTTTGTTTGTTTGTTTATTTATTTATTTATTTATTTATTTATTTGGGGGGGGGGGGGGGGGGGGGCGGCGCACTGGCCTGCAGGTTAAGGGGCCGTGGTCACAGGCAGCTTCCATATGGAAAACCTGTGTTCCCCCCTTTTTTCAGTGGAAGGACAAGCCCTCCATCTGGACCTCATTAACATGCAGCTGCACTCGGTGCTTGTGAGAGGTGGGGAGGGCAGAGGGGGTGAAATCCTCGGAAGGGGACAGGATGGATAGGTGAATGAGTGTCCACCATCATCAGCGCAGTCCTGTTGGCTAAAGCAGCAGGCCATACGCCCCATGCCCCCCCCCCCCAGCTGTCAGGATGTCAAGAAAAGCATTTACCCAACACCCCCCAGACATGACCCTGAAAAAGAGAACACTTTGATGTCAGCTTGTGCGATGTTGGCTAGAGCGGGCAGTTCCACACTCCCCTTCAGAAATGTGACAGTTTTACAATTCCAGCGACGAATTGGATGAGGAATACCCACATGAGATACAGAGTCGAAAAGAGGAAGGCAAAACGAAAAAAAAAGAAAAAATTAAAAAAAACTTCAAAGCGTAGAAAGATCTGGATAATTCATAACCACAATGAATCAAAGATTAAGCAAACCATATCCTGAACCAACTGATTTAGGAATCCTTACAGGAGAAACAAATTTTCACAAAATATTGGGAGAGATGAAGATTTTCATTTTGAGAAGCCAAAGATGAACAAAAGAGATAAATAAATAAACCTTTTCCAGAATTACTTGTGTTACTGTGTGGGTCTTTCAAAGAAAGAACAGTCACAAGGCCAGCAGCCTGCTGGTGGTAATTATTGGGGATCTAAGTGTTGAAAGGATTATTCTCATTGGCCACACTGGAGAGCAGCAAGGGAAAACAGAAAAGCACTTTACTGAAATGCAGTGATTCTGCCTTTCAGGCCACAGACTCTGGGTATGACATGCTAGAGGTCTCCCCCACAGAATTACTTGAAATAAGGAAATAGAAGTATTTTTTTCCCTAAATATCAGTATTTAGTTTCTGTGAACAGAACTAGACAAACACACAAGCGCGCTCACAACAGGCGGCAAAAACCACAACAACGCAACCGTGAAAATCAGATTTCATCCGTCTGGCGGATACATCTGAAGTGTAACTCTAATCAGCATTAGGACCAGGGCAAATTAAAAAAACCTCTCCCCTCCAGCTAGAATCTTCTAGAACGTGCACAGCACTAATTTCCCAGAATGAACACCCCCCCTTCAGCGCACCCCAGCCACAAATTCTTTGAATGGATTTTTCATGGCAAGGTTACTTGCGAGACACATTCTATCTGACAGTATGGATCCAGAAAATAGTCTGAGGCAGTGTATTTAAAGAATTAATAAATCACTCATACAAAATTGCATGCAAATTTTACATACATATACTTTATCCCTTCTAAAGCTGGGGGGTATCAGATGCATTTTGAGGTTGCCTTGTGTTATAGAACACAGATTAACCAGGGAAAACATTGAATGAGCCACCTTGCATTACTTTTCTCTCCTATTTAAGAGATTAATAAAGCAGCACACATAGCATGTTAAACCCGATTACTAAAAGGCAGGTCTCTCCTGCCTAGATCGCAGTACACACAGAATAGGTATGTTTACCAGCAGATTGAAGGCTGTGGTTTTACAGACAGGAAGTGATGGGGAGGGGAGACTGAGCCGGTTCTGTCACCCCCGGGCAGAGATATTGTCCCACCTCCTCAATCCCTAATGAAACGCAGACCGGGGCAATTATGAGAAGCTACCCTGGGGGCAGATTCTGTCTTGTAAAGGCAAGGCTTCCTATCCCAAAACCAAACAGTATGAAAGAACTGAAGAAACCCCAGAAACAGGGTTGTTTGGAAACCTGTGATGCCATTTACATTTTTGTATTTTAACAGATGCTTTTATCTGAACTGATATACATTATTGAGAATGTAGGGTCAGGCAGTCTCTGAAGCATCTGGGGATTAAGACCTTTGCTTAAGGTGACATCATTCTGCTGACCCAGGGATTTGAACTAGTGACCTTCTGATCACAGACCTAGCACCCCAACCAACAGTTTCCCCATCTAAATATGGGATCCAGAAAATGAGGTCCTTAGTACTTCCAGCCCACAGCGACCCCAACACGGGACAACTCCAACAGACTCCAAGCTGCTTTGCTTTAAACGCCCTGGATAGGACGCAATGACCCCC
>JAODLC010000001.1:51176631-51213505 GCA_026781145.1 Hippopotamyrus pictus
GGAACCCCCCCCCCCACTTACACCCAAGTGACAACCCACATGTCACGTCTGTCATCACTCCTGCACAGCCTGTCACACTCCGGGTGACACCAAGCAAACACCTGCCCATAAGAAAGCACTCCACAGGCCAGTTTCACCATGGGCGCGTACATATGGAGCGTGATGCGGGAATGAACATCTCACAGGAGGTCTGGAGGACCCACATGCTCACCTTCATTTTCACAGAGCGTACCACACAGATCATCCATAATAAATACGTCAATTATGCCTCAAAGTTCATCTGGTCCAGGAATATCTCTACTTGCCTGATACTTCACACATTCTGCAGATTTGATTAGTCGTCTTATTAGGTTCTAGCTTTGTAGATGTTGTGTAGCTTTTGCTCCTATACTGCTTACACTTATATCAGGGTGTTCACAGAAAGTTCAGCCTAGCTGCACTTATGCTGAATCAACTCCTAGAAAGCTGTGTGTTTGTAATATGCCATTTGCCTCATTTGTACGATGGGTTTGGACAAAAGTGTCTGCTAAATAAAACAAATAAAATAATCACACAAGCACCAGAGTACAGAGTCATTCAGTACGTATCTATGCAGCATCATGCTAAAGTGGAATTATATCTACCTTCCCCAAACCGTGCAAAGTTCAGGGGGGGAGAAACTGCGATGTGCCCTGCCCCCTCTAAAAAAGACCCCCACCCCAGTTCACAGGCAATTTTAGCTTTTAACATATAATCAGTCCCTCTAGGTTCATCCCCCACCAGAACATGCATTTCACCATTAAGGTTTCTGTGAGGATTCCCAACACTTCATGGTGTAGTGCAGTACACCCAAAAAACTCATTACCGAACCAGTATGATGTATCACACCAATTAAGATAAAGGTGTAATTTTCCATTTTAACGGGCTGAACAAGATACTGTGTGTTTTCTGAAAAAGAAGCAGGCAACACAGAGGGAAACCCCCCCGGGGGTTTGGCGAGCAGACAGCCGGTGACTCCTGACCCCCCGGGAGCCCATCTGGTAAAGGTGCCCGTATACCAGGCGCACCTGCTGCACCATACACAGATACCACCGCCACCTAAACCGCTGACTGGTTTCATCTTATACTAACCAAACGTGTAATGATGATTAAAACATACTGCGTTTTACCACACTGACCGCGAACAGACGCTTCTCAGTTGCCCAAAGTCGTACCTATATCACCTATATAAATAGGGTGACCATACGTCCTCTTTTTCGGGACCTAAAAATGTCTGAAATGTCCGGGATTTCGCTTTGTTTCATGTTGACGTTTGTTTTCTACAGTCAGAATACTTTCGGTGTATATAATTGCGTTGCTTTGACGCTTCTCTTTGCGTCCTGTCACCGCAGTCCTTTTTTTGCACAGTAAAACATGGTCATTCTACCACCCGGTTCACCAGGATACCACGAACCAGTTATTAAAAAAAAAAAAAAAAAAAAATCAAGCGCAAGAAAATCTGGATGTATTAATCCAAATGTACTGATCGAGTACGTAAAGACCGAAAAAAGTAACAGATTCACTCCGGCAAGTTCAATGCTTTTCAATCTTTAAGGCGTTGCAATAATTTTACGCAAAACATTCATGAAGCTGCTCGCATGTCCCCGATCTTAGAAACCTGGTGATTTACACCTGCAGTGATCAAGGTGAGGGCGGGTGAAACTGGAGAAACGCAGGATAGCGAAGGAGCGGTGGCTGCAAAACTACCTTCGCGGAGCAGAAAACGACCGACTCCTGGCTCCGGTTTATCCCCACACTCCCAGGATTATTAATCATTTAGCCAATTTTCTGTTAATTTTCCCGGTACTTAACATTAACGTCAGACCATTTCTCGGGGCGGCGGACCTACCGGTGGCTCCCGATCTCTGCCTTCCCCGCGATGCGTCCGCTCCTCGGCCCTCAGCGTAGTCCGGCTGACCCTATCGGAGGTACCGAGAGGCGTGCTTCCACCCGCCGGGACCGTCCCAGTAGGCTGCACCCTGACTCCTTTAAGGGGGGAAAGACAAGCCAGGAAAAATCCCCCCGCACCTCCACAGCGCTCTCCTTTAACCACTAAATAAGCTGCTTATTTCATTCAACCAAAACACCCTCGAGTAATTTAGGAAACGCGTACGACGGTGTTTTCTGTTAGTAAAATTACGTTTTCCACATGCTATGGGTGCCGTTTTTTTAACTCTATATTTTAATATATTTCTTTGCAATTTTTATATACTATTTCATTCTGTAAATGTCTGACGTGTAAGTTTGTCTTATGTCAGCCAGTTTCATATATTTTAGATTATTTTTCAATCAAAATAAACTAAGGCGCAGTCAACCATTTTATTGTTTAAAATCCGTGTTAGTGAGAGCCAGCACACTGTGACAGACGCAGAATAAAATGTTTTAAGGCCCTTCGAGAAATAGCCGCGAGCGTAAGTTACATCTACTGAAGTCATTTTACAATTCCGAATGGGATACGTTCCAAACAAAACAAATAAATCAGTAAATTGAATATGGTTGAAGGTATACTTTTCATTTTATATTTAATCATTCAATACCAATTCTTCTATCCAATTGTGAATGATATAACTCAGATTGCCAGACAATAAACACTGGTATAAGGATTACGTTTTCACATAGGCTATTATACAGTATATGCTCAAACAAAACGCCATCTGTTGGACACGAAAAGTTACTTTTTTAATATTATCTGACCGACATTCAGATCATGTCCGGTTTTTAAGTCTACTTCTGTATTTTATTCTTCACCTTCAAAATCCGCTAACTTGTCTTTACTAAAACTGAATGATAGGCCTACAAATAAATTGCAGGAATGTGCGTACACCTATTTTACTGACAATTGAAAGAACAAAATCAAACGTGTTTATTCGCAAAGTCTTGCCCACGTAAACTAAGTTATTTTGATACCTATAGCCTACTCTGCCAGTAAGTCTATGCAGTTAACCTTGTTTTACATCATGTTAATTTTAATTGTAAATATTATAATGTGAACGCTGAAATTACTTGTACCAAGAAAACCTTTCCCGTTTATTACCCCGGAAAGACTCCTGTCAGATAATAATTGTAGTGTGCACAGGCATGAAGAGGCTGCCATTTAGTATAGGATGCAGTCCCCATTTTTCATGAAGCGTGTCCTCTTTTTGAGTAGACTACAAATAGACATAAATACACGTTATCAACCTTTTGTTCTTGATGTCTTGACAAATCTTGATGTCTTGATAAATCGAGCTGATTTAACCAGTAATTCACATTCTTTTCAATCGGTAAGTGATTCCATTTTCTAATCTCCCCCTTTTACTATAACTAAAGTGGATGATGACACCAGAAAATTTAGGGATTATATATAGGCCTAGTTTACCCCAGAGCCATAAAACCATGCATCACAATCCGTATTCATTGTTTTCCAGGAACAGGTGCGGTTATTCTCCTGCACATCGTGGATGATGTTGCACTTAAGGTGGTGTTTTGTCTCCCACGCCTCAGACACTCGACATACACTAATCTGCGTTCCATAAAAAAACCAACAAACACATCCCAGTAAATCTGCCTGCGGACACATATTACATGAACGGGGTTTCGTTTAAAATGCCATTTAATATTGACTTGTAAGGGGACAAGGGAACTGATATCATATGGCTGTGCTATGCGATACGAGGCATGAGGGAATAATGGAAGCAATTTGCAAAAAAAAAGTACACCCTCCTTTAATATGCTGTTGGCCACAGGGATTCTGGGATCTTCTCCATGCTAAAAGTCACCGATCACACTCCACACCTGTTATTAATTGATGCGGCCATTTTTATGTCAAACACGCGTTTACATCTCACAGGTTTTGTTACTGGTTACAGGCAACTCTGCACACATGCAGTGGGTAAAGTAATGGTAAGAACAATCAGTCTCAGGAGGGCACCAGCTGTAGTAGCCTCTAGTAAGATACTTAACCTGAATTGTTCTATAATTGCTCTGCAAAAAATAGGCTAAGTGAGAAATGTATTGCAAGGGAGCTTGTTTCTGGGTATATGTTTTCCCACTGTAGACAGGGGACCTGTTTATGTTACTTACAGGGAGTCAACAAGGAGATGGGTGTAGTCTTAAGGAGAGATTAAACCATAACTGTAAAATTACACTTTAAAGGTGACAATACACACATGGCAAGTTTTTGAGCAATGTTGCTGACCAGTGCTCCTCAGGGACTTTCCCATTGATATTGGGCAATAAATTTCTATTTGAAAAACTTTGATTAGCGGCGGGCAAGTTTTTGCAGTGATACAGATCTAGATGAGTTGCCCTTTGTCTCACCTGACTGGCAGCTGCCTGGCAATGTTGCTCAAAAGGTTGCCCTGAGTATCATCACCTTAAGGGGACATGAAGTGAAAATAAAATAGGAAAAAATGTGAAAGTTGCCATTTTCATTAAGAACATTTATTAATCCATTTGTAAAAATAAAATCACATTCACGCTGCAGTGGGCAAAAAGTAACCACTATACTTGCATAACTTGTTTGTATAGTTGTTTATATAGTTAGATTTATTAAGCACAGTTTTATTGTTCTACGATATTATCACTTCCAAGTGATAATATCAAATTATACCTGTTTTGTGTTAATGAGAAGCGCACTGGAATCTATCATGGCAGAAACGGGCCCATGATTTTCTGCCCGTGTTGAGTCATGGGGCCAGAGTCAGCGTTGTTACCGAGCCAAATTGTATACAAGGAGCTCTCTAAAAAGCACAGCTGTGAGATGAATAGGGGGCCAGCTGCCCTCATCAGCACAGTGCATTATCACACGAGAAATCCATATGCAATTAATTACCCAGATCTGCTGAAAAATCATTTCTGGAGAAGGGACTCCGCTTTCCAAACCTGCTGTCTGTTTCTAAATGGGTTTTCTCCTCAAACTCATAAATGTCACTTGATAATAAAAAAATTCACGCTTCTTTTTTCGGTCCGGATAATTTAGTTTTAGATTAGTCAAACGCTTGATAATCTTGGGGAAAAAAGTTAAAGGCAGTTTCAAAGTCAGTCTCTGTGTGTATTCTTCTGTTTGCTCATTTGTGGTGGCCGCCCACTCATGACTCTGCTTTTGTGGACCAGCTGAGTTAACATTAAAACATTACGTCAATATTGAAATATATATTTCATATTTAGCAAATATTTGAAGCTTTCATCTGTTGCTGTGGGGAAAACCAACATAATCTCATGCGATATTTCTGGCTAATAATCTTATCAGACCTTCGATAAGGGTTGATGGTGTTAAGTGCTATGAGAAGCTGAGAATCAGGATCAGTCCACTTCAGAGTGGTTTGTATATTTTTAATCCTCATGAACATATGTGAGTCTAATATCGAATGCATTTAATAGAAAATTAGTGTAAATACATTATCTTGCACCAAGGTCCATCACATCAGACTCAAGCTAGCTTCTCCGCTGTAAAGGGGTGTTTAAAAAATAAACAAAAACACATTTCATGTAGAGATTTCAAGCATGGCTGAAAGTTAATATCGCCAAAACAGTCATTTCAGCATAATTATAACCTGCGGCCTATGGGCGGGGCCTCACCTGGCAGTAAATGGCAGGGCTTCCCTGAAAGGAATAATACTTCCTCCGTATTAAATGGGATTTTCAGGATTATGCGAGTCATAGACAAAAAACGTGAAGGAGACAGTAAATATAGAAAAAAAAATCATTTACTCTGTGGATGGAACCACAAACGTCAGGACCTGTGGCAGAGTGAGATGCCCAGAGTGATGCCAAGCTGCTTTTCGGGTTTAAGAACAGGACATGATAAGCACTGATATGATTGCATGTCTGTGAATCAGACATGCAATCATATCAGACACACAGAAAAACAGCACTTAGCATGGAGGCGTCACTGAAAACAAACGTCCAAGGACTGAATATACACTGATATCCAGCAGTGATGTTGACCACCACCTAAACCGTGCATTTGCATGGGGCCCCTGATTGGCCACAAACAGTCACTATACTTGGGGGTGCAAGGTGACTCTTTGAGTGTGGTCCCAGAAACAACAAACCCCGCCATCTTTGTCTCCTCCTGCAGCCCCTTTTCCATCAGAAATACAGTGCAGGGACTGTGAACCTGGACTTGGGCGGGACTGTGCCAAACTCACGTGAGGAAAAGCCAGGCCTGTTTCCGACATTGCGGCAGACATCCGGGTGTCGAGTACAGGCTGCCTACGAGTCCTCTGACTAACGGGCAGGCTGCGTGTCATGACCAGTTCTCCATCCCATCAAATCCCGCCAGCCAACGTTGTAAAGTTCGCTGTCCCATCAGCCCGCGGCTGAGGTTCCAGCTGGCAAATCCGTTTATCTCCGAGCGAGGCAGGCATGAAATGATCTCAGCCAACTGAAATCTGCATGAAGAGCCCTGTTCACTTCAGACAAGAGAAACCACTCACAGATATAATAGATAATTTGGTGATGGATGCTTGGTGATTCCTGGGTACCATAGTGGGGCCTGCCATGTGCTTTACCTATTGTCCATAAGTGAGTTTCCACAAGTCAGAATCTGCATGCAGAGAGGAAGTGGGCGGCCTCTTAATCTCACAATTCAGTGTCACATGATTCAGTCACATGATCTCTAAAACTCTGCACTGTGCCTGGTACCATGCTGCAGAGAATGCTGGATAAGTGAATGTGAGTTCCACTGTCGCTAAGATAACCAGTCTTTTTTCTGTGGTTGCCCTGCTGTTTTCATTATAAAAAAATCTTGTTGTATGTTTTTATAATTGAGTTTAAACTAAATCACAGAGAACAAGGTTTACTTGCCCTGAATAATTGCCTGCTTCCCAAAAGGGGCACAGAGCAGTGCATTCTGGGATAGGGTCCATTTGTGTTATCAACAGTGGGCCTGTCAATCAGCGGTAATAGCAGCTGCCATGAGGATGAGACCACTGACAAGGGTACAGACAAGGGCGTATTCATATCAGTAACTTAAAAGGCTTGTAGAAAGTCACTGGGTGCATTTCTACTGGGGACAATGCCTGTTGCTGTTTACATTGCTAAGCTGTCTTCAAATGTGCCTGAGCAAAAAGACCCTGCATCGAATTGAGTTAACGGCATGAATGCTTCTGTATTTGCTAAGTTGAGGTGCAGGGGTACAGAGGAACCCAGAGTAAACCCAGAACTGCACCAGTAAATGCAAAATGTGTAAAAAATGTGAGCACTTAATGTGTTTTCAACTTTGCTCGATAATGCATAGTAGGCCTATGGAAGTATAGTTATAATTGACCAAGTGTAGTGTGGAACAGATTAATACCACTGACAAAGTGTGTTGTAGTAAGAATAAAGGCAAATCAGATACCTTAAAAGTTTCATTAATACACTCCTGTGGACTTTTTCCCAATCCAGAACTGGTTCTGCGCATTTCCACCCTAAAAAAACTGGCCCTGGGCCAGAAGAAAGCTGGTCTCAGAGTTTGGAACCATAATGTCAGTGAAAGTGGGATGGGCTATCACGTCCAAACCTTCTGCATACCTGGAAAATTCAATTCATAACAACTATAGTTTTGTCTAATATCACTGGTGCCAGAAGTGAAACAACTTAGCAGCTTATTAGCGGAACAACGTTACATAGTTTTTTTATTCTGTGGAAAAAGAAAGACTGATCTGTTGCCAAGGTTTAACAATGAATTATAAACATGTTGCAGGTCGAATAAATAAAATATTGTCGCGCTCGAGTGACGAAGAGATCAGGAGGCAGACAGTGAAATTCAGTTCATAGCAGACTCTTATTGTGCGATCCATAAAAGGACAGCGGTAAAACAGCAAGCTAGAATAAACTCACATAAACGGGGGAGCCTTTAAGGAGACAAAGGTGGATACAGGCAATAGAGACATACTCTGAAAATTATGAGACTTTTGTCTCCATAAAGGCTCAGTTTTTTCAATTGCGCGGCTTATAAAATGTTGGTGGAAATGAGGTTTTGGTGATCAGAAAGCCAAGGAAGGGCTAAGGTCTCTTTGACTCACTCTGTAGCCACACCCACCAAGCTGTCAGAGGCTCAGAGCTCATGGAAGAAGAGGGTAGGACGTATGTATTTTACAGTTTTATCACATTATTGTCTCTTAACCAGAGGCCCTACTTCCCCAGTAGGGACATGCTTGGGCAGGGGTACACCCGCCCCCCCCCCAAGCAAACTCTGATACAGGACAGGGACAGTCCATCAGCTACAAAATCTTCAGAAGGTCCCATGCTTCAATGGATGCCCCAGGCACATCATTTGCTCCTTATGAAGGACAGGGACCCCCAACCCCCACATCCTGGGCCACCTCTGCATAGCAATGCCACTGGCAAAGCAATCATTTTTACAGCACCCCCCCCCCCCCCCCCCGCACTGACAAATCCCATGTGTGATTCTGACACATGCCGTGTGTCACCTGCCCTTCGGCATACTACAGCGCAGCAGCTGTCCCTTGGGACTTAGAAAATCTCCAGGGGGGCAAGGCACCTCAGTTGATCTGTATCTGCCGACTCCCAGTCACAACTTGCAAAAAGAATGACGCAGCAGCATTTATGATGTAGCGGAAGTTTTCCCAGGGGATGTACAGAGGCAGCACAAAGAGGGAAGGGTTGCTCTTTTAGATTGGCTGCAGGGGTGGCGTGTGGCTCAGCAGATAAGGTTGCTGGTTCAAATCCTTGTTTCAACCGCTTAGTTTCTCCTGGGACTGTTTGACCCTGCTTTGGATAAATATATCCGTCACTTTGGATAAAAGCATCTGCTATGTCAATAACAACCAAATGTCTATTTTCAATCAGGGCCGAAAAACAGAGATTCTCATTCCTCATATAGTAGGGTCATGTCTCTCAAGGGCAGGTGAGGAATCAGGTGACGGGAACAGCATCGGACTGTCACGTCAGAGCAGCCACCCTCATCAGGGCATCATGAACAGAGGGTAACACAGGATCCCATCAGGTGACATAACCGACCGCCTAGGGCGCCATCTTCTCAGGGGGTACCAACTTAGCAAACTGATTTCACCCTGCCTTAGACAGGGGGTGCAAGACAAACTTGCCTGTGCGGCTACACGTGCTTTGACTGGTACTACATGGGATCGAGGCAGAATGCTATTAACAGCGAGACTGAGACGGATAGTGGGGTTTAAACACCGTCTGGGTTTGTTTACCTAGGAGTCTAAAGGGAGGATTAAAAGTTTACATTCTGTCAACATGTGTCACTTGCATCAGGGCCTTGGGGGGGGGATTCAGACTGGCACTTCAAAGGAAGGCACCATGTGGGGACAGGGACTGGTACCTGGATCTACCCTGAGGAGCGGGCTCACTTGTGGGGTGGCAGTCAAACACTGTCCCCACAGTCATGGGAAACTCTGACCCACTCCACAAGAGAGACGGGGTCACAAACATCAGACAGAGAGACGACGGCCTTCACAGCAGGGCGGCACCGTGCTCCCAGGGGACATTACTTTTGCTCCGCCTGTGCTTGGCATCTCCCTGTCCATCTTTGGCTCCAGGGAATTCTGGGAAACAGTCCAGCCCGTTGTTCGTGTTGAGGGCTCTCATTTGTCTTTCCAGAGGCCCTCCGGCCCACGGCGATGTAGGCGAGCCCGGCCTCTGTTTACTTAAGCCAAGGGTAAACGGCTTTAAGAGAAAACACACACATCGTTATCTCGGAGTACGCAGAGAAAGGCGTGTGTTTGTGTGTGTGAACAAGGACTGGCCTTTAATCACATATAAGGGCCTTTTGGAGAATACGGAGGAGTTCACCTCCCTGGCTGAAAGCTCTTATCGATGTCATGAGCACTGAAATATCAGGATAAATGAAGGTGATGAGTAGACAGGGAGGGCAGAATTCAGAGAAGATCTCTGAGGCTTCTGTGGTTTGTATAGTTTTATTTCACTTTCAGTCTAGACCTTATTCCTGAAACTTGTTGGAAATTCTTCTGTAGTAATTTAGAGGTTTGATCATTCTTCACCACTATTTTGATGTGGATCTTCAAGCACTTCAGGTTTTTATGTCCATTTTATAAAAAGAGCCCCAATTATTCCAAACACACCCAGGACATTAAACAAAATTCACCTCATCATGACACTACATGACATTATAAGCACACAAAATGTGACTATTCACCTCACAAGCTTTGGGTGGTGTAATGACTAAGGAACCAAAACCAAATAAAAATCTATTGTAATTTTTTTTCACATAGTGGAGATGTTAATGATTTTACCACAGATTTTAGTCACGCTTGGTCTATTTTTCTGAGAGAATCTGAATCAGGAGTGCAACCTTTCTGGGATTTGGTAGGACTTGTCGTACTTGAATGGTCATGTCCTCGTACCTAATTACATGCTTATAATCACCCACGTCCTGTTGCCGTCATGGACTGCCTGTCTCATTCCCCAAGGCTACCTTTTCTGGAAAGATCTGGGGGCAATGCGTGTTGGTGGAGCATGAGAAGTTTGTCATGGCCTCCGTGTTTGGGCCATCAGACATCAGCCCTCCCCGATGTCACGTTAGCTGTTACTCTGAGAACTTGCCAGCCAAGACAAGGCCCACCTGTCCTCATGAAGGGAAATGTCCATTTCCTAAATAAAGGAGCCTGCAGGCTGTCTGGGGAAACATTCAGTTTGGCGGCCCTTTCAAGAGTCACAATCAACTGTGAAAACTATAAGCATTTGCACTGATCAATCTGAAAGAACTTGCTGCCAAATCAGGGAACTCCACAATCTTACAAACCATATTTGGAAACAGAACAGCAGAAATCACGCCTGTCTGGTAAGACGTCATCGTTTCATCTCAGCCATACAGCAACCTTGCTTTCTTTCTCTAATTGCTCAAGGCGGGGGTCATTGACCTCATGAGGGTCACTGGACCCTTTCGAGGATCCATCTCAGCAGTTGGTGCTCACAGGGGCTCAGATTTGCCGCTCGTTATGACTGAAATCAAAGGCAGGAAGGCAAGTGCTGGAATCCCGCTGGAAAAGCAGCCCCAATTAGCCCGGGAAAACCTTCTCCTGGGATGGAATGTTAATCTCAAGGAACACTGGGAGGCACGCTGGATAGATATGCCGGGGTAGCGTTTCCGGAATGGGGGAGCAGGCTTCTTTTTATCACCTTAAAATGAGCTAATGTATTTCAAGGACGGCAGATGGATAAGGAGGCACACAGACAGGATATTTTACACCCCCCAGCTAAGCCGCACTGTTCGAATAGTGCTGGCTTTGTTTATATAAGTGCGTCTAATGCAGGCCTGGAAAAGTGCAGCCCCTCTCTGGCCGCTGTGTCGCTTTCTGATGCAGCTAGCGTCGAACCCTGTCCCAAAGCGGTGGTGTTCATTTATCAGAGGATGACAGAGAAGCCCAATTACTTTAACCGCTCACAAAGGGCTCGTGTGTACGGACCCAAATTTGGCACAGCCAGAGTTAGCAGCAGGACAAAAGGAACGTTCTAGAACAAATGTTGTAGTGGAGGAATGTGTGCAGTCACTGCAAAGCCTGGTCGACTTTCCCTCAGTTAGAAATGAGGAGATGCGCCTTCCGTGAGGCTGTAAAACAATGTAATGTTCCTCACAGGGCCAGGTCATATTTGCATTCCTGCGGATAGACTGTTTGGGCTTTCCGCTAACTGATTAGCAAGAGAATACTGCCACTATCCTGAGGAATGTTGTCTCGTAAGGGTTTTAGAGTATGCAAAGGGAAACAGACGCCAACCAGCGGGCGGGTTTAGTGCCAGCTGATGCAAAGCAGACGTGCTTTTAATGGACAGCTTCCAGGAGACGGTGACGGGTCCACGTTCCATCAAGGAAAAGGCTTGACGTGTGATCTGAAGGGAGGACCAGAACACGGCGGGTGCCTGACTGTTCATAGCGGAAGCTTTGGGTTGAGACGATCTGTGGTTATTTGAGTTACATGCATTTCCATCAGGGTATGTGGTGGAGCAGATACTGGAAAAGCTGGTATATCACCTCAGTAGATTTGACCAGGAGCTGTATATCACCTCAGAAGTATCACAGAGAAATAGGCAGGGGTGCTGGATGGATGACTGGCTCTGCGCTCAAACTCCATGAGGGCAAGATGGAGGCACACGTACCTGTTCTCATATTTATACAAATGCCAAATAAAATTTCGATTTTCATCCCCAGTGTGAGGGATGCACGGGGTCTGCGGCTGGCTTCACAGCCCCTGGAGAAACAGAGACGTTTCTGGGAAACCCCGATGAAGATAATGTCTTCGGTGCTTCGGTGAGGGCGATCCGTCAGGACAAGCCCCTCAACACCGGCACTCAGAGCAGCAGGGCCCGGCAGGGACCGGCAGGCCCCACTACGACCCAACTGCTAATCATACCCCCCACAGAGACAGTGAGTTAGTGCTTTTAAACTGAGTGTCCCCCCACAGTGGGGCTCCAGGCTCTCAGTGCCCAGCTGTTTAATGTCACAGATGACGGCTTGCTCATTTTTCAGGCCTCCGGTAAAAAGCAGGGAGATACCACGTGGGTACGGCACGCACAGAAGATTGAGGCAGATGTGACTGATATTACGGAGGAGGTGATTTTCCTGAGAACAAATACAGAATAGCTTGACAGGAAATGACACGCCACCTCCCATAATGAGCATCAACTTGGGATTTTAATCACACACCAGCTGTTAACCATTTATTCATAACACACAGATTCAGCAGCTACAGATTAAAATTAATGCAATATATATACGTGTGTGTACAGCTTAATATTTAATATTTTGACTTTTTTCCCCTTTTTTCCCCCCAGAACACTCTGGAATAAAATCTGTGGCTAAATAGAATGAAAGCTTCTTTTATACTTTTATGGAAGAAGTTGTGGAATTTTATCACACCGTACCCCCTCACTGATCGCGGGTATCATTTCGCTTCCTTAGAAAGGTCAAAATCAGCTTAAAACAACAAGTGATGGCTTGTGACATTCCATAGTCTTAAAAAATCATCGTAAAGGAAGATTAGAAAGATAGGGCTCGTGTGTTTGTTTCTCTGTTTTAGTGCAGCAAAGCGTAAAATCCACAGCCCTCTGGGTAAAAGCATCACTTCCGGCCAGATAATGGTCTCCAGCTTCGCGGAATGTTTAAACATTTGCGATGATGCCCTTAAGGAATCTGAGCCACACAAGAATTTACCAGCATTATGGATCAAAATCATATCTTCTGCTCCACACAAAAAGAACTATGACACAGACAGAGGCCATTCTCTTTATTACAAGTGTTATCACTCCTGAGAACTTACAGGTGAGAATTTTGCTTTAAATTAAGGAGTTTCCTAATTAAACGTTGAGACTTACAGTCTTACGGGATTAGGAACTCATTATATGCATTAATTTTAGAGGACATGTTAAGAAAGAGTGTGCATCTGAAATCGCATGCTTACATAGTACATACTGAATGTTGTTAGAAGCCTAATACTCGTATGCATGAGAACACTATGAAAGCACTTTTTGTGAATTCCTTATCACATATTACTTGACCCGGATGTTTACCAATGACATAGTGAAAGTAATGCGTATTAAAGTGAAATTACGCAACTTGGCATTGTTTTCTACTTAAATGTGTACAAAGATGGCAGTTCCTCCTCCTCCTTGGACACAAATCTCTGAGTAAGCAGAATTCCTCCTCTCTGGTTGCAGCTCCAGTGGCCTTGTGGGATAGCGTAATGTCCACCGACCGCACGCTTCAGAATTTCGCAGGATGCAAGTGGCCTTCTGGGGTAGCGGTGCGTTCATCGACCACACACTTCAGAATTTGCAGAATGTAGTTTGTCATCCATGTACCGTTCACCTCCTGTCTTATCCAGAATCAGGATTCAAACATTCTACTCAAGTTGCATATTGTATTTTGCTTACTAAGTAGCAAACAAATATGCAATTTCAGATACTCAGTTTTCTTCCCTTTGACAAAGTGCTAAATGTGTTTTGTTGGCTGCAGTAATGCACACTGGATTTCTAACACCTTGGCACTGTCAGATGTCCTCTTCTCATCTTCAAGTAACATTGAGTAAGCATGCTCTTCTAACACCAGCCTAAGCATGGTCTTCTAACACCAGCTTGCAGGAACACTTGGAGATCTCAAGTTTTGTGGCTGTTGGTGCTGGTGCCCACTGCCTTGGAGAAGGCCCTCCCCTCCCCTAGAGGGTCTGAAGATGTTGACCTGCTCCCAGTTTTTCAGTGTTTGACAGAAATATAGCAGTTCACCATTCTTTAGTTCAATTGGCTGATCCAGCAGTCAATCATCTGTAGCGGCTGTAATCTGATTGGCCGGCCGAAGGTTCTACCTTCACCTGGAACCCTGACCCTGTGCTGTACTTCTCGGGTTAGCTGTAGGTCAACATAGCAGCCTGGGATGTAACGGTGGTGTTGAGTTCTCACCACAGCAATAGTACAGCCAACGTCACCAAGGCAACAAAAGATGGAGGCTTCCAAGCAGGCATGAGGTGCACAGACGAGCTCTGGGCGTGTCTGATGGCCAGCACGGCATTGCTGTGATTGGTTGGGACCTCCACGTTACACACCATGCCCTCACAGCAGGATACACATTCCTGCAAATGACAGGAGGAGGAGCTTAAGCAAGGGGAGGAGCCTGGAATTTATTGTGGAGAGGAGGAAATAAAAATCAAGGTGCTTTAATGAGGATGGGAATACCCTATAATCTGATGGGGGAGGAGCTTAAGACAAAATGTTGGAGGACTCACGGTGTGGTCCGTATCACGGTGGTGTCGGCAGCCCACTGTGAGGCAGTCCTCTCTGGCTGCACACCGTTTGGTGACGGACCTACTCTTCCCGTAACTGCTGAAATGATGAACTGTCATACAGAACCTGGTGTCTGTGGATGGCAAGACAAACAGCCTTTAAATCACAATGACACAACACCCTGGAGGCCATGGTGAAATCATTTTAACAAGACTGTAATATAAGGGTGCCCCGATTAGTCAACGTAGTCGCTGAAAATGTTTTAAATCGATGCATCTTTTTTTTTATTACTTTAATAAAATTATCTTTATGATTTCTAAAAAAATGCTTCAGTTCAACATAAATGTTTTCCTGTTAATGTTTTCCTTTTAATCACTATGTAATTATGGGAGTAGTCCAAATTATCACAAAACGAAAAGGTGATTACACTGTGCAAAGTGCGATACCACGGTGGTAATACCGCTATACAGGAGTGCCAGAAGAGAAAACACACAGGTGCTATTCCAGATCACCAGAAAAGGCAAAACCACCGTGGCATCTATTCATATCATATGTTAATTAAATTACCATTAGTACGGAGAACTTTTTAATATCTTTTGTCCTTGTAGCTGCTAAATACACTCATTAAGAAAGCCCTGAGATTTCTGCCTGCAACGAATCTCCACTAAAGTGTTTGCACAAGTATTCAGGCTAAAATCTGGAATAAAATCTTACTCTGCATTGATTGACAGTGCCAATGTATGCGTTCATGCACATTGCAGTTGTTGGGATCGTTTTCGTAAACTAAAACTGAATTAAAAATGGACAAAATAATTTGTGAGCCGAGATGAAAATGAAAACCCAATTTACAACAAAAACACATCAGACTTTAATCTTTTTAAACATCTTTTTTACCTTGTTTAACCACAGTATCTCCTTTTTTAAAAGATGCTGTAGCTGCTGATCTGTCCCTTCCTTCATCGCGACTTCAGTGTTTATCTCTTGTGTTGCATGTGGCGTACTCCACTAACCAAATATATTATGCATGAGGATGCACCAAATTTACACAGATTATTAACTTTTGGCCATCACAATATGCATCTCATTAATATTTTAGGCATAATACTAATCTGCTTATCAAATTGTCGGTGAAAACTTAACTTGAACGGTCAAATTGATTTCTCTGGAGGAAAATTAACTGTTTAGATTAATCAGAGCAATTGATGAAATAGTCGATAGATTAATCTATAGAAAAATAGTCATTTGTGGCAACCCTACTGTAATACTAACATGCTAAGACCACCTCCCAAGATATTTACACGATAAACCCATATAACTGGTAAATGATGATCTAAAGTCAATAAAATCATGACTTCAGATGACATCATATATTTACTAAGCCTTAACTTTGCACATCTCGCAGTCCAATTCGCTCATGATGTTAAGAAAGCTGTGTGAGGATGGCAGCTTAGCCCCCCCCCCCAGTTTCCCATGAGCACTCACTCTCAGGGCACCACTTATCCTCTGCCCAGCGGTTGCAGTTGTAGTTGTCTGACTCCTGTTCACACGTGAAGCACTTAAAGCTCCGGGGGAAGGGTGTGGCTGGAAAAATCACACACGTGTTTCTAATTAAACTCAATAACAGTGAGTTTATTCAATCACAAAGGAGCTTGAAGGAGTATAGAGAGTACATTACAGCTGGTCTGCGTAAGAATCACCACTGTGGATGTTTTAAAATAGATGGTGTGTTTATTTTGGTCTGTACAGGCATGACCAGTCTCCCACTAATGAGGTGATGCTTACCATCCACCGGGGGCCTGAGACTGTGGAAGTTGATATTTCTGGAGTCCCCTTCGTCACACGCTGTCAAGAGCAGGACGACGCGAAGCGCAGCAAGGTGACGTAGGATCAGTGGGAGGGGCATTCTCACGGTGCAAGGGCCCATCAGGTCACCTGGAGACCGGCGGGGCCAAAACGTCAGAAGGTATGTGCAGAAATCTAAACAGTCATAAGAGTAAATGGCAGCTGGAGACCAAACGGATGAGCTACTGATTCTCCGCAGCACCCCTTATCCCTCTAATCTCCAGCCCTTGACCTCTGACCTCAGGCAGTCAGCCACGGATTCAGCATGTAAGGACCTCTCGTTTGTAAATTTCTTATGTACTTATGTTCTTATGACTGAACCACAAAACATGCCAACGATGACTAAGAGCTGCAAAGACAACCACTGCGCACAAAGTCTCCCCTGAAAACAATCCCCATTTACAAGACTTTATGCAGGACTGGGCTAGGGGAGGGCAAATCGTGTTCCTTTCAATGCCGGCACTTTTCTGGAACTTTCTGTGTGATGACACCGCATGAAGGTGTCCCAGGAAAGGCCTTGGGTTCCGCTCCACCTCAGCGCCCATGGCCCTGCCCCGCATTCATGGTCAGACCGCCGCGCCAGGCGTTGTCTGTCAAACGAGGCTGCGTGAATGGAGTCGTAACGGGGATGGTCTTGGCGTCGGCCAGGGTGAAGGCCGGGTGTCAAAGGGGCGCGTTAATTCCCAGACGTCTCAGTCTGTAATGGGGGGAGGAGGAGCAGGAGGCACCGACAGGAACAACCCGCCGTCACACAGTGTGGGCACTGGCAACCATCCAGGGGTCAACATATGGCCCAAGGTGGGTGGCACCATGGAGCCTTGCCCCATGGGAAAGTAAACCCAGAGGCACCGTCTGGTCCGCCCAGCGCATCCGGAACCGAAATCTCCACAGCTATGGAATGACTGGCAGGTTTGCTGATGAATAGTGAATGCGACCCCCCCTCCCCATTCCCCCACCCCCTCTGTAATACAGCACAATGCAAACTGACACATCTCAGAGAAAAGCCAGGAATATAAACGATGTGCTCTGCTGGTGTCTAATGGATCCCAGCCATGACACAGAGAAATGCCCAACATGACAATGCAGCGCTAACAAAACGGCTTCATATACAGAGCACCTGACACAACAACGCAGCGCTAACACGCTAACAAAACGGCTTCATACTGTATACAGAGCACCTGACACAATAATGCAGCACTAACATGCTAACAAAACGGCTTCATATACAGAGCACCTGACACAACGCAGCGCTAACACGGTAACAAAACACCTTTGCATACATAGTACCTGACATGACAATGCAACGCTAACATACTAACAAAACATCTTCACATACATAGCACCTGACACAACGCAGCGCTAACACGCTGACAGAACAAGTACTGTACACATACCTTGACCTGTGGATTTATATTAAGCAGGCACAATAGTGTGCTTCCCAACCCAGAATTAGCTGTACGCTAAATTTCAACTGCTGATGATATACCTACATCCATCCAATAAACAAACACCAAATAGGGCTAGTAAAACAGATTTTGTGGAATATTAGAATAAAATTTAAATCATATATATATATCCAAGCATATAAATTATAAAACAATGAATGTGCCTGCTACATAACACCTGCAGCTGATGGATTAATCCTTTCTGCCAAATTCAATGTAAAACCTGTAGCACATCGGTATGATGAGGGCAGGGTTTTTTGTTGTGATTGGCATTGTCACTATGGTACAAGGTAGAACTCAGTCTAACCAGCCTGGAAACTATGGCACCCTGGCTGTTGGCATGACGATGAACTCTGACCTTGCTTGTTCCCCAGCGGCCTGTAGGTTCACCCAAACTGAGGGGTGTCCACCTCGCTATATATCAATAGGGCAAAAACCCACTGCAGAAAGAGGCCTGCTCAGATAGCTGTCATACGTTCTGGGGTTTTAGGACTAACGTCCAGACCAGTTTAATGCCAGTAATGCATCATGGTGGGCCACACGCAGAAGGCATCCCAGCATGCACTGCAGAAGGCAGCTGGGGCGGATCGGAGGTCCTCCAGGGCAGCCCAGAGGTATTCCTGCAATGTGCCTGAGCCACGGCCGCGATCTTCAGGTTTCAGGGCGTGAGGCCAAACCGTCGGATAGCGCAGTAAATCACATGCTGCAGACACTCGCTCACAGAAAACATAGCTGCCCCCCTTCGTGCCCGATTCCAAATATTACCCTCAGTTTCAGCCGCCTTCCAGCTAAACAGGTCTGGCCTCTCCTTACAGCGTCGAGGCTGTTAGTTACAGCTGACAGGTGATGTACTATTTTAACTGCTCAGCCCAACCTCACAGTCTTGAATGCAGGGTCATGTTTCCACCTTAAAAAAAAATACAATTTCATGGGAGGAAAAAAAAACAAACAAAAAAAAAAACAGCCTTTTAACCTACAACCTCCGATCCATAAAAAGCAATCACACATGCACCTGAGTTTGCAAAAAAAACAGCACCATCTCTTTGCTGTGGAGAGCAGAGTGGGTCCTCATACCTACCCTCAGTCCCATTATCATTTCCATGTCCACGTATGGACGTCTGCTTTGAGATCTGGAAAGCGCAGGTTACCGAGATCATCCCAGACTGGCTGATCAAACCTTGTTTTAGAGACAACAGTTGGCGGGAAAATGCCAGCGGCCTGGATAAGATTACAAAACCCCTGACTGAACAAACAATATAGAGGCAGACATTTATACGCCTTGCACGGTGCACAGCCCCACAGTACAGAGCAGATCAGACACCAATCTCTCAAGAATGACATTTTCTGGCCCTTCAAGGCCAGAGCAGAGTCACTGAGCAAACAGCTCTTCCAGGCTACACAAACACAGAAAAGCCCTCGCCGTTAATCTGTTTAAAGTATGCACTTGTTCAGTCTGACTGTGTGAAAAGCAGTGAAACATGCGCACATACACAGCTGAGAGTGGGAGGTGTCAGTACTGGATTCAATGGCATGGGACTTTTCTGCACGAAACACAATCCCAGCAAATGAGTTTTCTTGCCTGTTCTGATCACCGTCATTTCACACTTTGCTGGCCGGTGGAGTCGACATTAGAACAGGCCATCCCCAATGTCATTCTGTGACAGTGGTGAGTGATAACTGTCCATATCCAGGGTGGAGGTTTGCACACTTGGACCCATTTGATGAGCAACACCGAGGGCCACACAGCTCAGGACAAATAAAATACAACCATAGAGCACAGACCTCACCCGCACTCCTACAATCCCGGCTGTGATGAGACACCCCTTCACACAGAGCATGCAGCACTACAGTCACACCCCTACGTACGCACTACTGTGCTCTGATTGGATGACTGGGTCAGTGTGGGAGGAGCACAGCCAGCTGGGCAGGAAGTAAAACTCACAGCAGAATGTGACTGACCCTCCCTGATGACTAATTGCATTCATCAAACACACGCACACGCTGAACCTCTCCCCAGTCTACCTGTGTGGGCTTGACCATCTTGAATACTCTAAGAGGCACACAAATAGTCTGCAGTAAATTTAAAAGTGAAAGAATAAAAGTGTTTTAAAATATAATCCGATGAGGAGATGAATCCTCTGAGTTACAAAACGCCACAGAGATGACATCTGTTGTTGATTTTTATGCAACTCAATAAGACACCAGTAAACTAATTATTCTGAAGCCCTACAATGCATTTTCCTAAACACTAACAGCTCACACTCATTCGACATGCAAGAAATGCGTGTCTTCAATGAGGGTTGGTATAGCGCTAACAAAGTGCCCATTTATCTAAGCTTCCGGACAGCCGCGCTTTAACCTTTGACCCCAAACCCACAAAGGTCATCAGAAGCAAATTAACTCCATTGTTTCCTGAATTTGGGGGGAAACACCATGTCCTCCAAACATAAGCCCTCAAGGAATCGCATTCTGAACAGCTGAAGAGTCGACCCTCTTTGTGGCAGCTGCCCGCCCCCCCCCCCCCCCCACACACACACACACACACACACACACACACAACCAACGACATCACACATGGGCCACCAGGCCACAGGTCCGAGATACTCAGAAATATACCACCACTTCAGCGTGAGACTGTAAGACTCACCAAAACCCCACACTTCAGGACCAACCCTGAACAAGCCAAGAATCACAAAATTCAGGGATAATCCAAGGAGCATCTCTACTGTTTAAGCCTCTAAAACAACTACCCCCGGGAGCCCCCCCCTCCACCCCCACACAGAGGAAGCCATATCAAGACCATAACTAAGTGAATGAAATTGAGATGGGGGGGGGTGCAGCTAGGTAGGTCAAAAACTGTATTGCTCTACAGGATAAAATCCCAAAAAGCAGACAGGACCCTTGCATCACTCATCTACAAAACAGAAGAATGAAACTAAACAGTCAAATAGCTCTTATTACCCATCAGCTAAAGGCAAAAGACTGCCTGTTGTTGGTCCTGGGCTGGGTCAGCTGGTGTACCCTCAGACGGGTACTTAACCTGAATTGTTCCAGTAAATTCTGCAGCTGTACAGATGGGCAGACAAAGGCATAAATAACTTTGCTGGAGTGTGTTGGAGGAGGGGTAACAACATTTTTGTGAACTTCAGGGTCTCGAATTTGTCAGGTTCCTGAAGAAGTGTAAGTTGTGGGTGACCGCTTTAATTAAAAATGATGACACTAAGGACACAGACCTCGAGCTCATAAAGGGTCTGACCTGTTCTGTCCCGCCTTCAAACCTGAACGCCTGTAACCCAACACAAGCAAGTCCCTCCGTCTCGGAGGAGCAAGATGCAGGTGGCAAACTGCAACAGGAGGTCAGGAAGGTCAAAAGGGGGCGCCTGAATACACAAGCTCATCACATCCATTCAGATGTCGCCGAGCCCGACTCACGAGCGGTCACAAGAAACAGGAAGTGGAATGGAGTTTATAGAGACAGGAAATATAAACACTGGATTGGTGACAGGTCATGGTGTCATGTCATGGTGATGGTTGCCATGTGCACACTGGGAAATGCGCCCCCTTTTGGGCGAGTGGCGCGACGTCAATAAGAAAGCGGGTCCCCTCAATCTCCGTCGGACGCGACTCGAGTGTCTGTGATAAATCATAGTGGTGACAGCGACACTTGTAGCGTTTAAGGATCCGATGCAAAGAGAATACGACGGTGAAATTCAATGAGACAGTGCGGAAAGCTCCGGAAGGCGTTGGTGCTGCAAGCTTCAGGTCTCTGCTCAACAGGAAAAGCGCAAAATGAAAGCCCACACTCTCCTCAGTGAGTGCTTCTGGGAAACCATATACAAATACACACATACATTAAAATAAACTGAACTGAATAAGTAAAGTGTCTCCCCCTTTTATTTTTAAATATCAGCCTTTAACGGACTGAAGGGAACAAGAAGGTGAGATGGGAAAAGCTGTAACACCATTTAATAAATGCCTTTTCATTGCATAATGGACTCATTGATTTGTCTGAAAACCCCTTTTCTGTTTCTACAGTTACAGCAATCTGGAGCCGATCCCAGGAAGATTATGTCACGGCCCAGTACTCCGATGACATGGTGCCGGTTCAGCATAGTAAGTATTTATTTTAAAATACTAATTAAATGATCAATTAAAACTAGATGCCGTTTGAACAGCACCAATGTATTCCCTGGACAGCCCTGTCACTGCCCCCCCCCCATATCTCCCAACCTCTACAATCTCCCCCTACACACCCTCCCCACCTGTCCAGAAAAATCTAGTAAAAGCTCAACTTGGATTGTTGCAATGCAATCAGCTGCACCAGATCAGCGGCTGTGGCTGTCCTTTCATTTGTCACCACTATGTTTGCCAGTCTTCATGTAATTTCATGCATATTGATTTATCCCAGTTAAATGATGATACCCAGTGCCGGCCCTATACCTTCCGTAAAGGAAAAGCTGTCATGGTATCGCTCCATTTAACAGATCCTATGTTCTTGCATTTTCTACCCATAATAGTGAATATAATTTGGGAGATAAATCGACTACAAAGGCATTACAATCATCGTTCCATGCTCTTTATTTTATGTTATCAACCCGAGTATTTCAACAAGTGACCTATGTATCCTTGGGTGCATCGGTTAAGAAGATCAAAGAGGCCTACTCTTAAGATGGAATTCTTCATAATTACTCAGCTGCCGCTATGTTGATGGATTAATTATTGCTTGTGGTGGGAGTCTCAGGGTGGGCAGACTGACCAGCCTGGGACTCAGGGTACCAGTCTCTTAATGGCACTGCCGCACCTCCTCGCACGCAGAGGGGTAAGGAAACACTCGGGGCGCAGCAGCCGAACACATTTCAGGCATTTAAAAGCGGGGTCTTCAGATATTTTATTTATTTGCAACACGAATGTGACTCGCATTCTCCCAACACCAAACCGTTAGGTTCCAGCAAATTCCAGATGTGGTTTATGACACTGTGCTGATACAGTGTGGTGTTTGACAGATTTATGGTTTTGAGTTGTTGGCGTGAAGGTAAACAATCACAGTACTCAGCCTGACAGCTGCCGGGGGCTGGGATGTACCCAGCTGTGCTGTCGGGACATTTGGGGAGAATCCTGAAATGTGAGGAAGCACCGTCCTGCCCAAACACGACGTGTACCTACTTTACCCACACTTATAATAAAAGGAGGGAAAGAAGTGGTGGAGGCAGAAAGGAATTGTGGGATATTATAGTGTTTCAACAGAGACATTCAAGTTACCAACACGTGATTTCATGCATGTGCTCAAAAATAGACCATAAAATTTAACTAATAAATAACAGGAAAAGAAGGGCACACGTATTTAAGTTAAAACAATGTAACAAGCCCCAGCTATTCAGGACCTACAAACAATGGTTCTGTGCAGCCACAGCAAACTCTATCAAGTCCCTTCAACCTGTGGCACCACCTTAATGGGGACAGTGCCAAATGACAAATGAAAACGCGAATGAATCAGAATGCACAGGAATGCTGGCATCGGATACCCGACCAGGCGGATCCATATCTGCCGGAACACGAAGGCGCATTCCTCAGAGCGCCCTGGATCAGAACAACGAATCCTGTGGGACCGTGCAAACGAAAATCACGATTAAGGCTGTTTATCTGAGCCTTGCGTTTATATTCGCTCAGAAAAACACTGTTTTAACATTATATATACACACACATATATATACATAAATAGACAGTAATACAATAAAATGTAACAATACTTTCCTCTTCATCAAAACCATTCTCCAAAAAGTCACCGATCTCTTGTTGCATGGCTAGATGGACACCACTTTTGTCACCAAACCTCCTCACTCCCCCATTTGAACTTGGGCTCTCGGTCCAAATCTTACCAAGAGTCAGAAGCCCACCCCCGCCTTGAACTCATCTCCCTTACAGACGTACATACCACAGAGAAGCAAAACCCTACATCATGAGCGTGGCTTGCATACCAGTTGGCTTACGCCCCATTATCTACAGAACCAAAACATCCATGGGCCTGCCTCAGTTTGCATGCAGTTCCTTAGCAACTCAGGATGAGTACTTTGAACCTGCAGGTTATGAAGCAGTGTCCTGAACTACTACCCTACCTGCTATTTTTCACATCCCTTCACCAACACCCACCCCAGTAAAGGAAGTCTCAGTGTTTATGGGGTATAAAACACACCAGACAAAGCAGCCAGGAATGAAGATCCCTACCACATCCCTTTATTGGGCCATTCTCTACCCTGACACCATGCGCACAATGGGCCAGTAAAGTCTGCCGTCCGCCACGTCAATGGGACCCCCCGGCCCCCCGCTGTGACCATTGTGTGGAGTGCGATGTTACCCAGACCTGACGCCGAGCGACTCTTCCGCCCATTCCTCAGCCCAGGAGGAACGGCAGAGATTACGTACCGGGCTCTGCGGGAACCCTCTCCAGCAACGGCTCATAAATGAGCGACACACGGCAGATTTAAGCCCGCTAAGCTATCAGCTCGCCTCAGCCAGCCTTTCATTGTGTAGCCTGGAGGTTAACCAGCCGCAGACACGGCATTCACCTACCAATTAACGTCGTTTGGTGTCCCTGCAGGCACTCGCAGGCACGTAAATCGTGGCACGTTCAAGTAATAAATTTAGTGGGACCCAGAGCATTTAGCTTACATCGCTGAGTCACATCCCGTTGTATGCCTGGGAAACCATCCCAGCTGCACCTTGTAAACGTGCCGGGGAGCTACTCAGCATTTGGCTGGCCCATCTGGAGACTTCGATCGAGATTTCTGTCTGGTCTTCCTCAGCGCCATAAATATCTTCCCTGAGTCCTCATCTTGCTTTGAAAGACATCAGTGGCTCGAGTGACTCAGAATCACCCAGTGGAGCCAAGAGAGACTCTGACTTACACAGCAGAAACCCAGTGCGCCTCAGTCACTTGACCCCCAGCCCCCTGTGCACCAAAGCCCTCTACTCCTCCCACCAGAATCTGCCCCCCACCCACACCATCATTACAAGGGGGGCAGGAACTGGACCCCCTTAATAGGCCGTTCGATTACATCTCCTCCCAGGTCCTCAACCTGCTCGCTCCTGAAGGGGGGGCCGGAATCGGTAACCCTTCACACAAGGCCTCTTTGTATGGACTGTACAGACAAGGGTGGGGGGTAATCGAGATGCCCCCTGCCCCCCGCCATCAGGGCCCCAGCGTAGCTGAGTCTCAGGTGTCCTTCCCTGTAGGACCACCTCCTGTTCTGGCCTGTGCACAGACCAGGTGAACCTCCAAAGCTGTGTCCAAGGACAATCCCTTTAACCTTCAAATGGGCCATAAAGAGAATGGCTGTAAGGGGAGGGGCTAACAGTGGATACAGCCATTCAAAACCACCGTGTGTTGTATTAGGAAACCTAGGCTAACAGCTGTAAAGTTTATTAATGTGAGTGCATGTGATTAATGGCAGCTGACGGTTGATCCATCTGACAGGCCCAAAATCCCAAAAGCCAGCAGAAATCCTGGTGATTTCAGAGATATGAAGGCTTTTGCTTCCAGTCTCAGCAGAGACCCTGATCTTGTACCCCTGAACAAGAGACCTATTTATTTTATATAGGTGCATGAACGTAACACTGCAAGCAAAAGTGATAAAATTTCAATGATTGATTAGGTAAGTAAATGGTATTTAAAGAACAGGTAAACCTCTATAACCTACATTACTGCTGTCACTCTCAATGCATGCATTGGTTCTGTATGCACTTTGTAATCGAAGGACAGACTGAATTTTATGCACAGGTGTGACTTTCCCTACTTACTGTACTCTGGCAGATGAGCAGTGGGGGAGCAGTAAAGCGACCCAACAGAACCACCTTTCACACTCAGAATACACCGGGCCGCTCACAATGCAGGGCACCTGAGCAAGGTCCCGAATGGGTGGAATATGAATGAGATACATTATTCATGAGACAGAAAGCATGTCCGCCTTCAGCTGTGAGCTTTCCCTCCCAGAGACAATGGGGGGTCTGTACATGGCGAAGCCAAGAATACAAAACCAATACCGAACGGTCTGGAGCCTTGGGAGGGCGATCACATGTGCACGTCATCAGGGAATAGCGGCTCGCGGTTCTGTAGCCGTTACAGCTACAGATTCCCTCCCTCTTGCAGGTCATGAGGGTCTCCGAGTCAAAGAATCCTGGGCAATTCTATTCTGGGTCTTCGTAACCTGGCTATCGCAGAGTCAACAGAAGAAACAACAAAATAAAGAATTCAATAAAAGAGCGTTTGTGCACTCTAGAGGGACTTGGAACCTAAAGCATATGATTAAGACATTCCTTAGCTGGGGGGATAATTATATACACAAGGACCTCTATCCTGCAAACACAGGTATAATCTAGAGCCCCATCCTGACCCTTAATCTGACCCGAGACCCTTCAAGAACCGCTCTTTATTAAAGATTCCCAGCAAAGCAAGCAAGGAAACCACAGGAATGACCCGCCTGCCTCAGCATTAGGGCAGGGTTCCTCCACTTGGGGTTCACATGACCATTTTTGTTGGGTCATGGAGTTTGTGTGGTTTTTTTATTCATATATAGTTACTTTTACCATCACTTTGCTCGCCCACCCTAGTCAACAACTTTTAATGAGGGCCTTAAGGAATCTGAGACGATCACACAGTTGTGCTTTCGATTCCACCTCCATTAAGTGAAGAAAGGACGGCCAACAGATTTCCTCTAACATCTCCGAGCTGCTTCCAGTGTGGATTCAAGAAAATCACAGTGCCCCTGTCAAAAGTCCAGGTCAACTGAGCATATAATCAAACTAATTAAGGCAGTGGTTACCTGTTCCAGCAGCTGTCTCGTTACACTCTGTCACACGGTAGACCCCAGGCCAGATTGGGCCCCCCCCTTCACTCGGCACCATTTATCTCGGCTGGCGATCTAATCTTCCCCAGCGATGAGAGGCAAAGCACCTCCCAGTCTCTGATCCTTCTGCGTCCGCCTTAATGGTTAAGATTAAATCGTACCTTTCAGCTGTCCCGCCTGGGAGTCACGCCAAGGCAATTTAGCAGAGGCTGCTGCTTTTCCTGCCGTGGTCTGCCAGTCTCCCCCTCTTCCTCTACTGTCTCTTGGACCATAGATACCCAGCCTGCCCCCAAGACTTTGAGCTGTGTGCAACCCCAGCTATTCAGGACCTAAAAGCTCCACATAGAAACCCAGAAACTATAATGTCACAAAAATATTCTAAAAGGCAGTAATGTATAAAATGTAATGTATAAAAATAATGGATGTTTACCAACATCAAATGCTGAACAGCTGAACACAAAAAACACTCAAAAGTAAATGAACAATATCTTGTTTTTAATCACGGGGAACAATTATGCCGGCACCACGCTGGCATGGAGTGCAGCTAGTGCACAGTTCTGGATGTCCCACGACAGACACGGGGGGGGGGGGGGTCGAAGCACTCGAGGAACGAAAGAGGAGCTATGTCCCCCAAGGCGCCCGCGAGGGCTCAGAGGAACGGAAGGATTTACAGAGAAAGAGAAAAATCCGGAAAGAAAACCAAATGCGGAGAGAAAATGAAAGGTGTACAGACATATCAACAGGCAGTTATTAAAAAACAGCTCAGGGAATAAAGAAAGCATGCAAGCATTGCGGTCAGAAAGACAAACAGAAACATGCTGTGTTAATGCTTATTATGGGTTGGGGCAGGTTGGACTATCCCAGCTGCAGCCCGGGCCAATAGGAGCACAGAGTGTGCGGGGGCCATTTTCCATCCATTATCACCTCAGACACCCAGAAAGAGAAAGACAAGCGTATTCCCTGCACTTCCCGCCTTTCAGTGCCAGGGCCGCGCCAGAATTTTAAGGCCGCCTGCGATTAATTCGGAGCACGTGGGTCGAGGACACGGAGGACAAAGAGAGATGGAGGAGAGTCCGGGACGCCTTCAGACATGTTGACAAAGCAGGCCTGCCGAGCGCAGGAACCTCTGGTGGGCGGGGACGCGGACGAGCGCGGTGAGACTCCGAGCACGGCGCCGGTGGGGGGAAGGGGGGTGTAAAGGCAGCCGCGACCCGGCACAGCCAGGCATACCGGGGGCGAGGAGCTAACAAAGTCAACCATCATTAATCTCGGTGAAGTTGTCATGCAGTCGCTTTTCATCCATCATGAGAGTCACCCCCCTATTGTGGATTTCAAGCCCCCCCTCCCACTGTTAGTTTAGAAAAGGGCACAGTTTACATGAAAAGGTACGGCCAGGCCATCGCCCCTATGCCCCTCCCCCCAGCTCGGTTCCCATATAAGGCCAACTGGCGGCTCAGGACTCCATCAAGGCCTTGCTAGACACCCAGATGCGCCCATGATACGCAGAGACTGCTCGAACCCTATCTTCATGGGCTCCTGGTGACCAGTAGGTAGAGCTAAAGACCTGCCTCCTTAGTGTGGCTCAAACTGGACCAGGAAGTGGGCGTGACCCCCCAAGCCCCAGTAATTCAGGACTAATCACCATTCCTGGGTCACAGCCCGTCAATACAAGAAAAAACGGGTGTCACTTTGAAAGGGGGGAGGGATGGGGACAATATGGAGCATATTAAATTACATGTGTGAGGGGCAGAGGTGAAGCAGGCATACCCCCCCCCCCAATCTGTAACCACAAAGAAGGATGAGAGTAACCAGAAAAAGCTTGAAACTGTGCAGAAGTGTCGAGAACCAGATACCACTTGGCCGGGCTGCACCAAACCTGTAACAAGTGTCACAGGTCATGACTCCAGCTGCTGCTGTCGCATAATCAAGGGCAGCTAAACAGCTGTGAGCCGTCAGCTCCCTCTAGCTGCCTGGCCCGCCCCAGAGACAGACATGTGGCACCGCGTGACCCCAAGTAACCACTCAGGATTAGGTTTGGTCCCTGAAAGGAAGCGTCTGTAAACGAGCTGGCAAAGGAAACAACATTTCAGCACCAAGTTCAGCTAAAGAAGGTTCAGATTTTGAACGCTAATAAAACACGGGGAAAGAATTAGTCTCCACGAATTGCCAGTAATCACAGTATTACAGAAACGGTAAAGCTCTTCTGAGCACTGGACTGCATTCCATCAGATAGACAGAGAGGGTGCCGTCCTACCTTTACAAACACTCCATGCTGTAAGGCAGGGGTATCAAACTCCAGTCCTGGGGGGCGGAGCCCAATGTAGCTTCGTTCTTCCCCAGTTCCACCACAAATGATTCAGCTCAAAAGCTGTGTGTCAATTAGCACAAGGAGTTGAATCAGGTGTGTTAAATGAGGGTAAACCCAGAAATGTGCAGGGATCCGGCCCTCCAGGACTGGAGTTTGACACCCCTGACATAAGAACTGGTTAAAAAGCACAGCAGCCCTGACAGGGAGTTGTGTACCCAGCAACCCATGAACTCCTGGCCTTATCAGAAGCCCTTGGTGTAAACAGACACTTCTGTTTCTGCCTCATGGCTGCGAAAAACCAGACCTGAAAAAAATACACTCCATTCTCAGCTCTCAATAAATACTGATTTCATTAATATTTTCAGCTCTGACTTCTCATCATTAAACCTTATTCTTTCAGTCGTTTGCTTATATCTACAGATGTTAACGACTCCATAAACAGCTTCCTAATCATGGGGTCTTGCCCTGGAGGGCTTGCTGAGGGACTGACAGACAGTCTACAGGGAACCACAGATACAAAAAGTGAGGTAACCTTCTCAGTGCTGTGCTGGACAGCATAGTCACTCACAGTCACACAGGGCGTTTGGAGTGGGTTTTGCGGTGTGTGTCTGGGAGGGGAGAGGTTGTACAGCTCACTCTTGGCTGCTCAGGGAAATCACTCACAGACACGCCTGCCCCCACCCAAGCTGCCTGTGACACAGGTCTTCAAGCTCGGATGATCAAGAATCCGGATTACAAAACACACAGGGTGGACAAGCTGAAGGAAGCGAAGGTGAACAGGCGTAGCAATTAGCATTGTTAGAGAGTGCGCTTGAAGGTCAGCTTTTTGCCTGAAACATGCAATAAGTAGGCCACCTAAAAAGTAAGATGCTGATCGCAGAGGCTCCAAAGTATGGTACCTGTCACTGTTACACTGTTGTAAACAGGCTAAGCGTAACAGAAGGAAAAACATAATTCACTACTTGGGTGCAATATCTGCTGAACCGTAAATTTTGATACTGTTTCCCCATACAGACAAAAACGTTTGAAAATCAGGTACAATATTCCATCTTATTTACACTATAATAGACGGATCAAAGAAGGCTTAATTCTCACGCCTAAAAACCCGTTTCGTTCATTATGCAGAACACCACATTCAGTAACCGAGTAACGTTTAACATTAAAACACCCTTTAAGTTGCTTCATTCGCATCCACAAGAGTGTTTCCCATCGTAAAAACGTTATCACTGTCTCGTTTTTTTTCCTTCAATATCGTTATGTTATTTTAAACGTGATTTTTTTTGTTTCTGTAGGGTTGAGAATCCCATTTAAATCACTACGTATTATGCACTCACTAATAAATAGAACGATTTAGCCACATATAAATATTATTATATACTTTAATTTAAAATGAATTTCATTAAGATGCTTCTTTAAGAACCTTCATTTTAAAAACGAAGTATTTTCGGACATACCGAAATCAGTTTGCGGTAATAGATCAGGGAACCTGGCAAATGTTAGAGGCGGACCCCCCCCCACAAACAGCACACACAAACAGAACTGCACAGGCGTATACGTATAACCCCAAACCCACACACAAACACGTAAAATACACCTAAATAGAACAAACACAAATGCATATACGTTTCCGAGGAAACGCATCACAACATATTTTTGTGTATTAGGTATATCAAATGCTAATTTCTCCTTCCCATCCAGATTCACAAAAGTCATATTGCACCGCGTTTGAACACATTCTACCGAGACTGGGGAGTCTGAAAGCCCCGGTTCAGACAGTATACAAAGTTTCGGCCCATTGTGTCCCAAGCCTAAACCGTCAGTCTGAGCGCATTTCAATAGGGTCTCACAATAGCTTTTGTCGGTGCAGCTGGCTTTGGACCCCTCAACAGCCTTATCTGATTGCGGAGAATTAAAATCCATAAAGCCCGGGTGCCCTGTGGGATCCACCTTAAAATCGCACGCCGACCTGAGATTTGCGGCTTTTAAAATTAAACCTGTGTCAAAGTTACTATCTTGGACTGCGAAGCCTCTGCCCATTACACAGACCGCGTCTTACCGTCAGTGCAAACTCCTAACGCTGCTGCGGGGATCAGAGCCAGGATTGCTTCGTACCTCCGTCCCCGCCGGGGCTCAGCTCCCTGTATGCCGCTCCCTGTCCGCCGCTGGCGGTGACCGTGGAAGGGCGGAGTGAAAGACGAGCGGAGGCGGGGTGCAGGAGCAGGTAAGAGAGACCCAGGATCTGGAGAGGGTGTACTGCCCTCCTGGTGCCTTCTACTGCCAACCAGTCTTACTGTTATCACTACTTATTTAGATATATATTTTTATACTGAGTTGCACAAGCTAAAACTCGAGATTCAGTTGCATAAATTGCATTAATAATTCACATTATATCCAATGGTAAAATTAGCAGTCTTTGAAATTCAATAAACCCTAAGATTAAGTAATCATTGACACGCACCCTCAGGTAGGCTATCTGACATGTTAATTATTTTCAAGAAAGCACGTTTTCGGCTCCATGCTAATGCCTGAAAAAGATCCCAGAGGAGTCATAGAGGTGTAAAGTTTTATACGACTTTATTTATACCTTTTTCCACGCTTAAAAATACACCGTACAGTAATAACTGGCATTACCCAAAATACTAACCGGTTACAGACCGCGGTATTTATGTGTTATTTGTGGTGTCGATTTTAAACCCAGTTTTAACCGGTAGATCGTTCCCTTTACTCCTATGTATCTTACACCATTAACGTATAAAAAAGGCTGTTTTACATACAGCATGGCACATCTGCAGTTTACACGGCCACGTTTCACGAGATAAATGGACATAAGTTACGCCACAGCAAAATACCCAAAGGATCCACTGGACGGACAGATAGATGGACGATTAATCCCCAATTAGTATCGTCGCCAGGACGTTTGCGCTCAACTTTGGAGAAGAAATTTAAATGTGTTTGAGATGGTAGCGAAGAGCAACACCTGTTTTTGGTCGAGGGTCTTCAGTGTATCATATTTAAGCTTGGGTTTTAAGTTGCTCAAAAATTTACAATCGTGTAACTTTCAGTATACATTCACCAGTTGCCTGGGGTTGACAAGATTAGTGAAAAATAGCCATCAATTCAAAAATTAAGCAATATTCCGTTTTGGTGTAGCTTTAGATTAATAGATCACGTCCAGGGGTACGACTTCAGTGCAACTGAAGTGGGGGGGGGGTGATGTGAACACACCCAGTAACTGGCATTAAGCTGCAGAAGACTTTCTTAAGTATGTTCAGCAAGTTTATTTAACAAGATGTATCTCAAAGTTAAGGTCAAACATCACTGCGACACATGATTTGGAGGCAAAGCCAGCACGAAGAATTTCTGAGTTACATTTCAATCTTTGGACGGCACATGGCTGATTGGGATTATGGCCATCAGGTGCCTACGTTTAAATTCAATATTCACTGATGAAGGATCCTTCTTCACGTGACCCTGTCCAGTGTGTTAAACAAGACAGGCAGATACGCCAAACAACACACGAGCAACCTTATCTCAAAACAGAAGTGAATAAAACGCATACATATTTTAATAAAGGTATGAAAAATAAAAAAGAAGAACGGAGTCTGGTTATAAAGTATCTCTATAAATATAGAAAATGTCAGAGACTAACACCCAGATGCAATTAGGAAATGCCGGTGTGTGACAGTTTCATTTCCTGTTAAATGATGGCAAAACGTGTGAAAACAGACAGCAGGAAACTGTTAGTAATGATTACCTTTCGGGGTATTAGCAGGATTAATAACCAACATGAAAACCATTGTTTAGAAAAAATAAGATGAATTTATGACAAGTACATTTCTAGGCAAAATGCTTTGATTTATACTGTTTTGACAAACAAGGCAAATTTACATTCAGGAAAAAATGTGATCAGTCCAGTTTTAGGTACAAAATATTAGAATCGAAAGAGTCCGTAACCTGAAGACCGGTTGCTAAGTGGGAGGGGCGGGGGGGGCTGCAGGTCCACAGTTAAGGCATGTGAAGTTACTGTAAGTGCACAGTACGTATAGTATATGCATGTAGACCAAGGTCAGCTGTCACACTGCTCTGATTAATGCAAAAGACAGCTGTCAAAAGACAAATTACCTTTATACATTAACCGATTCATTTAATCAGCACAGGCGAGTTTCCCAATGAGAATTCGCACACGCATGCATGTAAAAATAAACCCGGAGTCCTAATAACCAGCGATCCTGTATAATTCATAGTCGGGGGAACATGGAAATAGCAAACGTGACCATAAATTCAGCAAAAAAAAAAAAAAAACAGCTTCGTTAAAATGCCACCTTTTTTTCTTTTCAAGGCACGATGGACTGATTTGCTGATCAGCATCACTGCCATTATAATCAAACGTACCCTTCCATAGTAAACCTTCCAGAAAAAAACAGCTATAAGCAGTCATACTTTGCTTTGGTTGAATATTACAGGAACCATTAGGATTAAAGATTATGAAGAAATAGCACTGGTCCAGTCATTCTGTGTTGTATCGTTTTGCCCGGTCAAATGAAAACGCACCGAAGTAAAAAGGTATAAGAAGTCTTTTTCTGTCCTGTAGATTTGAACATGCGCCTTACACCCATGCTAATAGAAACAGGTCCGTGTTCATCTTGCGCCATTTCAGATAATTTTGTAAACAGTTTCAGAAGTGCGAAATAAATAAAATATCTGGACAAAAAAATTACAGCTGAATAAATTAGCAACAGAAATTAGTACAAAATAAATGTACAGTTAAATTAAGTTTGTGCAAATAGAACGAAAACAACAAGCTGTCCGTTCTGGTGGACAAAAGAGGGCTAGAGAGATCCTTGTCACGGGGGGGGGGCTTTCCCACCACGCAGGGAAGATTTAACATCCCCGTGCCCTTCCTGAGGGTGTCAGTGTCCAACAGGTCTAAACCCTAAACCCTCAGCAATTTTATTCCATGTTTTGCTTTTCCCTCATAAGATAAGGGATACAGTAAATTCCCTCCTAATGAAGTGACTGTAACAGGTGGGGGTTACTGTTCCTTGGGGGGGGGGGGGGGGAATTTACTGGTATCACCATATGACAAGCCTTCCAGAAAAAATCTAATCAGGAGACAGGGAGGCAGGTCACATGATACGAACGGCCAATCATAAATGTGGGTGTTTGCTGCGACTGTGTTTACCACTATTCAAACCACGCATTTGCATGGGGCCCCCAAGACAAACAGTCACTACACTAAATATTACATGAAGGAATTCTTTATTTAGGAGATGCTGCTGTGGCATCTTCTGACTCAACTTATTTAGTTTTTTGGAACATTTCAGAGGCAATAGGGAGGTGGGGGCAAAGTGGCTTTTTGTGTGGGACCACAGAAACCACAAAGCCAAAGATTTTTGAACTTGAACATGGGAGTCACCAAGAATACCACCAGTGACCAGGACCCTCTGATGGCGGGAGGGTCAAAGCTGCTGCAGGGGCTCTGGAGAGGCAAGCAGTAGTTTTCAGCCTAGGGGTTTCTCCATCTGGTGAACCTCAGCCAGTCAGGGGCTTGAAGGTGAGGAAGGGGAGGTTTGGTCCATAGTTCTTGTTTTGCTTCCATCAGTCGAGACACTTGCTGAGCCTCTGAGATGTGGTTGAGGTAATGAATTATTTGGGATGTGTGTGTGATTGGGGGGGGGGTAGCTTCAGGTCAAGTGGTATGTGGGGGGTGTAATTGTACCAATAGGCAAGCCTTCTGAATACTGCTGGCCCGGAATCCCCTTCTGCAGAAAAAGAAAGTGACAATGGCAGGTGAGAAGCCACTCCCATTATGACCCCATGACCCCGATGCCCCCACAATGTGGTAAAACCCGTTATATAACATTTTTTTCGGTCCCCACAAGAGGAAACTTTATTTTACGTAAATCTGTGACTGCAATCAAAAAACTAAAAATGCCAAAAGTCTTGCATTTTGTTTGATTATGGTTAGGGCTGGGTAGGGGTTACGGTTGTAATTGTTGCGATTAGGGTTTTTCCCATAGATATGGAGAGTCCCCTTAAATATACGAATACAAACGTGTGTGTGTGTGTATATATATATATACATGTACCTGCCCTGCGCTGGACAGATGTCCTGTCCAAAGTGTAGCCTTGCCTTGTGCCCTATGCTCTTACACAGGGATCTCCAACTCATAGGAAGATCCCATAGTACACACATCACTGGCTTTGTTGCAGTTCATAGGATTTAAGGGAGAAAGCCATCATTTTGAGGTTTTATCGCCCTCTAGTGAAGTCTTTCATTAATTCACAGCAAAGTCATTGCCTACATGAATTCCCAATATTAACTATGAAAATACTGGCTGTGAAAGTGATACTTCAGTTTCCTCCAGCAGTACAAAGACATGCAGACAGGCCAGGTGGTGTGTGGAAACTATGTGTAATGTGTCTGAATTTCATCATTTGATAGTAAATTTTGTGTTAAGTGTTGTTTAGTGTTAAATTTAGTGTAAACTTAGTCTCTGATTTGTGTGTGTAATGCAGTGCAATTTTGAAAAGTCTGCCATTTGTCTTACTGAGTGCTTCATTGTTTATTCTTCAAGTCAGACCACAAATAAGACACTTTTTCCATGGTTTCACTCTTTTTGAGACAGGCACCTGGCCGGACGCCTCAGAGAGGTCCTCTCGGCACTCACCCAGTCCATTACTTGCTGCTGTGGCGATGCTGTTGGCCACCGGCGACCCCACTTCCACGGACATAATGACCCGGGGAGGGATAGGCCACAGGGTGGTGACCGGGCCGGATGGGCTTAGCTGTGGAAAAGAAAAAGAACGGGAACTCACTCACACCCAAAAAAAGAGTTCACTTCCCATTTCCATACATGACTTCCCATTTCCATCATATTTATATACCTCTATCGACACCCCCGATAGTTTCTTCGATCCGCTGATAGGTTTCTAGTCAATATCCATCTTTGATGTCCAGTGCGATACACATGAAATTGGGCTCAGGAAGTAGGCTATCATTTACAATGGTTTTGAAAATGGAGTAGAAAGCAGTGAGCTTTGCACCAGTCATATAATTAAATAGCATAAGACGTGTGTAAAAGTTGGTGATAACTGATTAAGAATAATTTGTAATATGAAAGGTTGGGCTGATCAGTTTACATTAGTGAGGGGAATGAGCGCCCCCTGGGTAAAGCAAAAGAAAAAAAAAAAAAAAAAAAAGGCTTACAGCACCTGGTATTCCCAGGCGGTCTCCCATCCAAGTACTAACCAGGCCCAACCCTGCTTAGCTTCCGAGATCGGACGAGATCGGGCGTACTCAGTGTGGTATGGCCGTAAGCAAATGCAGCCCCTGAAATGAGCCCTTTTGTAGGTGACACATCTATATGCCGCTTGCTGACATCACACAGCCTACTCACAATTTTTTTAACCTGTCTGACTCTGCTGCCCCCCCCGTCCAATTCGCCCATTCCCGGAGACAGGTGCCTATACTGACATAGTTTAACTGGTGCTGGAAGGTGTGAAAATGCAGAAGGGAGCTCCTGGACCGTGTCCATACAGTAGAACTAGATCAGCAGGTCATTGATTTTTATTTCCCCTAGTGCTGTGGTCCTCTCACCGATCTGCGCGGAGTGCCCCCTCCTGGCCATGTTCTTGGCGCGCACGGCCTCCTTGATGCGCTCCACCTCCTGCTGGTAGCGCTTGCGGTCGCGCGCCGCGTTCTCCTTGGCCTCCTTCAGGGCCGACTCCAGCGCCTT
>JAODLC010000001.1:51243710-51255625 GCA_026781145.1 Hippopotamyrus pictus
GGGCGGTGTTCAGGCCCAGCAATAACAAACGCAAAGTAACATGTCTCAGTAGTTTTAGCAACATTTATGACTTCTTGGCACGATCGTGGCCACTTGGCAGATTCAGCTTATAATAAAGTCTGAAACTAGGTGCCAATGCTGAGTAGCATGTTTGTTCAGGAGTTTGACTTCATTACAAGATTAACAAGTTAGCAATTGAAGCTAACTGTGTAATGCATACCCCAAAAGGACGGACATCAAGACAAAAATCTGGGAAAAGGACAAAGCACTATGCAAATAAACTAAGGCCTAGTAAATCGATCCACTACAGATCCAGATCAGAGACATCTACTAGCAGTCCGCAGTAAACACAACCATGAAAGGAAAATGCACCCAGAAGGAATCTGGCCTGAGCGGTAATAAAAAATGGAAAAAAACATACAGATCAAAAATGACAGGCCTGTCCGATGCAGCACTTAACAGCAGTCCTGACCATGAGTTAGAAGTTGCCTAGGTAAGCCAAGGTGTGTTGCTCTCTGCTGGACTGGATGAGGCCAGTCTGGCTGACACTTTTCATATTCCTACTTAAGGCTGGTTCATACTTCACACAGATGTGGCAGTGCTACATCACTACCTTGGACACCGCAGAGAGGAGCTGCAATCGAAGCTGGGCAACATTTGAAAATTCATACAAGGGAGACTCCGCTAAGTGATGTAAGTGAACCTTGATCAAGAAAGATAACAAAAATAGCTAGCAGATTTGAAGAATAATTGACTAGAAGTCCAGAAATATTGGCATTTATACAATTCCTTGCTACAGGATTATAAATACTCAAATTCCCCATTAGTTTAGTTTTATACTTAGTTGTGGGCAGTGGTGGCTTGATGGTTAGGGAAGTGCACTTGTAATCGAAAGACTGCAGGTTTGAATCCCCCACCAGCAAGTCACCACTGAGGTACCCTGAGCAAGGTACCGTCCCCAAGCACTGCTCTCCGGGCGCTGAATTAGCTGCCCCCTGCTATGTCATGAAAGTCACATATGGGTTAAAAGCAGAGGACATTTCGTTGTTGCGCACTCTGTGCTGTGGTGTGTTAACAATAACCACCTAATTCTAATATGTATTTTTGGTTTAAATTTAGTTTAGTTTTCGCTATGGTTTCATTAGTTTTGATTTTAAAGATCTAGTTTATATTTTAAGTTTTTGAAATTTTATTTCTAGGAAAGGCAGAAGGATGTTGCTTCTACAAAATGGTGAATATTTTTGTATCTTGTTTTATGGAAATATGGTCATGAACGATAATATGCCTGACTTGCATACTGCAAGTCCATAGTGCACGGATAGTTTTTAGTAAAATTCTTATTTATTCTCATAACATCCATACCACATCTCATAAATGTGACTAAATGTGACTAAATGCTCTACAGTTTAACCCCAGGTCTAATGTCAAAGTACACAGCTGCCAGGCGAATTCGTGCTACAAGAACGGACATTCAGGATTGCAGACGGGCCAGCACTACGGCATGCCCACTTCCGCGTAAAATATGAACCCATCCTACAGTACATGCTGAATACCTCAGTAGCCAAACTCAAACCCTTCCATTCTCAGCAACAACAAATAAAGCCATCAGCTGCCTACCTGAAGCACCTTTTCTGGAAGTACTGAGAGCAGTGGGAGATGCTCCTGACACCCTGCTGCTCTCATTCAAGCTCACTTTTGTCCTGCTGCTGTCCTTGTGCTGTGTTGACCGGGGCCGGAAGCACCGCAAGCGACATGCTTTAATATTACTTATTATCTCCGCAAGTGAGCCGGCCTGCCCAGGAAGTGTTCTGGAAGCATTTGTCCATGTGGAAGGGTCCATAAAGGCTGCACTGTCAGGACCGGAGGTAAACACTTCAGGGTCCAGCGGCTTCAGGATCTGATCATATTCTGATGACGTCCGATCCAGAATAACCCTGAGAATGGATGGAACAAGCTTCCTGTGACTTTTTGAATCACCCACAAACCAAAAGAGAAAACCCCAGCACCGCATGCATGACTCCAAATGTGCAAATGTCCCACGAAGCAGGGGTCGGCATACCGGCCGCCGCGGCCCACCCTGCGCCGGGCCAGACCCAGACAGCGCCAGGGGACGGACAGGACCACGTGGGAGTGCCTGAAGGGCAGCGGCGGCATCCCAGCCAGCTCAGGGTGATCCCATAACAGGTTGCTGCTTTGCTCCAGTGACTGCAGGGGGGTCAGATGGTGGGGCAGTTACACAACTTGCCTATTCTGTTTGTTGCTTGTTTTTGTCATCTGCATGACACATGCGACAGGACAGCTTTGGCTGCATGAAACATCATTCATCTACCAGATTTTAAATATCACTATCTGATAGTGACCTATATTTTATATTTTTAAAAAAAGGACAAAGTAACTCACAGCATGATACTGGCATCCAGCTTTCCTTCTGAATGCGAAAAGCCCATCAGGGTCATTCTCCTCATCTGGTTCAGATGCAGGAGACTGGACCTGCGTGAAAATACAGCACAACTTATGCATGCTAAAAGGTGTAGGGGACAAAAGTACGGTTAAGCTCTGCAGAAAAATGACACAACAGCTGAAAGCACTAACTATTAATGTGGGAAATGGAGATGACGCACAAATGGCAGAGGGGTATTCAAGATGCACTCACCTGTGGGTAGTCCTCGTCCCCGGAGCTGTGAAAGTCATACTGCTTGATGTCACACTTGCTGATTGTGGATTGATCAGTCCGGGGCTGGCGGAAGGTGTCAAGTTTTGCTTTTTTAATGTGATGTTTCTTCTTTGGTCGAACCTCAAAATGTGAGTCATCCCTAACTGAGATGTGGGGTTGATGCTGCAAGAGGAAAATAGGGAACAAAACCCATTCTACTCAACACCGCAATACAATCTGTAACTATGGTTATCTAGGTCAAACATTACTGCCATGTATCCATATGATAAAACCAGAACTCAAAAAATAATTGAAAATTACCTTTATTTTATTTTCTATTTTGTAGTGGTTTCCATTTGAAAGAGATGGAATACTATAAACAGGTTTCTCTGTCAGCGGAACAGCCACTTCATTAAGAATTTCCCCTCCAAAATCCCCAAGCTGATACCTGCAAACACACAAATGTGGACAAAAAAGGTTTTCCTTTACAGCAGAACTGGACTGTGAAGCTGCTTACAGACTCACACCACAGCAGACACAGAAGTGGACTAGCAGAGAAACACTGAGAGCCCCTCACCTTTTCTCTACCACCTCCAGGGTCAGATGCAGAAGCTCCCGTTTAGACTTTTCTCGCCTTTTGATCATTTCTAAGATGGTCACCGTCCGGCTAAATTCCCTCCTCAGCTTCAGCATCTTCTCATATGAGGCCTCATCATTCTTACGATTCTAGCAGGGGGTGAACAATATGAAAAATGAATAAAGCGCAATGCAACAACAGGAGCTGAGAGTGATTTTGGGATAACACGGCTCTCTCACCTTCCTCGTCTGCATCTTTTCCGTTCTCCGTCGGAAGGCCACATACGGGTCATTGTTGGTGGAGCCGTCCCTCTTCTCCTGCTTGACCTGAGGAATGAGTGAGGGCCCTCGGCAGTTCTTCCGCTTCCTCACCCAGTAGTCGTACACCGACTTGAGAAGGTAGTCGTCCTCATTTAGCAACAGTTTAGCTTCTTGAAAACTGACAAGCTGCAGAAAGATTGGAAGGTTCTTAGAAAACACAGGTTGGTCAGCCAGGACTCCACTGAGGTAAATGCAAAGAGTGTTACCTTCACACAACCATGCACACACAGTACCTGGTTTGTGCTAGCCTTCTCCAACCTGTCCACCATGTTTTCAAACTGGACTTGCTTTATCTCCATCTTTCGATTGAGTCTGTTGAGGAGTGTTTCATCCTCAGAGTCCATGTCATAATCAGGCTGCTCATTGTCCAGGCTGAATGCTGGAGGAACAGACAAGGACTGATTATACCTTTGTGCATGATGGAGCATAAAGGAACACCACTCCTTATCCCATCTGTTAGGGATGCAATGATGAAAATACAACACCTCTCTAGATGAGACCAGACCGACTTACAACAGAGCAGTAAAATACCCAGGTAAAACAGAATCTGTTTGGTGGAGCAATGAATTCCAGGTCAAAGGCCACTCACGCTGAATGTGGATGAGCTGTTTAGGGATCCTGAACTCCCCCTTGTACAGACGGTCATAATAGGTGATGTTGCTCTGAGCCTCGGGCACTGGAATGACCATAGTCTCCTTCTTCTCCCTGAAGACCTGCTGTGCCGAAATGGCTCTCTGGAGATGGTGTTCCTAGGAGACACAGCGCAATGGCTTCTTATCCAGCCTCCCCACAAACCCCTGTGCTACTGCTCCCAAGATACAGTGTAGAACTGATGAAATCAGCTGAAATACTGTCTACGCAGTAGCACAGACATGCGCACACACTTCAGCTCTACACACCACTCCTCACTGGTTAATAAGAACAGTCCAAAATTTTGTGCTAAAAATAAAATGAAAACACCATTTTCTAAAACGCTCGCCATCATCATCTACCATTCAAATCAATTAAAAATATCCATCAACAGGCAAAACTTTCTCACAGCTTACCACTAGTTATCCTAGACAAAAGGCAGGGGTATAGCCTGAACTGGATGCCAGTTTATGAAAGGACACATATGTATACACACTCTCACACAGACAAAGGGCTATGATGCACTCATTTTCCAAACTGCATGTCTGAGTACTGAGGGAGAAAACACACATTACATGTAAACTTCACACATGGAAAGAAACTGGGATTCTAACCCCCCCCCACAAAAAAAAAAAAATCCTGCAGGTGTAAAGCAGTAGAGCTACTGCCTGAGAAACCAAGCCACAGTAAGCAGTTTAAGGTACTAGAACAACCCTTGTGGAAATGGAGAAGACAAAAACCTCCAGATTCAAGTCCACTACTCTGCCTACTGCTCCCATATGTTACATTGCACAGTGGTCATGGTCAGTCAAGTTTAATATGAAGCACAAAACTTAGACAAGGGCGAAATGCAACAACGATATGAGATACATGTGGAATTTTGTGAAAGCAACCTTTTATAGAAGATAAAATATTTTTTAAAATCAAGGAAATGACAACACTCAGTAAACCATAACCACTGGCAAATTCATGCAGGTATAATCAAAAAGGCTTGTGATACAAAACAAGTGGGAGAAAATGTTTGTTGAAAGAGTAACCCATTCAATCGTTGGATCTTTTTAAAAAAAGCTTTGTTCAAGTTTCAACAGTTTAATCATTCTCCCAACAAATGTAACATTGAAATCACTTTGAATATAATGGAAACATACAAATCTGACTGGTTCACAATTTCAAGCGAGAGTCACCATTGCTCCAGGTACTGGTAATGACTTGAAAGGAAATGATGCTTTAATGAAATGGAAAAAAACGCCGTAGCCGTACTACATATCAAAAATGTCTAACAGCTAACTTCATTGGAGATATTCAGTTTTATTAAAATGGTGTCCAGTTTGTAAACAGCCCTGAACGCTGGACATCCTTACCACTACACGTCGGACAGACCGATCGGGCGGTATTATAAGGTTTTGGGGGACAGACGGCGTCAGCAACAGTTAATTGGGAGTGTCGGTCTGTTTTAGCTTACACTTTTCATGCACGAAAACACCACCGAACTGCGCTGGACCGCTTTTGCGCAAATCACAACACGCGTAAATGAACACAAGCCGCCGGCTACAACTAATCACTACACGAAGTGGTGCCGGGCATTCACGACCGCACTTACGCACACATATATTGCGTCACATCCGGATTTACCGCTACCCTACGCAAGATACTTTCTCTACGGTAAAAACGTAAAAATACACCCTCGTACTGGAATAGACTACGCCATGTACGTAAAGTGCGCTGACTCCTGCATATCCAAATCAACTTTTGCGCCAATATCGTTGCGTAAATACATACAGAATACCGATACCCTGCTTACTCGGGGCGTAACAACAAAATAATATAAAAACATTTTCTCCCTACCAACTCCTCTTCTTTCTCCATCCCGGTTGGCATCTGAGGCACGGCCCGGTTGATGGATAGGCAGTCGTTGAGGTCCGGAAGGTCTCTGTTTCGGTATACGGGGAGAGGTTTGGCGGCGTCTAGCGCCCGCGCTCGGAAGGATAGTTTACTCATCGTTTTCGTCTATCTCAACAACGTAAACGTGAAGGAAACATGTATCCCGTCAGAATCCGCATAAAATTTCGGTCGAAAGAGACCGAGGGACCCGACGCGTTTCACTGTGGTCGAACTGACAGGTTCCCGTTGGCGGGTGATCCAGTCTGAGAAGCCATTTTTTGTTAAGTTTAACTGGATTTAAAGCCCTTTTTCTCTCGTTCGATCCGCTCCCTGCGCCATGAAAAACATGGCGGACATTTCCACAAAGCGGCAAGGCGATCCCGGCAGCCAGCGCGAGACGCCCGACGACCGACGCGCGCGGGCCGCGGCGTTGCGCTGCGCGCGCAACTCACTCTGCACACTTGCACGCGCATGTAACATGTAACATGTGGGACGCAAGAGCTGCATGTTGGATACGAGAGTGTATGTGTTGGATGGGGTTGTGTCAGATTTGTCCTGTCCTTGAATGAATCATATCTGCACAACTAGTCGAAGCTACATAGAAAGTCATTGTAATTGCAGTTCTTCAGTCAAATTGTTCAATCTTAAGTACACACATGTAGTTGGTAGTAACTGGCTTTTGTCCGATTTTTTTAAACGACGTAGCCAGCATTAAAACTGAAATGAAAACCGGATCTTTTATATATATAAATATAATACAATACAATGTCGTATCTTCCGCTGTTCTTATATGGAAGGTGGAGTGATGATTGTTCAAGGTCTTTGCTTTAAATACAAATTTATGGTACCGAGTATTTATGGTATCCGTATCATTTGTACGCATCTTGAAATCATATACTCTATTGAAAAACTTTTACTTATTCAGTCTTAACTTTTCTCTATTTCCCACATCCCATTTCTTAAATAGCACTGTAAAAAGAGACTGCAGGCATACGCTTTGCAGGAGACATACCTTTCCTGAAACAGGCCTTACACATCCACATGAAACCTGTTGCCTGTTAGGTTTTTCCATTTGATCTTTGGCGTTTCAGAGGTACATTATTGTACATTTCACAAAGAACATCTTCTTGTAAAAATGACAGGTTAAGTGGGTTACAACAGGTTTGACAGCGAGACATCAGCAATACTTGTAATGGAACTGACAATCTGTTCTAATCAAGTACTGACAGTGACCAAGATTTTTCTCTGCATCTATAGGCCTTACAAGGAGTTTAAGTAAGCAATACTGGATACATTTACACTGAAAACCTGGATTCTGATGGATCCAAAGTCCAAAGTTTGTGGCACTGCACTCCTGCATAGCTGGGGTGCTGAACTCAAAGCCCCAGCACGGCCTGCGCCACTGATTACATGGTTGGTTCCCATATAGTTAAACTATATGATTGACTGACAGCTCAGTTAATCCCACTCACTGAGGGTCTAATTCTCCCCATCAATACTAGCAGGTCGATTCAAATAGCTGTAATTGTACAATATTACATGCCATAAGCTTGGTTTTCAGAGTCCATGGATAGGAAGCAGTTTTTAGCCTTATTTTAGATAAAGCTGAATATGGTTTGCTTTGAGGTACATTTCAAAACCTTATGCAGGCAGCACCATCCCATTATTAGTCATGGGATAACATAACCTTGAAAGGAACATGCATGTACATGGTAACCAGAGGCAGTCACATGTACTGTGCACAGACATGTATTTGTTAGTGTGCCAGGGGGCAAAACCAAGCATGTTTTTTTGCAATACTGCTTTGGCTCCATGGTTGTGTGGAATAGCATCTGCTGAGCAGCCTGATTCCTCATCCGTTACTTACCAGAACTTTGATCCCTCTCCCTACATTTTGAGCTGTGTCTAAATGCATGCAAAGCCATGGTTATGATTTGATGAAAATGTTAAAGCAAACAGATATCATGGAAATAGTATATACTCAGTACAGCATCATTTTATTGCAACTGAATGCAATGTATACCTTTTGTAAATCCCTTTGGAAATGCTAAACACAGCACACCAAAATTTTAGACAAATGTGGCCATCTTTGATCATCTGTATTTTAAAATATAGCTTTCTAAACTAAAACTACTCCTGCCTTAGAAAGATAAAAAAAGAGTAGTTCTGAAATGCAAATAATCTCCTTTAAATATTTATAACGAGCAATATAAACCAAGATATGCCAACGAATTTTTAAGTATGAATGACCATTTTGAAATTTTAACGTGGTGTAACGTTGCTGAAACTGTTACATTGGTGCACCGACTGCATTTCTCACATGTATTTACATTACAATCCTGCTTACATAAAACAGAAATTAAAACCAATGATCATCTTCCAAAAAAATATATATTTCTAGCACCCACGCCAACACTATCTGCAAAAACAAACTCAAGTGCTTAAATATACTTTACAAATTCAAGTGTTGACACAATTATATAAAACAAAAATGTTTTGGTCATACTAAATACAGTTTTTAAGGGTGGGGGATGCAAATACTATATATAAACACTCACAGGCACACTATCAAAGAAAAACCACAAAACAATAGGAGAACAACTCAGGGGAAAATATATATAAAAATATATTTTGAAAGGGAACACATCAAGGTTTAGACAATGAAAACAGTGGAACACTGAATGACAGATCTGACATGTGGGATTCAGTTGTGATCTCCAAGCCATTGCACAAGAGGCAGAATGAACTTTACCAATGGGGCTGATGTCTCCCTTTCCTGGCATCAGTCATATGACTTTTACACAGGCTTTCAATGCATCATGTGATACATAATTCAAAGCACTGCATGACTGTGGACCTCATTGGACAAGGAGGCTATTTCATCCATTTTTGATGGTTAAAAATTAAAAGCGAAGCTTTGAACTAATGATTCCTGGGTAAAACACTGTAAAAATGTGACCATGCATGAGCACGAACAGGTCTGCCTGTTAAAATACAAGTGGACAATTAGACACACTTACGGCAGAATAAACAAGCAATCTGTAACTATGGCAACATGCTGTCCAGCCCCTTGGGTGCATAAATACTGAACTAGGTATGGATCCATCTGTTTGAGAAGCTTGACGCGGTCCCTCCATGCACAGTTATAAAGCAGGTGGTGTTGGTCCATTCAGTGAATTATTGGTGTCTCCCACAGCTCCTGTCCCCTAAAAAGGCAATCCCAACACTGAGGGACACAGGAAACAGCATCCCAGACCAGTAGCTGTCCTGCGCTCTTTCCGCTTTGGGGGATGGTTTATCTTCAATGAAGTAAGAGGAGTGACCACCCTCCAGGGAGGAGTTGGAAAACACAACAAACACTGTAGAAGGAACCTTACATGAAGCTTCAATGGACAGCCACCTAATGCTGCCAGCGGGGACCATTCTGCTTAAGCCCTCCCACCTGATTATTGCATCTGAACTGTCATATCCTAATCAATTAAACAAAAACTAATCAAATCTTCTCAGTGTGATGCTTATAAAAATAAGTAGTGTCTACTTGCAGAAGTCTGTACCCTAAGAAATAGCACTGTCTTCCTGAGTCATCTGTACTATATTAAATTACCCAGTATACAACCTAGCCATGTAACACAGACTAAAAGCAACGATGCAGGTACTGTGTGTATACACACAAACACAAAAACACACACAAATATTTATTAAATAAAAAAATATATTTATATGTTAACTGCTAACGCTAATATTCTGTCCCTCCTGTACAAGAAAAAAATATATAATATGTACACACTAAGGCGCGTCAGTTTACAACTTTAGTATTATTGCCAACTATTATTTCGACTTCAAATAAATATGGTATACATTAATAATGTAAAAGAAAGAACAAAGATTAAGCCTGCTGTTTGAAAAAATAAAAACCAAAGTAGAGAGTAGTCAGTCTCTTGCAGTCGATTTCAGGTCACAAAGACTGTGTGGCTTATTTGGATAAACTGCAGCTGGAGTGTTAAAGGGGAAGGACAAAGTGACCCGTGTGTCTTGATGTTTCCTTGATAAACTAGACCATTCCCAGCATGCTTTATATAGCGTAACAAATGCATATTGCAGTGCAGTAGCCAGACAGACGCATACCCTGGTTTTCCTTGAGTTACTATTTCCCTTTGTCAGACTACAGTCATGCCATTTCTTTGTTTACTTGCTTTACTCACACAACTCTCATATTTACTCAGATGTCCTCCTGCGGGGTTGCAGCATCAATAATATTAAAGGAAAACTGCCGATTTACTATTAATGGATGAACAATGGATTAAAAACCAAGGACTTTCATAAAAATCTTACCCATGATACCAATAGCAATGAATCTGTGATCAGTAGGGAGTAACAGAAAGGGCCTGAACTCACTTAAACAACAGGCTATTGGCCAAACTAGAAGGAGCTAGTGTGTCACACTGGTGCTGTCCCGCTCCTTTCCATGGCCAGCTAGAAGTACTTCTGGCAGGTAAAGTTCATTCTGTTCAGACAAATGTATAGGACCACTTTTCAGGCGTGAAGTGTACATCATTATCCAGGGATTACATAAACCACACCAGAAATCCTGCTGTCCAGTACAAAACAGCAGGCTTCCACGTGATCATAGGAAAGGTTTAGGCTGTATTTTATTATTATTATTATTATTATTATTAATCCTGGAAACACTAAGTTGTATTGACTGTACTGAATAAAAACCAGAGTTTTGCACACATTTTCTGTTTTTTTGTACAATAAAAGATAATGTGCATCAGGTATACTTGTACATGACAATATAATACAATATATACAGCTTTTCTAAATATCACCATGAGATTTCTGAATTGTCTATGTACATATTGAAAATGTATCAGAAATATTTGGACTGAATTTTTTCATATGTATGCGTGTTCTTTTTCCATTTAGTTTTTTCAGTATTCTAGAAAAAAAATAGTTCTTCAGCACGCTGCAGGCGAATTGCATCTGCCGCTGTACAGTCTCTGATTGGCTAATCCAGCACCTTCATGGTCAGTCTGTGTGTTGAGGCAGAATGGGAGGAGACATACTGTACCACTGCTTGACCATAGCACCTGGGGATGGGGTGGGGTCGGTGGGTGTCACTGAAATGTTAAGACATTGTATGTACACAGTTCCATGGTTGGGCACTGGACCGATGGCTAACATTCAGTGTTATCTGGAGATCTTCCTCCGTTTGAGTTTGGGTGGCTTGACCTGTCTGTCTCGTGGTGGCATCTGGTGGACCTGAGGGTAACAGAGAGGGCGGTGTAAGAACCATCCATCCATCTTCTGTAACTGCTTAACCTATTCAGGGTCACAACGGGTCTGGGAAGCTATGGGTGCAAGACAGGGAATAACCCAGGACGGGATGCCAATCCATCACAGTGCGCACACACACCCCACACATTTACATATGTACACCTATGGGCAATTTGTTAACTCCAAATAACCTCAACATGTTTTTGGACTGTAGGTGGAAACCAGAGTACCTGAAAGAAAACCCAGAAGGACATAGGGAGAACATGCAAACTTCACACACATGGAGCCATGGCAGAGACTTGAATCCTAGTCCCAGAGGAGTGAGGCAACAGCGGCAACTGTTGGTGCTCCAAACAGGGAGAGGACTTCATCTGTCTCCGTTCTCCACTCCCTCCGTCACACAGTTATGTCAGGAGGCCATTTTTGTAGCGGTGAGAGATCTCTCAAGGTTGCCCCTATACCATCTCCAGTTTCCTTTAATGCATCTATTTACTGCATTGACTAAGGGTGTACTCACACTAGGCAGTTTGAACCGTGCCCGAGTGCGTTTGACCACCAAAGCGCGGTTCGTTTGACT
>JAODLC010000001.1:51255725-51268308 GCA_026781145.1 Hippopotamyrus pictus
GCTGAAACCCTATGTGAGTGCAGGCCAGAGGGGGAGTGGGGAGGGGGGACAATCGTACTCGGGCCCGGTTCACGGCAAGCATGCCTAGTGTGAGTACACCCTAAGAGGGCCCTTTACAGAACTGCTGTGGCACAGGGCAGGCCAGCAGTTACAGAACCTCTCAACCAATGATCACTCGGAACCAGGTTTTTTTCTCCACATTCCTCTCTCTCATTGGCAGGCTCAGACGTGATATCAGAATAGAGGGAATCCTGATACCATCACTATCCAGAGTGACCAATCGATAGGAAATCACTCCACATTTCAAGAATGAAAAACCACTTTTTATATTTTACTTTGCCAAGTGGATGCAGGGACTACATTAATAGTGAAACAAAGGCAGAGAAGGTCAATTGATGACAGAAGGCCAGTGCAGCGATACTCACACTTCCCGTCATGCTGTCCAGCCCGCTCATCGCCTCCTGTATAGCAGCCTCTAGATGATCATTTAGCTTCCCACCTCTGTCAGGAAAGGAGATATGTTGCCAGGGGCCCCTAATCAAGCGCATCCAGATGTGTGTAAATATAGCGCAGTATACAGCACCGTATGCATATATGAATGGGGTACACAGGATCTGCACATGCAGGATTTCTCTAGCTGGTCAAGGAATGAGAGATGTGACTAGGCTCTGAAGGGAGGCTGCGGGTCAGTAAGGTATCACCCCCCCTCCCACAATGAGGTCATTCAGACTGTCAGGCTGGGAAGCCACGCGTGGCATGTGGGGGAGGGGCTCACTTTAATAATACAAAGATCCAATGGGGGAGGGCTTTCATCTTTGACAGGGGCAGTATAGTGAAAGGACAGAGAGAAGAGCTACACAGATTTGACCCTCAATGCTGTAGGGCCACACTGGATGCAGGAGAACCAGTCTGCATGGCCTGCTAGGGACCCCATGGCAGGAAAACACTGCAGCCTGCACATGGATGGCCGGGCAGCCAGGCGGAGAACCAGCACCGAGACCATCGTTGGGTACAGCCCCTATACCCACATAACTATTCATTTATATTAAAACTATAATTAACAAAAGTGTGGCACATGAAAGATGGCTTATGGAACAAGGATTACTCTCACATCAGCACAATGAGTGGAGAAAAACCAATGAAAAAGCAGGATGTACTGTATGAGTTGCTGAATGTGAATGGGGTACAGGTTGTTTACAAGCATCTGTCTGCTTGCCATGGTCTTCACATACATGTCACTTACTTCCCGTTCCTCTTCGTGGCCCTGCTGAGCGCTTCCAGGTCCTCTGTTAGTGTCTTCAATTTCTCTGGTTCCACCTGGGTGAATAAACGAGCAGACAGATGCATTAGGAAGGCACCACGGACGCCTGGGGTTAGTGGCGGCCTCTCATCTGGGGCAAAGCGACCTCCTTTGAATGCTATGGTCAGATCAGCAAAGGTGGCAAGTGTGGGATTGAGGTAATGGATGACAAGGCGGGTTTTGGGAGTGTCCCACCTTTCCCTGCCGGCTGTCTTGCCCCCCAGGGTGGTGCGTTTGCTCGGCCGTGCCCAGCTTGCCGGCCCATGGGGGAAAGCCCTTGATCTGGCCCCACAGCAGATCACCCACGTTGAACATGCGGGGCCGGTAGTGCAGGAGCTCACTGGAGCAGGGCGAGTCAGGGTTCCGCAGCTCCTCCTCACTGCTCAGACTCTTGGTGTCGGAAGGACTTGGTGCGCAGCCGTTGTGGTAGCCGTTATAGAGTACATAGTCCTTGGCAAGTGGGCCCTCCAGGCTGGTGGAGGAGCCCGGGGACCCATCGTCGGCCAGCAGCTCTGGCCTGGGATGGCCCAGCACGTCCTTGTAGCCGCAAGGCAGTGGCACGCCGCCATTCACCTGGCTGTAGCGCTCCACTGTCTGCTCCAGCCGCTCCCTGAAGTTGGCTGCGGCTCGCTGGCAGCTGCGGAAGTGAGGACTGTCCTCGGGCTGGGTACTGCGGTCGTGGGGGGGCTCAGGGCGAGGGCTGTCCCGGACACGGGCCGAGCACTCGAGGTACTCATCGCCATGCCATGGGGGAGGGCCATCCGAACATGGTGTAGCATCATGCTCCCATTGTCTCCGGGGGGCACCTCGTCCTGGGGAGCAGAAGCGATCATGGTCTTCTGTGCCCTCGGGGTTGCCCTTGACACGCTCAGAGTCCCTGCAGGGCTGGCACCCCCTGTGGGGGCGGGGCTGTGTCCCCGTCTCCTGGCAAGACAGGCGCTGGCCATGGGCAACAGAACTGACAACATGAGGGAGGCCAACAGGCTCCCTGGTGGAGGCGGTGAAGGCACTCATGGTGCTCGGGGCAGGGGTGGAGGCAGGGCTGGCCTGGGCCATGACTTCCGCCGGTATGCCCTTGCTCGCCGACTCTGCCACTGTCCTGTAGATGGCATCCACAGACTCACCCCGGTCCCCCTCAGAATGTGGTGCACAGGGGCCCTCCAGGAATGGTGGCGGAAACGGTGGTGTCACTGGGTGCTCAGGAAGTGACATCATGTCAGAGCGAGTGCTCATCTGCCTGTTGGGCATCGAAAGGCTCTCTGCCATACCCGTCTAGAACAAAGTCATGTAAAAACAACCAATCATCATCATCATCATCATCATCATCATCAACATCATAAAACCTGATGAATGAATTTCACAAAGAAAATAGTGCACCAAGGTGCAATCTGTAGTCCAATTCATTTTCCTCTATGGCTCACCTGGAAGCTCTGGAAGAGGCAGGCCATGGGGTTGGAAGGGGTACTGACAGAAACGGGACTTTCTGGAAACGGGTGCGGGCCCTGGAATGCCGGGCCCCTTTGTGCCCCCTGCGGAACCCTGTTAGGCTGGGTGTGCGCGAGTCCGTTAAGGATGAGTGTCTGTAGACCACCCAGGTGCTGGTTACCTAGGCCAGAGTTCAGCAAGTCGCTGCCTGCAGGAGCCCAAAGAGAATACAACAGGTGGTCAAAGTCGAATTTCTCAAGGTTATTTTTAAACTTAACCAGTGCATTTCATTCAGTGTTGTTAGAGAACTTATGCACAGGATATATTCGTGCACCAGTATACAAGATATCTGTAGCATTAGAGATGCTCACTTTTATAAACTCTATCATGATGAGCCATGAAATTCTTCATGAATTATTAATGTTTTAAAAGTCCTTTCACAGTGCACAAACTGCATTAACTCTGGCAGAACCTCTGGTAATGTTTAAAACTGATTTAGAGTATGGTGCATTTCAGGTATAAAAATAATTGATAAAGAATGTTTTACTCTGATCTTTAGCACATTCCTACACTGGACTATGGGCACATTATCCCAACATAAGAAAACATCATTCACCTTTCACAGATTTGTTGCAAATTCCCCTAATTAGCCAATAGAGGGAGCTCTAAGCGTTGCCTTCAGAAAACAAGCTAATTGGCTACCTCCCTTTCAAGTGGCCTCTGGGTCATACAGCCAAGGGAAGCTGCAGTCTGTGGGCTGGGGAATCATATAGCAAAGGGGGGGGATGCCAGAACTGATTTTCAGAAACATGCCTACACATAGGAGGCAAAGCCACAATGGAAGAGGGTTTATAGGGTGGCTTTGAAGTTTACGGTCGGTAGAGCCACAGGGGTTGTCAACCTGTCAGCAGCTCCCCCAGAACACAGACCTGCAGGCTAAAAACAAGCTCAATGCCAGATACTCCAACGGTTAGTTCCTGTGAACATCCAGAACCTCATACTTAACTATGACAACCTCCGTTTACATGAGACAGACCACGACTATCCAGACGAATGAACTGCACAGGGGGCACTCTAGCCAATGTGAAAACTCCCAGTTTTATTTTTGCCTTTCCGAAGTATGGATCCCAGAGGAAGAAAAGTGAAACATTGCTGATCATCACTGTCTGTTGAGTAGAACTTAAAAAAAATAGTGAGTGCATAACTCATTTCAGGAGGGCAGCTGCAATCTTTATTCCTGTACCCTGTGTTCTTCAACGTGCAGTAAAATATCCAAGGTGATACTGAAAACCAACAAAAATGACCATTCAGATTAGCCTAGCTAATGTGGCGATTATGTACAGCAGATCACCTCACAGGGAGAGAGAGAGGAATACAGATACAGCTGGGATAAACTGAGTCAGACTCTTATTCCGTCACACATGTAACGTCTCTTTGCTCTTTTGCCATTTTCTCATTCTCAGAGGTGACTGCCATTATACTTAGCCCCTGACAAAAGCTTCTTCTACACGAGTTATGATGGTAAAGTAGCTATGTCACTTGTACATGAAAGTGGACATTATGCGGACTCCCAGCTGAGACTGCAAAGCAGGTGGGAACAGAGATTGACAATACTCAGGGACGGGGAGACGGTTACAACTTGGACATAATCGGACAGCAGAGGATGACGAGCAGTGTGGCAGAGCTCAGGGGTTTGTCTTTCTGGTGGCTACAAGGCGCTCAGAGCCTCTGTAAAGGGAGCATGTTGGTTCAGGAGGAGGGTAAGGCCAGGTTCACAGAGAGGCAGAACTGGGGGAGGGGCAGGGAAACAACACTGCAGCTCCCACTGTCTCTGACAGTAATGATGCAGCAGCTGGGGAAACTTTGCCATGGTAACTAGCAGCTGGTTGGGGGTGGGGGGTGGGGGGTGGGGCATCTGCACTTGGGTTCTGGGGGATCCCATGCAGCAGGGAGTCAAGGGAACGGGAGCAGGAAATGGTCAACATGCCAACCAGAAGAGAGCAGTAATACATCACACCCAACCTCCACCAATCACTGACTGTAATCCTGTCCAGAAATTAAAAATTACCAACAACCTCTGTGGCCTCTGAGTTCTCATTTCACAAGAAACAAGCAGTTTTCCAACAGGGAGCCAAATTTAAACATTTTAATGCCCAGACTAACAGACAGGCTACGTTTTACTCTAAAAAGAGAGGTGAGCTGCAAACAGGCAGCCAGAGTTGATGACGAAAGTGGCAGGGGGGCAGTTCTGTACGATGGCCAAAATAAATACATTCAGTAAAAACTGATATCAACTGATGCATATTTGTTGAGTAATGGGCACTTATGAGGACGACTATTGGCTAAGTGGAAATACAGTGATGTATATCGATCACCTATCTGGGGAAATTAAGCAATAGACACCCTGTGACCTGAGCGTCATGTGAACAACACACACAGAGCACGCCTTCATACACAGCTGGCTCGCATGCAACCTGCCATCAGTGGAATATCCTTCTGATCGATAAAGGGTGTATGAGAGCTGAATGTGATCAGTTTACAGCATCTGCCAGACCATAAGAGTACTGCCACAGTCCAGACACTGCACCCAAACATTACGCTGCTAGGAAATTTAGGGCTTAGCGTAGAAATCTCCAAATGTGTTCACAGCAAGTGAGTCGGAACCAATCTTTTCCGGCTTCCTTAGGAAAATTTTAGCATAGCTTGAGGCACAAGGTCACCCCATTGCATGAAAGGGACAAAACTCATTCATTCACAGATATAGGAGCATCTCCTGCCGGTCACAGATCCACATTGGACATACCTTGCTCCGAGATGGACTGCATGCAGACTTCCCCATTGACTGCAGATGCAGCAGTCTGTTCCCTGGAGTGAGCGTGGCTATGCGTCTGGATCTGGTGTTGGTGGTGTTGCTGCAGGTGGGGATTGGAGTGAGCCAGCGACAGGTGGCTCCCCGATGGGCTCAGAAGACGGCTGCCTGGACCTCGCGGCCCACAGCCCGCCATCGACGAACCTTGGACCTGGCTAGGCAGCCCCGGTAACGGACCCTGGAGACCGTGAGCCCGCCCATGCATAGGCCTGCCGTCCATGCCAGCGCAGAGCTGCCCTTCTCCGTTGCCGTGGAGCCGCGGCGGTATCTGCGGGCCCTGCAGGCTGGGTTCCCCAAAGTGCAGCTGGCCTGCCACACTATTCCCGGCACTCAGGGAGCTCTGGCAGCTCATGGACTGGAGTAGCTGTGCCATGGAGGTGCTAGGGTGAAGGCCGGCGTGCCGCGCCACCTTTCTGGCATGCTCTGGGGGCCCCATGGGGGCTGTGGGCTCTGCCTCGGGCTGCTTGCGCTTCCTCAGCGAATCCTTCTGCTGGGCCATGAGCTTGTCCCGCAGCGCAGCTCGGCCACTCTGACCCTCGCTGGCGGCTGCTGCTGTGACGCTCGGTGGGAACGCTTGGGGCAAGGGACCGTGACTGTCCGCGCTTGCCGGGCGAACCCCGTTAGCGCCGCCGCCAACTCCGCCCGTCAGTTTGTTTTGATTGGCTAGCTGTGCTTTGGCTGCTGCTGACAGGAGGCTGCTGGCTGGGAAGGAGGCGGCGTTATGCTGATTGAGGAGCTGGTTGAAGGGCATGCCCAGCAGCCCGGGGTGGGTTTTCTGGGGCATGCCACTGCCTGAGGCTGGTGGGAACAATGCACCATGTTGACTGCTGAGGGTGCTATTCATGCCCACTGGCATCTGCTCCTTGTATAGGTGGTGTGTATCGGGCTTTGTGGAGGGACTAGAAGGCATGGAAGGCCGTGGTGAACCCATGGAGGACCTGGGGGATCTGGGAGGGGCTTTAAAGCCACCGCAGGTAGCTTGGGCGCCCCCTGGTGGCAAGGTGAAGCTCCCATGTTCAGAGGAGGAGGAGGAGGAGCGAGACCTCTGGGGTGAGGCCTCTACTCGACACATGGTGGAGGGCGCCAAGTGTACCGGTGAAGTGACTGGCGGAGAGGACACAGATGTTGGGGCAGCATGCTGAAGTCTTGGCGGGTGTCCGCCATGGCTGACAGGTGCGGGCTTGACCGTCGGCAAGGGGAGGTTGCTCGGCAACGGAACAATGGCCGGGGGGATGTTTACATTCATCACTGGTACCTGAGAGTGGACACTGGGTTGGAAGCCAGGTGGATTCATCACCAAGAGGCCTTGGGTGTGTGGTTTGTTAGGTATGGGGTCCAGGATGCCAAGGGGGTCCTTCTCGGAGGTCACCTGCTTCTTCTGCAGGACACAGGGTGGGGGTGGCAGGAGTGGCAGGGGAGGTGGTGGCGGCGGCTTGTGGTGAAATCCGGTGCGGGAGGAATCCATGCCTGGGGCAAAGCTGCATGGGGGCTTCTTCATGATGGGGCTTTTGGCAGCGAGGGTGGGAGAGAGGGGCACGCTAGCTCTTCCTGCCATGGCGCACGATGGCTGAGGGACAGGGGAGCCATGGAGCAGAGTGTTGGGCGTGGCTCTGACAAAGGCATCTGGGCTCCCCAGAGGGTCAGTCCTGGGGGATGGGGAGCCATCGCCATAGACTAACGAGCCTGAGGAGCCGGGACTCAGCAAGCCGCCGTGCATGGCACGGTATGGGGACCTTCGGTCCTGCTCACCGCTGCCCAGCCTCAGCCGGGGCCGCCCGGCGTATGGGTCAGTCTGCGTTGCCATGCCCAAGTCCTGCTGGTATGGCCGCTGTCCCGGAATTAGGGACTTGAAGGGGTTCTGGCAGTCAGCAGCCAGGGAGTTGGGCGGCCTGTCGTGAAGTTTGCTTCTTATTGCTCGGGGAGTCGACGAGCGAGTGACAGCCGCCAGCGTGGTGTCTGTGGCAGAAACAGCGACGGCGTAACACTAATTTATACACATTACACTGCATCATTCTGAATACCACAGTCCTCGCAATAAATTGAGAGACCCAAGTTTAAAATGCAGGCTGACCGCTCAGATTGAGTAACTGCAGAAGATCAAGTGGGCATGATGGACACTGCTATCTGTGAGACCATCCGAAGCACACTAATAACTAACAAGTTACTGAGGGTAGCCAGAGCCTCTGAGCTGGCCTGGATGATGTGGCCGCCAAACCTTCACTCCAGACCCTCAGCTCTAAAAAAAATTGGCATTCATTTAAATGGCTGATATCAGAATCGGACTAAGGTTGTACTAACCTGTGACCCCCCTCGGACTGTGCAGAACCGATCCAAGAGAGGGATTCGGAGTCTCCATGCTCTTGTGCAGTGTTGCCACGGCGATGATCTTCCTCTTGTGGATGCAGAGTTTGGTGACATCTTCATCAACCTTCGCATCCTCCGCCGTCCTCTGCCTGACGGCTGCTCTGGGATCAAAGTTGAACACCTGGAAGGGGTAGAAGTTTGCGTTTCTGTACCGCCCAATGGTAGCATGTCTAAAACCTGCCAAGAACCACACTGAACCAGCTTCAGATACTTTGATGATCTGGCTTGATAATGGAGCCTGGCTCAAGCTGGCTCTAACTCACCTTGGGCAGGATGAGGGGACATTCCAGGCCACACTTGCAGGTGCCATCAGTCAGCAGGTAAGTCCTTACCTGCTCCAGGCAAGAAAGCATGGAGCCACTGGGACTAAGGAAGTAAGAGGGAGTCAGAGGGAATCAGAGGGAAGTTACAAATAGACACTCCCAAGGCATATGAATGAGCACCTGCATGATGTCGCAACCCAGAGGCTAGAAAGGGTATCGCAGCTCACATTTTGCTGCTCAATTTGCTGGGTGGCAATGTCATTCATCTAAATGATGCTTTGCTGGCTTATGAGGCCCCAAATTACTATGTGCGATGCAAGAGGGTGGGAATAAAGATGGTGACAGGAAGTAGAGGTCAACTGACAGGGCACCCTGGTGGGCGTAGAATTGTCCAATTTGTAGAATTGTAGAATCTGAGGCTCAGCATCAAAGCACCACCAGATCCATTATTGTGCCAAGTGGGGAGGCCTCCAACTATGCAGTGTCAGGCTGTAGCCGTGGACACGACGACCCCAGATTATCAATCTACTCATACAGGCACATCACAAGTCTCACAGCCATCTGAAACGCTACTTCAAATATGCTTGACAGGACGTTGGGAACATTTCTCAATCTCCTCCATGATGGCCATTTGTGGATTCTGCCCCGTGTTGGGAACCTTCTGTGTTTCAGGTTGTGTCACTTATGAACCTGCCCATCAAGCGATGGGTGGGAAAGCAGGCAGTTGGCCTAATGCATCACCACCATGTGCCAGCCACCAGGTTTGCAAACACCTCCTCCACCACCTCGTTCAGGGTGACATTACCTGACCTCAACACAGCAGACCATGAAACCGGCGCCCGTAACATTTCTGTTTTGTAAATCGTAATATTTCATGTCCATTTATACAGCTGATAAACCTGCCCGATTGAAAAGTCTGACGTCAGGTCCATCTCGCTCACTGCTGCAAACTTCCAAAGAGAGGAGGCCACATTGAAAACGGCACATTTCATTCATTCATCGATTCACGGAGTTCGCGCCGCCTCCACTGAAAAGGGCTGCCACCCCCTCTAAGTTGTCACCTGTCTAGTGCCCTGTGATTCTTGCAATAAGCCTCAGGCTCACCATGACCTTGCACCGGATGAGCAGTTATGGAAATAAATGACCGGGTTGATGCACATGACTCAGCCCTTACCTTATGTACACCACTCCACCAGGTCCTGCCTCCCGGCGCCAACCAATGGGCACCTGCACGGCGAAGGGCGGTCCTTCCCGGTCCGCTCCATAACACTCTTTTCCTCCATTCATGGTACAGGTTCCTTGGGAGATATCACACGTCCATGAGTGTCCACAGGCTACCTGCCATCCTGGGTCATTCGAAGGGGGGAGGGAGGCCGTGCGCCACAACCTGGCACTCAGAACCGTCTGCTACGGAATCGGAGGTGGGTGAAGGGGAAGGGGTAAGGAGGCACGGGCCGGGTCCAGGCCTCGGCTCTCCTTCAAGCTCTGACGAGAATCTCCATCATGGTGTTGGTGTCACTGGGAGGGGGAGGGACCTGAGCTGAGGTTGGAGGGCACAGTAGGACAGTGGTTTGGGCCCTACATAGAGCAGGTCAGGGAGGCAGCCCTTTGCACAAGCGCATGGCTTATACTTCCGTGGGTCGGGTTTGGGGGGGGGGTGGGGGGTTAGGGGACCCTTCCCGTCACAGGGGAGGGCGGTGCCCAAGGGGGCAGGGCTGCTCTCGATTGGCTCTGAGCATGCTCATCTCTAATGATGCGAGTACATCCCGGTGTCTGCCGGTGTCCTGCCTGCGGTGCCTCTCATCGCCGGCGGATAGTCAGTTCAGCTGTGTGATGAGCCGCCTCACGTCTCCTTTCATGGTCTCCGACCTGGGGACCAAGACAGGATGACGTGAGACCTTCAGAGGGTAAGCATGTTCTGAGAAACAAAGAAGTGTGCACCCCTGTCTATTCAGGAGAGGAAAAAACACCCTTAGAAAAAACATCAGCATCTGAAGTAAGCATTTTTAAAATGGAGGTAAATTACTAAGCATTTACAGGTGCGATGACAGATTTGGAAACACCACCACTTTTAAACCCATGCCTGATACAGGAACTTCATCAGGAGGAAAATAATTGAGCTATAAAATACGTATCATGCCATCTCTGTCCCCGACGAACCTTCAAAGCGGACGCATTTCGCAGTCAGAACACCGGCAGGAGAGAGACCGGGCAGAAAACAGGTCTGGCTGCACCCGTGCCCAGCCAGGCATGACCAAGCTTAGGGAATCAAAGCAGGGGCGGCACTCAGGCTTGGGCATGGAGACGCCCCCAACTCCATCTCTGTTTATTGCCAGAGACCCGGGCCTGGAGCAGCTGAAGCATACTTAAAAAGCTGAGAGCCAACGAAGGTGGTGGGTGAGTCACAGTGATGTCGACCCAAACCGACACGGAAGGGGATTCCTCTCGAAGCTAATTATAGCCACAACAGCCTCTTCCTCTCTCACAGGTAACAGTGAGATCAACAGCAGTATTTTAAAAAAAATGAATAATAAAAAAAAATAAATCCCACCTTCAGGGTGAATCACATCGCATGTGATAAGCTATCACGGTGGGGGTGGAGGGGATGAATAAATAAAAATATTCCTGCTCTTTTGATCAGCAACTCATTCTGTGGTAGGCAGTAATAAAGGTGAGGGGGAGATAGGGGTGACCTCATCATAAAGTGCCACTGAGGAGTCCGATTAAAAAAAACAAAAAACAGGGATGAGCAGAGAGGAAGGGTGACTGCGTGTATGACTGAGCTCCGCTGCGGCACGTGAGGAAGCAGAATCCCTCAGTGCGGGACCTCTGACACAGGGGCCCGAGCCTGCGACAGTCAGCCCTTTCATTCACCGGCTGACCCCAGCCCATATTCAGAGTTCTTTTTAAATTGGCTTTAGTGCAATTACAGGGTGCGATGCGCAAGCTCGTGACGATTTCCGCCATCGCCGTCCATCAGGCGAGCAGCCCACGGCCCAAGCAGGGAGGAGGAGCCCGGGTGTCACATTACATCACGGACGCTCTCGCCAAGCATGAATCACGCTCACAAAGTGCATTTCCTGTCGCCAATGACTAATGCTGGGCCTCACGTGCACAAAAAAACCCTGAAAATTAGATTGAACGTGAGCAGAGGCACAGAGATTGCCCTCCCCAGCACTCAGCACAGGCCAGACATTTGCCTGAAGCGAGGAGGTCTCCTCTTTCCCTTCAAGGCAAAGACAAACCTGCTAAAATGCTGGCTTTATCTTAAACTGCATAGATCCTGTAGTGTAACACTTAATATCAATATTAAGTTTAAACTTAATAACAAATTATAGTGTACTGTCAGTAACAGCGAAGCACCAGGGAAACAGACTTCTGACAGACAGGCAGGCCCCATTAAGGCCGAGCGGATGCATCAAATGCAGGACACACACCGTGGTCACACCACCTTCCAGGAAAGAGGAACAAAAATGTAGGTCGGACCACCTTCTGGCCTGGAATGGCCACAAGGGGTGACCAGCGAAAGGCAGCACCCAGAAATTATTGCTGTGTGTGTATGTGTGTGTGTGTGTGTGTATGTATTTGCGTGCATTTTAGTAACTATCCATTCTGACAGAAGGGAATAATTTGCAAATAGCACTACTGTGCCCTGGTGGACTACTGATGAGACCAGAAATGTTGCAGATCATTAAAGCTTAACCATAACCCCTTGAATACCTTTCCTCATATCCATGGAACACCTACAATTCGATTCCAGGTTTCTATAAAAAGCCTATTAGTTATAGAACAGTCAACAAAATCTTTTGTAAAGCCCTCCATTCAGACAACATACACCTGCAGTACACACTTTTCTATAAAAATGCAAACATTCCTCTTACTGCAATTCATGTATAGTGAGAGAAAATGTTCTCCATCCAAGCCACAATCTCACAACATACATTAAAGTAACTGTCGTCTGCGACAGGACTACTATATTCATTCACTGAAAATGAAACAGATCACTGGGAGAAAAAAAAAATTAAAACCCCCACAGAAGCTGCACTAAACCATGATACATGGGACTACATTAAAAACTATGGCGGGTCACCACGTAACCTAAGCCAATATCCAATTCCCACAATTCCTGAATAATTGATTTTTTTTTAATACAAATTAACCTTCGGCAGAACTGAAATTAAAGAGGCCCACAATAATCTGTGAGGAGAGACCATGTGCTATTTGAACTCAATATTCTTGACTGTCAATAAATAACCTGGAATGTTTACGGCCCGGGGGCCGCCCTTAGTGGATTATGCTCATATGAGCCCTGCCAGGGACCTGCACCATGCTCTGTTTAAAGAAAACCGGCACACAACACTG
>JAODLC010000001.1:51279063-51323804 GCA_026781145.1 Hippopotamyrus pictus
AGCAGAGAAGTAGTTCATTATGACTGTTTGTGAATTGGGACATTTCAACTTACTTTTTTAATTCCCATTTAAATTTAGTAGGAGTCGGAGTCGGTTAACTTTTTTCCGACTCCGACTCCAGGTGCCCAAAATTGTCTCCGACTCCGACTCCACAGCCCTGTTTATATCTCTGAAGGAACATTGTGGAACACTGACACCATTCTGCTGCCTGCGCACACCACAAATGGAAGCCATGCTTGGTTCTAAGAGCTTTGGTTATATCGCTAAAAAATGCACTGAAACCTGAGGGACCTGGCAGACATACAAATGCTGCTCCCTAAGTAGAACTCCATAGTACTGCTCTAGTTACTAGGCTTTCCTGCTTTCCCAAGAGGCTTTCATCAGCTGAACATGTGATGGATCTGCTGGGTGCGGGATAGTGGAAGAGTACCATGTTCACTGCAGCTGGCTCTCTGTCTCTGCCTACCAGGATGTCCTAGAGCTGCTGGAGAAGAGGGTCAAGTCGCGCTTCTCCCACCGGCAGACCCATCTGCTTAACCCCATGGATTTCCACCAATACATAGAGACCACACAGGAACATCTGGGTCTGCCCCAGGACTTCCCTGACGAGCGTTTCGCCCAGGAGTGGAACAGCAGTATCAAGGTGGTACTCGGGTGGTGCATTTACACGGAATGTTACTGCAAAGATGAGGCAATAGTAGTATATCACACATTTTTGATGGATTTTTCTTACCTCTTGGTCTCCACAGACGTTGTGTGAGGACAGGTCAGTGAAGGACGTCTTACGGAAGCATTTCAACACCAGCAAAGACTTCAGATCGCTGCACATGCTGCTGGTGAGGTTTTGGGCAGGGTGATCAGTGCCATCGGGTATATGATCATTCGTCGGTGTTAGGATCTGAGTAGGCCTAGTGTCCTATCTCACTCCTTGAGTGGTGTTCTCAGGGGTTGCCAGCTCATGAAAGCCGCTTGCTGTGTTTTGCAGTTGATGGCCTTGAGTCGTGTGACCCCAACAAACCCAACCATCAAGCCAGGAGACATCCAGGAGGCCAGCCGACTCTGCAGTATGGATGCCAAGGCCAACATCTTGCATGGTAAAAATAGCCGCTTGATGGTCTTGACTGGTGACACTCATGTTACAAACGGTAGCTGTGACGGCCTGGGACTTTGGGGACATTGAAGATCTCTCTCCATGAAGTTTCAGTGTCAGTGTCCATTTCTAAAGTACCTCAGAGAATCCAAGATGTTGAGTCTTGTTTTGACTTCCTACTCTTGCCCATCTGTAAAGTGGGCCAACCCTTGTTGGTCCTGGGTGGCCAGAATTGGGTAATTCAGGTCCAGAGAATAGGTCCAGACTGGGATTTTGTTTCAACCAACTAGTTGAGTACTCTGTGACCATGACTCTTTTTGCTCAACTGGTTGGTTGAAACTCTGTGGGTGGCCATGGTCTCAACCCAACCTCTCTGCTCCCATTTCTAGGTCTTTCTGTTCTTGAGCTCTGTCTGATCATCGCCATGAAGCACCTAAGTGAGCTGTATGATGGCGAACCCTTCAACTTCCAGATGGTTCATAATGGTGAGAAACCAGACCTGAGCCCCAGGGATGAAAGATAACCATTCTGCTCAGTTCTTGCTTTTTACATGTATACATTTTTTTCCATCCACCCTACAGAGTTCAAGAAATTCATACAAAGAAAATCTCATTCTATCCACAATTTTGAGACGCCTGTTGTATTAAAGGTGAGTCACTCACAAAATAGCTTTTAATTAAATAAAATGGTCCCCTGCGACCCTGAGTAAGATAAGCAGTTACCATGGATGGATAAATAAAATGGTAATTATCTGCAGAATTCACTGTTGGTCTTATGCTGACCAATACTGCAAGACAACAGGAATGCTGGACAGCAGCATTGAAAGCCCTCTCCTGCCATCTAGTGGATTCATTTGGGCATTGCAGTTTTGGAGAAAAAAAAATCTTCAAACATGATTTGTTTTTCACTGTAATTATGCCCTTTCTGCAAGGTGCTGTTCAGTTATTTAGCTTACCTCAATTAAATGTGACAGTTGGCTGAGTTTTAGGGTGAGTGACATTACTTTTCACTTATGGTGTCTGGCTCCCCCCCACCACAGGCATTTGAGCACTTACAGCAGCTAGAACTGATCAGTCCCATGGACGGCCCATCAGGCAAGATCCAAAAGGAGTACCAGTTAGTAAAGCTCATGCTGGACCACAGCCAGATTATGGAAGCCCTGCAGAAATACCCACAATGCCCCACTGATGTCAAACAGTGGGCCACCTCTGCCTTTGGGTGAAGTGCCATTGATCTGAATTGAAGGCTCCTACCATGGATTTGGAAACAAATGTTCATAAAGGTGAAACATAACTTGGAAGGATTTGTTTTTGAAAGTACTTTGTGTCCCCACATGATCACTTGCATATCACCAAATGCTCTCTAAACTAAGGTATCAGCCCAGTGGCGCTGACTGGTAGCAGGATGGATCCTATTCCTGAACTTGGTGCTGACCTATGCATTATGCATGGATTTGGCCCCTGACTGTTCCCCAGTGTTACCTTGGTTTCTGGTGGACACTATGTCTTTACTGTCCTATTAAAGCAACTTCCACCTGGGTGCTACAGTATGGTTATTATTTAAATGACTAAGTTAAGTTACCCAGAAAAGGGTGTGTGTTGGGGGGGGAGGTCATTTCCAAGGCTCCAAAAGGGGACACAACAACAGAGCAATCACTATACTTTATTTCCTGGGGGGTCAGGGTTCCATACAATGTCTGTACAATACTCAGCATCCACTTCCAACCAGTCCAGTCATCTGCAACTCAAATACTCATGACAGACAAGTTGGCACGCTGGTGTCTCCCGGTGGTACGGTTGTTGGCGCCGGAGACTGACAAAGCCGGCAAACAAGGAAGTAAATGTCCGATTTGTGGTATAACAAAGGGAGGCTCATATGCACTTCTAATGGAGACGGGCAGAAAGCGCGGCTGGTCTTTCTGCATCCGAGGCCTTTTCACGGCTTACGGCGCCATCCATCTTCACGGACATCGGCGGCATGCCGACACAGGCAGTCCCGTGGTTTTTTTCCCCCTCGGCCGTTTCACAAAACTCCAAACCACGTGAAGGAAACGGGCATTTCTGTTTGGGCTTTGACATAAATTAATACAAAAAATTGATATACAAAATAAACAAAATCTTACTTCGGAAAAGTCATTTTATAAAGGTTTTTTTTCTTTTTTTGCTTTGTTAAAATGGAAAAAAAAAAAAGGAACGTCATGCTAAAGTCACAAATCTAAAAACAACATTCATATTTACATACTGTGCATTTTCACAGCCGTCTGCTGCCAAGGTACCAGCATATACTGAGACTCAGGAGAAACCTTGCTTTTAAAAAAAAAAAAAAAAAAAAACCCACCATTCACTGACATGAATCCAGGCTGCAGCAGCAGAGTCCATTCACACGTGAACACTCTACACCAGGCATTATCCCACAAACCCTCCAGTTTAAAAGGGGAAACAGCATCCACAGAAATGACATCAGCTGGGCATACTGTAACATGGCTACATCAGCTTCACTGTTGTCTTTAACTCCGGTCCTCAAGGGGGGCTCCTGGTCCTTTTTATTTCCCTCCCCCATGGCTTTTTAAACTGCTGACAGCCTAAGGGCAGGGTTTGGGGCCAGAGCTGGTTTAATTAGTGTAGCAGTTCATTCAGATGAGTTGCCTCGTTCGGCCAACGAGCCCTAAAACGTGCCCACGGTGCCGGCTGTCAGGATCCAGTTTAGAAACCCCTGCATTTAGCTGCCACACCTTCCCACTGCTGCCCGCGTGAGGATGGGGAGGCGGGGCCCTGGGGAATCACTGGCCGTCGATGACACTGCAGGCCAGACTGTGGGTGCAAGCTGGCTTCGCAGTCTTTTTTCCAGGAAGGTAAAGCGACACTCGGGACTCATACAGTACATCTGGCACCTTCCCTTCTCACTCAGGCCCGGCTGTAGGAGTCCACAGACAAACACAAATGGCAAGTCCAATCGCTTAAAAATGCTACAGGTGTGTAGAGGGTTGTCGTTATGGCATGACTGTATGGTGGCTGTACCTGCACAGATTGCATATTGACTTAGAGAAGCATAGAATTGTATCCCTGAATGTCGCTGTGGACTTATACACAACACAGCAGAATGCTGGGAGGGAGAGAGGGAGGAAGGAATGACGGCCAGTTTGGTACACTGGCACCCCCGGTGGCTACAAGGCTACAGTGCTGTCGTTGGTATGCAGTAAGGACTCCAACTGTCGACGCCGGACCGTTTATGTTCGGTAGTTGGCACCTTGTCGCCTGGAATCCCGCAGGCCTGCGGGAAGCACGTCATCGGGTAAGAACGGGAAACACGCAGCGGTAGCAGCTGGATGCAGGACGAGACAGAAGGTGCCCCCCCTCCCCCCCCACGGCTCGGAGCGGAGGGAACGCCGGGTGAGATGGGCTTTCCTGAGGAGTACGGAGCTCGTCAACGAGGGCAGGATAAGATGTCAGCTTCAGGTACAGCAGCAAGGACGACAGACAGAGAGAAACTACACATAGCAGAGTCACATCTTACCGAGGGGCTAGAAAAATAATTTAAAAAGGCATGCATATCTTTAAATACTTAGACACCGCAAACCTAAGCAAAGTAGTGCTTTCAAATATTATCTCTCTTTTTTTTTTTTTTTTTTTACATTAAGATCTTCTGGAGTCTTGGGTCCAAAAGAGGTTTATAAAGAAAAGCAATTCGAGCATGTAGAAGCTTTCACTTTAGGAGAAAAGGGCAGAAGGATGGTAAACAAAGGAAACTCGAGGTCGAAACACAGGTCTCTGAAGGGCCATTTTCTCCTGTTGGCATACAGATATAAACACAGCGTGTCTTTTTAAAAATCATGATTACTGAGCAGATGTCATCTGAATGCTTTTGATTGTTTTTAGTGTTAATGATCGATCCAAGGTGGAGCTGAGGTATACCTTGTTGTGGGAGGTTAATGGTTTTTTTTGTTGTTTTTAAAATAATGTTTCGAAGCTAATTCCAACAGATGACCTTGCTTACCATCTTTTTTTCCTGTAGATGTCGATAATATGTACAGCAGCAGTACAATGAACATTCAGAAGCTGTATCTTACTGGCGTTACGAGTCTGAGAAACACAAAACAGCAAATTCAGCTTTATAAACGACTTGCCCTTTTTATACTGAAATAAAACAAGTTGTCCGTTTTCTGTCATTCAGTCTGCTTTCCCTCTTCATAAAAAAAAAAAAAAAACACCAGTTGGATGTCCTTACAGTAACACTTTCGACATTTAGTGTTATTTTCTTGCTTTCTCCAGATCACCACCACAAAACCAGCTTCGAATCCTCACATGCTGGAATTATAGGCAGAATTCAGTTGAGTTATTCCTGAATGTGAGCGGAGTGGCCACACCCCTCCTGTGTCCCCAACTGCCGATTGGCTGGTCAGAAAGGAAGGTGGGGCCAAGGGGAAGGAGGGAGGTCCGAAGCAGCCTCCCAGAGGCAAGTCACATCGGCCTTCTGTACTTATCCATGCTGGGAAGGGCCATCATAGGCTGGACTCCTTGGGTGGGAAGTCTGTGTTGGTCACCATGGTGACGACGGTGACGATCTCCTCAGGCGGCACGGCGCTGATGAGCCGTTGCATCTGGATGATGCGCTCTTCCACACAGCCGGCCGACAGCCGAGCCTCCGCCTCGTGGTCCCAGCATTCCTCGATGGTCTCGCAGAGTGCCGCCAGGCCCTTTGAGACACAACAGGGGGCTCTGGTCAGAGGAGGGGGCCCCTCGGGCCCTGGTCGGCATCCCACCCCCCACGTCTGCTCCTATTAACCTGGCCCAGCATTAGCGAGCAGTGGGAGACCGGGCTAATTAGGCCACATCCCTCCAGCTGTCACTGAACATGCCGTAGGTGACGCTGGCTTCACACGCCGGTTTCTGCTCCCCCAAGTGCTCAGATGACGCTGGGAAGCCCCGACACCAGAGACGGAGGTCCAGAAAGCTGCGACCCTGTTTACAGTCATCTGTGTCTGTAAGAGGTACCGGTCGCTACCCCCCCACTCCCGGCCCACCCCGTCACCGCTGCCCACCCGCCTCTGATCTGAAAGCGTGGTAATGCGGCTGTATGGACCCCCGCCTTCAGTAATGGAATAAAGACGACCGCGCTGTGGCGTAATTCAGACGTCTGATGTGATATTCCACACCGGGCCAGACTGGCATTCTGTGGAGATCCGAGACATATCCAGGTCAATAACGTCTAGACGGAACACAGGCCACAAACACAGTATCGCCTACTGAGCCTCTTGCAATCGATGCTCATTTATTTATTTTTTTTAAGAGCATTATGGGTATTCCTATGTACGGCTGGTAGCGAAAGGCCTCTGGGGAGTGACGGCACGCTGACGCTTCTACTGGAACCCCCCAAACACGCCTCTGCAGCCATGCAGGCCACTTCGCTTCTCCAGCCTGTCCCCACTCACCCCATGCTTCTGCCAGCATTCTCTCAGCGTGGGCCTCTGCTTCTTGTGAACCACCACCTCCTGCATGTCCTCCAGGGATGGGTGCTGTCCCACCTCCTCTTCAAAGGGGAGCATGTACTCATCCACTGGACCTGCGGGGCAAACCCGGGGTCAGCAGGCAGCACAGATGGCTAGACCACACTCTCCTGGTGCACACAGCAGCCCCGACCACAGCCTATACGCCGTCAGTGCCCCCATGCCATTCCAGCATCTCCGTGACAGCGCCCCCCCCCCCCTCACCGTCGGCTGCAGTGCAGCGAGACGCCAGCTCCCACAGCACCAGGCCCACAGCGTACATGTCTATACGCAGGAAGGCGTCGCGTTGGAAGTTGATGGCTCCTTCTAGGACCTCGGGGGCCATATAGCGGCGGGTCCCGACCTAGAACGAGAGGTCACAGAGATGCTCAGAAGCCTTTCACCTTTGATCTTCAGCTCTGAAAGGGGCGGTTCTTAAAGCCCCGACTCATAATTTAGAGGTAAGACACTTTCACGGAGTGAGAGTCACACTTCCATCCAGACATTCTCACTGTTTTGCTGCGAACAGCTGGTTTGTGCTGCAAGTCTTCCCCCTTCTGGCCACCCTCTGCCATTACGCGAGACGCTCACCTGTCCGTGGGTATCGCTCACAGACTTCCCCGCCTCAAACCTGAGCGCTAGCCCAAAGTCGGCGATGCAGACTGTCAGGTTGGACTTCAGCAGCACATTCTTACTTTTGATGTCCCTGTTGCCAGGAGCGACAAATGCGCCAGAAAAAGGGAGGGGGTCAGGCATTATAAAGTGGATACATGGCTCACTCCACTTCCTGTATTTACGAGTAGCGATTAGCTGTCATCACTGTCAGTGACGGTCACGCTGCCCAGGGAGGGGGAGGCAGATCATGGACACACCGGTGGGCAATGGCGGGTTTGTGTCCATCCTTGAGGCCTGGGATGTCCTCATGCAGGTAGGCCAGGCCTCGAGCCATAGTCTGGGCGATATGGCACAGCTCGTTCCAGGACACCGTGTTGGCCTTCAGGTAGTCCGTCAGCGAGCCCTGGGGTGCGAACACATGGTTATAGGCAAAAGAAAAGGCCCATCCTTGCGGACATCCCTCTGGCGTGAGGAAAACGTTTTTATTTGTAGTTGCAGTTTGTAACCACCAGAGGGTGCAAACAATATCTTGAGGCAGACGGAGTGGGGAGAACATTTTCAGACAACGTAACATTGACCACCAAATACTTCACATACAGGAGATGCTGATATGAGAAGCTAACCTTGAAAACCCACAGACTGGGATTACAGTACAACCTCAATCACTGGTTCATTTCTCCATATAACATGTTATTCTGCTAGTGAATGAACGTGACATGTATAGCAGCCCATCGACCTTCCAGCCTTCAGATCATCTCATAAGAGATTCGAGGACAAGGCCAGCATGCAGTTACCTTCTCGTGGTAGGCGGTGATGAGCCACAGCTCCAGGTCCACGCTAGCGCCCCTCTTCTCAGCCCCGATGAACTGCAGCAGGTTATCATGTTTCATCCCACTCAGGGTGTAGATCTCATACTCGTTCTGCCAAGACTGCTTGTCCTGAGAACACAGGATGTCACAGGAAGGGTAAAACACTTTCTAATCACTTTTGGCAGCGTGCCCCCTACTGTTTGGGAAGAGAACTGAAACAGCTAGACATGAAACTCCGTAGTTACCTGCAGGGGGAAAATCTTGACGGCCACGTATTCATTGAGCAGCTGCGCTTTCCACACGCAGCCAAAGCGCCCCCTGGCTTTTATCTCTAGCAGCTGCAATGGTTTCTGTCCCAGCAGAGGAGAGGGGGGTGGAGGACCCGGGTCCTAAAAGGGAAGTAAAAGGGGGGGGGGATACTTTAGGGGTAAAAAATGGAGCCACCAAGAAGCAACTAACCACATCTTGCAGTGTTTTCTTTATTGCTGGATCTAGGAAGCCCCTGAAGGTGCCCCCCCAGTCTGAAGTATGTACAGTGGACTGCGACCTTCCGTGATGAACCAGCCTGAATGGCCTCCAGAAATGCATAACACTTCAGCATCAAGTATGGACAGCGTGTGACTGGGCTAGCTGTCTGTTCTCCACACTGGTCTGACATCCAACACTCTGTGGGCACAGAAATCTCAGGGGACCCACGAGAAGGTCACCATCTGAACCAAGGCTTGTAGGGGGGGGGGGGGGCTCAGAGATGCAGTGACATTTTTGGGACACGGAATATGCAAGCTTGTTATGAAAGGGGACCCCAGTACGCTCTGTGGCTGTGTAGCACTCGTTGTTCAGGTCAGCTGAAACTCCAAAGCTCTCAAACGGAGCGGCGAAATGAGGGTGACAGTGACAGAGTTCTGCAGCAGGGACATCGGATGCCTGCCGTCCTTCGCGCCCCCGCTATCATAGCCCTCAAGCAAGTGTGAAAGAGAGGGAGACATAGAAGGCATCAGCAAAAAGGACACAACCATCATTTCTGTCAACTTCTGAGGTTATCCAGCAGAATGCATACTGCCACACAGTGCTTGTAGGGGGCGCTGTGGACATCCACGACTGCGGGATGCCCATGGCTAAGCTCTGGGGACATCCACGACTGCGGGTTGCCCATGGCTAAGCGCTGTGGACATCCACGACTGCGGGATGCCCATGGCTAAGCGCTGTGGACATCCACGACTGCGGGTTGCCCATGGCTAAGCGCTGTGGACATCCACGACTGCGGGTTGCCCATGGCTAAGCGCTGTGGACATCCACGACTGCGGGTTGCCCATGGCTAAGCGCTGTGGCATTCTTCTTGGTTCTAACAAGCATGCACAAGTTCATAATGACACCAGAGGCGAACCGGTTGCCCAAAAAAGAGCATCAGCTCCAATAGACTAACAGGACCAAAGTGTGGGGGAGGGGGCAGTATTGTATGTGCCCCACAAGAAGCCACAGCGAAACGGCAAAATCATGGCAGGAGGTCAGTACAACTAACACAGCACGGCTTAAAGGGTGACTGGTCATTGGCTTGTGGTAGTGCATGGCCTCAATGTGGTGGCCAGCAGGTGGCATGATGGTTAAAGAACCCAACATGTAAGCACACAATATTTTTACACTGCAGCAGAGCCTCACTGTGCTGTTTGGCCTTTATGCAAAGCGCTTCTCTGAAAGGCTTTCAGGACAATATCCATGTAAAAGGAACTGAAGCATCACTCAACATTACATAAGAGCCTGACCACTGAACTGTCCAAAAAATCAGTAAAACTCCTTAGACCAGGAGGAAACCCTCCGGATTTCTGAATCAGATGGCCAGTCTTTGAGGGGCGTGTCCTTTCAGAAGCAAATACTATGCCACCCGCTGGAAGCTTTGTGGACTGCAGTCACAGGGGTGAGACACTGTATTGTTGTACTGTACACCAAGGGTCAAGGTAGTCCAGCATGTCAGCTGTGACCTGCACAGGTACTGGAAGTAAGAAGGGGACTGAAGGGGCTGATGCAGGAAGGCAGAGCCCCGCCCCTGACATTGAGTAGGGTCAGCGGCATGTGGAACACCAACACAAACTGCTTACACCTTTGTTCTATGTCGTTTCAATAATTAAACAGATGCACAGTCATAAAGATTAAATTGAAAATCAGGCCTGCCTTTGCTGTACAGTTGTGTCCCAGGACACTAATATGAGGCCTTGAGGACCCATGAAATAAACATCATGTTTATATTGTCTTACTGTGGGGGGTACAGCTGGGTAAAGATAAATTATGACCTCAATATCCTCCACTGTACAGGTAAAAAAATTGCAAACAATAAAATGTGTTTATAGCTATTTTTTTTGGGGGGGGGGGGGGGCAGGGGGCAGCAGGAGGATGGAGGTTTACCACCATATCAGCATAGCACAGGGCGCAGAATAAAACAACAACAGTGAAGGTTAAATCAATGGCCGGGTCACAGTCATGATTCAAAGCGGCCGAATTGGCAAGTATAAGCTTGTTTGTGTGTGTTTGTGTGTGTGTGTTGTGGGGGGTTAAAGCCAGTTTCCCCTTAAGAGAAGGATGGCAGTAGTGTTGAAGCCCTCCCCCGGGGGGGGGGTCTCTATGAGGTGGAAAGGTTCTCGGAGCTGGCCCTCGTCCCAGACCCCTCGGAGGCTCATATCACGCTGGCATATGGCTCACAGCCGCCCCCTACAGGTGGGCACAGGGAGTGCTGGCCTGCAGCTTGTGCCGCCGGCCAGGATGGGCTCCGAGCACTTAGCCCTCACTTATTTATTCCTTACAATGGGGGTCCATCACCCTGCCAGGTGAGAAAGCAGCTTATCCAAGATGGGACCAGACCGCTCCAATCAGATGGATCACCTGTTAGAGACGGGGACTTTCCGACACTCGCTCAGCACCCCCTGCAGTCCGAAACTGACACTCCCTCCCCCCAACCTCACATCTCCCCAGGAATCTGTAAAGATGGCTTTTACACAGACATGCACCCAGTCTTCACACACCAACACATACACAGACACACATGCACAAGCATGATGGAGCTCTTGCTGGAGGACACTAGCAGCTGGGGCCATGCAGTGCTCTCCAGGCCTGCTCTTCATTTGCAGTGTTTTTAAATGCAAGTTAAGCACCTCGACTGAGGGTACAACAGCAAAAATAGCAGGGGCTAAGAAATGGAGCGGGTCCAGCGCCCCTTGCAGGTCAACTGCGGCCATGCACTCCAGCAGGCCGTCAGACCCGCGCGGCGTCCAGCACTGAGCATCCAGAGATCGAGACACCCATGCAACACAAATGGACCCCCCTCCCCACCAAAAAAAAAATGTCACAAGGCCGGTCATTTGAAGGGGACATCAGGATAATCATTCAAAAATATAAAAATACACAGGAGTACAGGGGGGGACAGCAATTAAAAAAAAAAAGGGGGGGGGGGGGGGGGCAGAAACAAATAAAAATGCAGGCTGGCTCCAGAACTGAAAAGCTGGAGGATTAAGAGTCTTACCTCTATCATTATATGAAACGCGTGCTAGTGAAGAGAGGGAGAGAGAAATTACTGGTTCCTGAGATGAGAGGAGGCACAGACACGGCTGGCGGGTGACTCCGGGCTGGAGTGTGCAGCCCCGAGCCCAGGGAGCCTCGCGGAAGCCACACGGAAGCCATGCTGAAGCCCAGCTCTGCTCGGTGCGAGAGTAGGGAGCAGAGCGAGGGCCTCCGAAGCAGGCGGCCACACACACACAGGCAAGATCTGCAGACATACACTCTCCTTCTGCAAAGCTACCGCTTCTTCCGTTTCCAACATGGCTAAACGCTCTGGCCCTCCTCCGGTCCAGTCCGGTGAGAGTCTGAGCCGGAGAGCCAGGCCTGCACGGAGCACAAGGAGCAACCCGCCTGCCTACCATACGACCTTCAGTGTCAATACACGTGCATTAAACGCTAGCCCTGCCCCGCAGACAGAACCAGCACCATAGCGATGAGCAAAACAGCCCCAGGTCCTTAGCAGGGTGCCATGGCGACAGACAGCGGCGTAGCCCGTAACTGCCGTGAAAATGGCAACAGGTTCACGCGGGCAGTGTCTGGTCTATAAATAGAACGACGGCGGAGGAGGGTGGGCTGCCGTCATCCTGCAGCCCCTGAGCGAGTGCTCAGACCTGCGAAGCTTAACGCCATTTTTCCGTAAAAGGGCTGGGGGGGCGGGAGGCCTGAGCGCATGGCTCCCAAACGTGCAACATGCCTTGCACCTTCCCGAGACGAGCCCCTCGGGAACACGAGTCTGAGACACGACTGCTTTCATGTGTCGTGGTGTACAGAAACACGCCCAGCACCCACGGAACTGAATAAACGGGACACTCACAGGGACCGGAGGTCAGAAAAACAGAAATGAAGAGGCACAAGGTACTGCGGGAATCTGCTTGTACCTGTAACTGGGATCTAAGGAAATTCAGTGTTTTGTGTGTCCAGCAGCTCCAACACTGCAATCCGTGCAGACCTGCGGGCCAAACTGAGCTTTACAGAATCACAGAGGTGGCAGGAAACGATTCAGACCCAGAATCTTAGCGAAAGATTCCAGGCACCAACTGTTCCAAGCTTCACTGCACTTCACCACACATCTCAGATGCAGAGTAAATTAACTAATTCTAAAATGAGCTTTTTTCACCCACTTACTAATCAAATGAGCGGGTCTCTCATAAGCGGGTGTGGGCCCGACTCCTAATTAAAAACGTGTACTCTGTCTGCATTGGGGTAGGGGGCCCAGCTGGGGGGGGATGTCGCACTCAGACGTCAGCTGTGTGTTCGACACACCCAGTAGAGGGTGGCAAAAGGGCTCCGAGGCCTCAAATTAAAACGGAGTAGAAACGGGCAAAATTGAGTACCAACACACGTGTGCAAACGCCTCCCTGACTATTTGAAAAGTGACTACAAAGTGGAACAGAGGCATCATGGAGGAAGAGTGGGTATGTCTGCCTGGTGGGTTTTCATGTCAGTCACAGGAGGCTTCGTACCCAGCCAGATACTGCCACGTTCTCCTTCCGGAAGCTCGTAACCACATCCGCAGCCATGTATTCAAAACTAAAAATGCTGAGCCGGTCTCGTTTAGCCAAGGTTTAGCCAAGGCAAATCATGCATGGCTAAGCTGCTTACCCTGGCTGCTACATGCTCTATGAGATACACATACCGCTGAGAGCAAGCTTGGGGGTCACAGTGCAGGGTCAACCAATATGCTGACCCTGGGATAACTGAGGGTTAAGGGCCTTTCTCATAGGCTAAATGGCAGCATTAGTCTGCCAGCGCTGGGATTTGAACCAGCAACCTTCTGATTAGTGTCCCAATCCACTGAGCGACACACCGCTGCCAATCATCATATCAGGATGCTGAGATCCATGACCCAGCAGACCGTCTCCATTTGTAGGACCCAACGGCCCCTGACAACATTCCCGAGGGGGTCACAAGCAATCGGATTCCGCGGACGTGCAGGCGTGCACACAGACCAGAGCCAGGCAGGCGTGTTAGGGCCAGCTCGTGTGAGGCTTGTCAGCGCAAATCTCCAGGGGGGGGTGAACCAAGTAACTAAGCATCACAAGCATCCGCCAGGATGGGACAGGGTCAGGCCCGAGGTGCCGTTTGCGTGCAACGGCCTGAAAACCAGCACCAAGTTTATTCCGTAAGCTTGCAGTGGCGTCACTTACTTGGGTGGGCACTAGGACCGGGGGGTACGCCAGCTTGTGATGGCGGTACATCCAGAAGGAGAAGACGACGATGATGGCGACTCCCATGATGGGCACCAGTGAGTAGAGTAGCGTGGTCAGGAGCTGGGGCTTCGGCTGTACTGGGTTCGATGTTGCTGAACAGGTTGGGGAAGGAGAGAGACCAGTCAGGCCAGTTCTCAACATCAGGCAAGTTCCACACTGAAATGTTCATACATACATATATACATCTATGTGGGAGGTGGACTTTTACTTCTTGCACACACAGATTCCCGCTGGTATTTTGATCACAGATACAGTAAATGTGGAGGAAACAGAGTAGGCCATGTTTCAGCCAATCAGAACTCCACATGAATCTGTACCCCCACTGCCTGATGTGGGGTGATGGAATGCAGGCTGACGAGACCCCGCCCCCAACAAGGTCCATTAACAGCCGTCTGACATGCGTGTTCACTCTCCCCATGTGGATAACAATCAAGGCTTGGTGTCACAGAGCCACCCCAATGCTGCTCAGATGACTGTTATGAACTATGGTCCCAACAATGTAGGGGCAAACAAACCCTCAGCATGCCTCATAGCTCACTTCTCTGTCCCCTTCACTTCAATGTCCCTCCTTGACCTTCTTGCTTACTGCATTTCACACTCTGGCAGTCATATTTACACAATCACTGCATACACTTATCACACTGCCTGCAATTACCATCACTTTTACATGTATACGTCTCACAGCGCCTAAACTGTAAACCCACTCTGGATGCTCTTCGGAAAAGCGCTGCGTCAACACTGCCGATGCTGTGATGGATGATTTCTGCAGCTGTGAAGGGAAGAGCCTGGACCCTACAATAAGTCACCTGCCAGAGGGTAATTTGGGATGTCAAACCTGGTGCCGATCTAGAACAAGAGACCACTGAAGGGAACCAGCCTAAACCATCTTATCAGGAGACCATCTGCAAGGCAGTGATGCGGCAGGGCCGTTTCCAGCAGGACAAGTTCTCCTCTTGCATTTTTTTAAACCAAGATAACATATCACAAGTACTGCCTCCCTGCCCCCTTCAAAAACACTTCAATGACCCATGCTCAAGGAAATAGGACAGGACCTGATGTTTAATTAACATGCAGAGATCTCCTGTGTGATCGTGATGCATAAATATGTGTCAGAGGTCGCAGTGTTAAAAAAAACTTTAGACGGGACAGTGCCGTAAGTTCTGTTTTAAACTACAAGGGTGAAAAGGAGGTATAAGACTGATACCAGAGGTAGATGGGACTGCAATGAACTGTCAATCGCCACCAGGGTCCAGTGGGAAGCAGGTTCACATTTCCAGTGACTAAAACGCTCTGCTAGGGGATGTCAAGCTGAGATTTTAGTGTTTTAAAGAGTGCCTTCGAAGTCACAGCAGCCAGGACTGAGCAGCCTCGTCTAAACACTAATGCCTTCAGAACTTACGTCTAACCTGAAACAAGCATGGGAAATAAACGGATAGAAGGCGGACCCCGCTCTGACCCCAAAACCCACACCTGTCTGTGTGTCTCAGAGGAGAGCAAATCTGGATATTTCAAACCCAAAGGATTCCACCATACCTGTATGATTTCATACAAGATGAAAAGTTCTTAGTACACACATAGTGTACTGTCCTTAGTAAGGTGAAGCACAAGGGTGGTGAAGGGGCATGAACACGCCATAGACACAAATCACATGTCGCAAAATAAGGAGGGTGCTGTCTGTCTCCTTCCAGTGTCGTTTCAGAAAGAGGGGCGTGGAGAGCTTCAAAGAGGAAGTTCTACACGCCACAGACGTTGCGGGAGGAGAAGTGTGTTCAGGCTCATCGGTCACCGTTCCTTAGAGAAAAACGGGACCACACTGCTTTACAGGGTCCTTCGGGGAGTGCAGCTAGCAGGGAGCTTGCCACCCTCTCCGGGGAAATGAGAGCAGGCCGCAGCCGTGATTCAGAAAGCCTAATCAAGCATTCTGACAACATCAAGAACATTATGCTAATATTCCCAAAACCGGGACTGGCAGCAAGCTTGGAAAATTCAGCGATGCATTATTCATGATGCGGCTCCCTGTGGCAGCTCGGGATTTGACTAATGCTTTATTAGTTTGTCCTCCAGCTGTTACACAGTATCGGGGCGAGCTAAGACAACTTGAGACGTTTTGTCTTTCGAAATGTATCGATTGTTGCCCTGTACATAAAGCCGTGCGTAAAACCATTTCGATGGGAGTCTCGTGAATGGCTGGAACTTGGCTCGTTGATAAAAACGCCACTTCTAGGAAATGTCAAGCTGGGTTTGGTGCGTCAGAGGTAGATAAAGGTCCCAAAATGTGCTGCCAATCATTCTCTAGATTGGGGTGGACTTACTCTGCACAGGCTGGGCTTCCGGGCTGTAGAAGAACCTCTCGTTGCACATGTTGCCCTCACAGCAGCAGAAGAACACGTCCGGGCTCTCCTTCTTCTCCACGCACTCCTTGCTGCACGGGGCACAAGCCAGAGCCAGTGGTCACATTCCAGATCATTCCCGTCAGAGGAGACGATGGCCCCGAGGGGCCGTGATGGATATGGTGAGCGGGGCCACAGCGATGACACAGTTACCCGTCCATAACACGCACAACAAGTTTAAGCAGGGTAATATCTCTTCTTAACATGCATGATGGCTGTGACAAGCCCAAACTAGGCAGTGACTATTTTTAACGTGGGTAACAGGATAAAGCCAATGACATCCTTTAGTGTTCAATATTTATGACGAGCTGAGGTATTTGCATAGCCATTTGATAAGTGCCACCCTTTATAAATCCCCCTGAACGGCGCCCCAAATGCAAAACAGAATTTTCTTTTTTAAAGGCGATTTATCTCGCCACCAGACACTTATGGAGAGTCTGATCACGGGCACACACCTCTCGCTGAGACATTTCCGCTCGTGAGACAACACGGTGATGAAAGTCTCCGTGCTCTCGAACGATCAAATCGGGAGACTTCAAAACGCAGGAGCTGCCAGTCGGCAGGCAGGCGGGCAGACAGGAGCGTTTACATTTGTTTTCGCAAATGCGTACATTCCTGTCACATTCGTAAGTCAGTAGTAAAACTCTTCCCTTGGCACGCACAGCGATAAACATAAATCGCTGTAAACACCGCAGAGGCGGGTACAGGAGTCCGACTGATGAGTCGGGGCAAGTGCTGCATACATATACACATGCACACACACAGACACAGGGAGTACATGCCACCTTCCCTTTGCTGTGGAACAGGAACACACCAAGCATCACCTATCACCTTCTGCCAACATAAATTCAGATTTTTAAATAGGTAATTATGGCCCCGAGTCATAATGTTCGACTTTACATTTGACTTTAAATTACATTTATTGGTAAAAATCTCTAAGAAATTTACGATCTTCGCTTTTTTGCTCCTCGAGCAAAGACTTCATCTTAACACATACATGAATAACCACAGATCACACCATTTCCCAACCGTAAGTCAGGCTCACATCCGGAGCCACACCCCCGCAGTCAGACCTCCCGTACCTGTCGTAACAGTTGACGTCGTCGAGCCAGCAGCCCTGCTTTACGACCTCGATGGTGCCCGACGCGTTCTTCCAGGTGGCGAAGCAGTGCCGCCGCTTGTCCTTCTCGCCGAAGCATGGCTCTATGCCGCTGCGGTTGGTTCGGTCCTTCTCCCAGCTGGCATTGTAGTACACACACTGCGTCTCCGAGCGGCCCAGGATGGCGCCTGTGAGGAAAGGTAAATGTCATGTGTGTAAAAACTATCCCAGCATGCTCTGCTGAGGACTCCAGTTCATGGCCACAAATCACAAACAAAATGAAAACAAGAAAACAATGAAAAGATATGTAGTGAATTAGTTTTACGTCTTATTTATTTATCAGACGTTTTTATCCAAAGCGACACACATTATTTTGGAAAAGCAGGGTCAGCCAGTCGCTGTAGCAACTAGAGGTTAAGCCATGCCTACTCTGTCAACCTTAGGATTTGAACCAGCAACCTACTGATCACAGACACAGCATCTTAACCCAATGAGCCACAGACCACCCCATATGACCATATGCATTTAGGGGTCCAAATCTGGCAGAAGATCAGGGAGCCACAGTTGCAGAATGAGTCACAGCGATACTAGCAGTCCACAATGGAAATGGCTCAGCCCAGCCCTGAACACAGCAATAACACCAAGCTGCTTTCCAGAGAAGCCATCCTCAGAAAGGCCACGTCTTCACCCACACAGTGACAGGATGCAGGCCGGTCCACGAGTGCCCACGGGGGACAGAGCACCAGTGAAGGATTCTCCAAAAAAGAAAAGACAGGGATGAAAGGATCCAAGTGGGAGTATCGGAACAGTAGAGTCATTCATACCATAACACAACATTTCACGACCAAGACCTCCAGAGACATATTACAGTAGAGCAGGGAAGGAATATTACTGAAATATAACGCCATACAAGTAACTGAGCAATAAAATACAAAAAGTAGAAGAATCGGAAATAAGGTTGAAGCAGAAAGAGAATTTCAGTGCATTAATGAAGATGGCAGCCTTCCTGTCACGAGCAGAGACATTTCCAGCTCCTATACGACCGCTGAAGGCCTCATTTCCATTGTGCACCCAGGTTGCACAGGCTGCATGTCACCCCTTGTCAAACTTACACCAGAAAAACTGGTCTGGTGTGTGGGGGAGGCACAGTATAAATCCCTACCTAAATAATGTCAAAAACATAATAAAAAAAAATATATAATAAATCACAATCAGGAGAACTGCCCAACAAACAAAGGAACCCGCCAGACAAACTTCAACACTAAGTGTGATTCTTAAAAATAGAAATCACAGGTCCAGTTTGATCTCCTAGGCATCGAACTCAATAAAAACTGCACAGTTCTGGGGGCTGGGAGGTGACCTCCCGATAGAAGCAAGCAGGAGCAAATCGAATAACGTCAGCGATTAACGGACAGCTGACCTTCCCCCGGCGGCAGGGCGCTGCAGATCAATCCTGCGGGTAATGAGAGAGCCTTCGGCCCGGCCGGCTGCGCTGCGGCCAGTAGAAGGTGACGGTCAGATGGACTCTGCAGGACATCAATCGGTAGGGCTCCCAACAACCCCCTCCCCCCTGCCCAATAATCCCACCTGAGGTATTTGAGGGACCATTTTCATGTACAGAGGAGGTACATGAACAGCCGAGCTTCCCCAGAATGCCTTGCGCACATGCTTTTGCCTACTGAAGCAGCCCTGTGACACTGCCCTCGGTGGTTATCAGATGGAGCTCCTGCATGCTTGGTTAGGGATGGCGATACGTCGGTGGGTTACCCTTCTACTCTGACAAAATCGTTTTGTAGGAATCCATTTGTTAATTGCCTGCAGTGCCCCTAAATCCAGGATTAGTTCCATCACATGCACTGGAGAGGCACGGGTTGCCATTATCAGGATTACTGGAATCTCGGAATTAGTTGCACCCATATTACGCTGACTGTAGTAAAAACAAGGACTGACGTTAACATCTTTCAATGAGGGAATTTCTGAGCTTTAAGCAAGCATTGTCTCCCATAAGCTTTCTTCATGTCCTCTGCAGTATGTGGGGCTTGAGGCACACCTGATATTGCTGTACAGGGGCACCACTTGTCTGCGGGCTGTTTCCCTGGTAGTCGTCAACTGCAGTGATGGATGCACCCCACATTATGGACGCCCTTGCTGCAGATTTGCAAGGCTCCGACACCCCACCCATTAAATGCATACCGTCACCGCATAAGCAGACCTGACCGTCTGCCTCAAATAGGCGCCCCCTCTAGGACGACGACAGCATGTGCGTGTATCTCGTGTTCCCCGCAGCTCAAAGCCAAGTAGCGCTTCAGACCTTTAAATTCTGTGGGGGCAGGAAGAGGATCTCAGAGCCCCTGCCACGCTCGCATAAGGAGGCTGAGCCTGTCATGTCCTCAAAAGCGTGCTGGCTCAGCCCGGCCCACTGGTCCTACTCCAAGTACTATCTAGACGAGGGAGCCTTCAAGTTTCTCCATTCCCAGCCATTCATGCGTTTTCAATGAAGGTTTACTGGTGCCCCAGACGCAAGCCTGAGGCCACTCACAGGGACACCGTTTCTTTTTTTAATCTATTTCACTAGCTTAGAGGACACTTAGCCACAGTGCTGCCATGTCTCCTCTGATCGACCCCGAGCTGCTGCTCACCAGCCATCTTAGAACATATAGAACAGAACAGTGATACTTTATTCATCCCCATGGGGGAATTGTCTTTTCGCCCCTCTGATCTTACTCTCCAGGAGACAGACACATATACAGGTCACAGCACAAGGTTGCAACTAATTCAGTGACATCAGTCTGCCAGCCCCAGGATTTGAACAAGAAACTTTCTGATCATAATCACAGAGTCCTAACACACCAAGCCAGACACCGGCCCCCAATATGGTTCCGTTTCATTCCCACATGTTATTTGTCTAACTTCAACCCCCTTTTGGTGATAAAACAGCCCGCATCCTCACAGCTCATTTCCACAATCCAGGCCTCCTTGAAAATGCCAACATGACCCACCGCTGTCTTGCTCCTCTCTTGGCCAATCACAGCACACACCATGCTCTGGGCCTGCTCAGTCATGTGACCAGCACCTGCGGAACACTCAGTGAAAACCGTGCCGCAAAAAGCCTACCAGTTGACAAAATTAGAACGGATGGATGGGAAGTCCAGCTGACTAAGTTTTTTTTTTTTTTTTTTTTTTTTTACATTTATTATCACCGTTTTCCAATCAGATCTCTGACTTCAGTCTTCACTGAAGGTGGCTCAGTCAGCTTGAGTGACCCAGGTATGGAGGCAGACCCTGAAACACCCCCTGGTGTGGGTTCAAGACACTTTGGTGGGCACGGTACTAATTATGGTATGGTGCTGTGTATGCCACTGGTTCTTGGGAAGTTCTGCGGTCGGTCGGCGAGTGTATTCACGAGGAAATTTAACCTGGCCACTTGAAGTTGGGGGTGGGGGCGGGGGGGAATCACTCCATCCTAAAGCTGCATTATAGCAACAGCACACAGAATCTCTCTCCCGAGATCACAGTTACACAATGCATTAGCTCCAGCGACTGACCATTCCTTGTCAGAGGGCACCCCCCAAAGCTGCATTCCTCATTGACAGCGGGCGAGGAAACAGGTCAACAGATGGAATCGAGCCTTATGGAAGCACACTAAGCTAAGGCCCCCCATGCTGTGATCCCCCCCCCACCAGACAGAGAGGACACACTGCCCGACGTGTCATGAGTGCTCAGCAAAGAGACAAGACCAAACTCTAACTATGCAACATTTCTAATTTCTATAGCACTGTTACTAACTTCAGTCATTCTGACAAGTCCAATCAGAGAGGTCCGTCTTGGTGAGTGACTGCTGTCCATTATGAGCCCCAAACCCTTAATCCCATGCAGAAATACTACGAGACTTGGGCAAAGGCTATGCTACTGAAACCTGTGTAGGTGGCACAAATCGAGCAGGGGGTCTGTTACATATGAATCACAGTACACAAACAAAACAACTTTATTTCACTGCTCATTTTAGGTTATTCGAATAATCCTCATACCTGGGTTGGAACAGCTGACCTAAAGGTTACCCCAAAAACCTGAATACACACTGGCCCTTTGCGGATAAGATTGCCCACCCCTGCCCCAGAACATGTGACAGCAAGTATACAAAGGAGGGTATAGTAGACAGACTAGTCACACACACAAACGCATAGACACATACAAACACACAGGTTTGTAATTATATCTTTGTGGGGACTCTCCAGTCATTTCTATGAGGGAAAACACTAATCACAGCATGACTACCTTAACCCCTATCAAGCCCTAACCTTAACCATAAGTAACCAAACAAAATACAAAACTTTTGGCTTTTTTATTTTTTACTTTTACTTTTTCACAGATCTTTGTCGGGACCTGAGAAATGGTCCCACAATGTCAAAATAACAGGTTTTTATCACATTGTGGGGTAAATTTGGTCCCCACAATGTAATATAAACCTAATCCACACATACATGCACACAGACACACCTAAAAAACACAGCATTCATGTCCCTTGGGATATCTCTGGCTCACTGGGGAATGGGAAAGAAACAGACAGAATAAATGACATGATTCAGGGAATTAAGCTCAAACCCCAAGGGCACATAACTGAAGTTCCACATTCCAGATGCTTCAAACAGTGCATCTTATTACTGTACTCAAATAACACCAAAGAAGGAAAAAGTGAACAGCCTGGGATACTTAATAATTCAGGGCTCTGAGGTCTAATACTCAATCCTCTGCTCCAAGGAAGACCGGCGACTTTATGAAGCAGGCGATTCCACCATAATAAGTCAGGAAGCTGGCACCATCACTGACATTACTGGCTGATTATAAAAGTGAATTCAGAACCTGTTAAAGATTCAAGACAGTAATCACCCAATTCAGCATAAAGGGTCTGGCTTATCAACACATAGCACCTTATTTTTCCCCCCTCTGAGGAATTAAAAATTAAAACATAATTGAAACTCAACTTGCATTTCATTTTTTTAGTTCATTGTCCCATATGAGTGATCCATCGTAAGTTTATTTAATCACTCAGGAAAAAGTAGGGGCAAAAAGAAAAAAAAAAAACACACATGCAGAAGACTCGAAGCTAACTTGTGACACTTTAAAGTACTGTTCTATTATGGAGCACACTGGTGGGTGTTACTCCTGATCCTACCTGCCTTGCCTGTATCGCCCCCCTTTCTGCCCAGCTGGCTATACTCTCCAGTACACCTATCCAGCTGGGCATCATTATGGCTGATGATGCTGTTCAGTCTTTATGCATTGGGTAGCAACAACAAAAACAACAACTACAGTAGCTAAAACTACAGTTGTTACAAATAAGAGTCAAGGCCCAAAAGAAAGACTTTAGTAAAAGCACAAAAGCAGAGATACTGGCCGCACGATTCACGTTCAGAGAATTACAGACAATGCTCATATGGATCCTATAAAAGCTTGGTCCATAAAGATTTAATGTCCAGTAATGGAAACAAATTAGGCTGGCTCTGCCTGGTTTGCTACCCGCCAGCTCGCTTACATATTTAAGGCGGATCTCACGCACAGAGACACGCACAGGCGCACACACACACACAACGGGGGGAAAACAACCTTGGCACGAGAATAAAAGACGAAGCAGAGAGAGAGAGCTAACAGGAGAGCAGGATAAACGTATGACGAGTGGTTTTAATGATGGATCAAAGCGGGCCGCGGCGCAGCCAGGCTGTCTAGACTGCAGACCGCTGCAGGAAGCCTGTGAGGCGTAGAGAGCAATGTCTGCCGGCTGCATTAATCACACTTACTGCAGGCCCTTTCCTTGGGGTCCCCAGACACGGGAAACTCGCCGCATCTATTAAGCCCTCAGGTTTTAGGGCAAGGGGCTTGTGCTCAGAAGGACGAAGGGGGAGCGTGCCCCTCTAAAAGCAACGGCCATTTTAGGATTTTTTTGGCACCATGTAACCATGGCAGGGGGCCCCCTGTGCCTCTCTACTGACCGATGGCTGAGCAGATAGCCTGTCACTTTCATCACATCGCAGCTCTTAGCATCACTTGGCCTAGACATTAAAAAAAAAAAAAAAAACGTGGCCAAAGTACACAGAACAAGAGGCAGAAGAATGCTCTGAATATAACTAAAGGAAACATTAAATGTAAGAGAGACACTGTCCCGTCCTCCCTCCAAGCCAACTAGCCTGAAAGAATTTCACCAATTATCAATTTCCACTGCAGCAAAGTACAAACAGTTCAGTCTGTTTATGTCTCCATCAGAAAAATGGGAAGTAATTTCTTAAATGTCTCAATAACCACAAAAGGAGAGTGACGCTTCATTTGAGGGTAAACGTTGTAAGAGAGCTCGCCCAGCACCCAATCACACGGGACTTTGAAAAGAGTCAGTAGAGTGTTGAATCGTACACCCTTGTCCCCAAGACCTCTAACAGACTCTCATAAGCCTTGCGGGCATAAACATCTAAAGAGCCCAGTACTGTTTTCTCAAACCACAAGCTAAATTTCTCCGTTTTAAGCGGCTGCTGGGAGAAAAGACAAGATCCACTGTTTACCTCTGAGCTGCGCAAGGTGTAGCACCCAGAGTTAGAGAGGACGCAGCTAAAACCTCAATATCCCTGCAGGAACGCACGTCATAAAGGCAGACAGGTGTACCATAGTGTTTGGCTACAAACAACTGACATGAGAACCCATTAATCTTCAGCACGTACAAACAAAGAGGTGAAAGCCTGGCTACTTGATGACACGCATGCAGCTAATCCGTGTGAGGCCCCTGACAAATAAGAGGCATTATGAAAACAGCACGATCACCATCCTCTGCCGCTTCAGACCCACACTGAGCACTTGCTCGCCCGGCCGGGTGACAGAGAGAAAGCCGAGACAGGCGGATGCTCCACGCTGGGATCTGTTATGTCAACACTCGCTGGGAGCTTGCAGTGCCCAGAATCCCATCTTTTGTACCTCGTGCGGTATTCATAATAAACTGGGGTGAAAAGGTCACCGTGAAGTCCCACATTCAGGGCTAAAACAGCAGCCAGCCTTTAATGACTCATGGCCAGCCTATGCCATTATGTCTCCTTAAGGAGAGGTCCAACATTGGTAATGGACCCCTGGGCCGAATGACGACTCAGGATCATCTTACAGAGCCCTCTCCCTCGGCACAGGGCCATTTGTGCGGCCGGGACCGAACCATACCACGGACCGGTCCAAAATGGGGCCACGATTTGAGAGATTCTGCAGCAAGAGACCTCTGCGCTTTTCTGCATTTCAGCATATGGTGAGAGAGAGGAGAGAGAGAGTGTGTGTGCGTGCGCATGCACACGTGCATGTGTGTATGGAGTTACTCTGGAAATGGCACCATCAAATTTTAATTCACATGTTAAAGTGGGGGTGGGAGTGCTTCTCTGCAGACTCAGGGGGGTTTGGTGAGGTGGAGCCCCCACCCCGGACTCCCATGGACCATCACTCACAAAGCTTCCACAAGACCCTTTTACTGGATTCAGCAAGAGCCCATGGAGACCAAACGGACACACAACCCCCTCTCCCCACAACAAAGACCGAGCTCCATTGGCCGGGCTGGACCGGCGGGTGACGGGTAGCGCTGTATGCTAATGCTGTCAGATTACCCCAAGTAATGCGCTAAGGCGCATTGTAACTGTAGCCTTTGGGGGTCAAGAGGGTGAAGCAGCAATTGTAGAAGCTGAGGAACTCATTTTAATTCAGGGCAGATGCTCGAGGGTGGAGGCGGGGGGGATTTCGGGGTCTGTAGTACAATACCCCTCAAAAACCACCATTTAAAGGAGAAAGGGCCTTCAACCATTATTACGTTATTCAGCAAATTGGCTTTTTGTGGCATGAAAGGGTAGCTATTTCTCAGTCTGACCACAGACCGTGGGCACTGTTTTTTTTTATGCAATTGCTTAGTGGGGTTTGGTGCCTGATGAGAGAGCTAATCTAAAATTCCAACTGTACAGAGACTATGAGCATGAAGACAAAAAGCAGTCAATAGGGCAGCTGAAGCGGATCAGAACTAGCATTCAGGATGACGGCAGAATAAGCCACCAGCAGCAGTCACAAAAGGTCCTACATTCACAATATTTTGCTAAGAGCTAGGGGGAAAAAAAAAAAAAAAAAAAAAAAAAAGCTGCGGACGTCAAAGCCGGCCGGGGAGGGCACAGCACGTCATGCTGGACCACCAGGATCCTTCAAGCCTGCAGTGCCACTACAGATGAGTATGGCTCCCTGTCCCTCTCAGTACGGGGGGGTATTACAAGCACATAGCCATGAATGTGCCTGTGGCTGAAGACAGCTAAGTTTGTCCTGTAGGCTAAAACAGGCTCCATGTTCCTTCAACTTTCTCTTAATCCATAACGAATTAAAAGTACAAAGTTCCTTTATACAACCCCATTTACAGAACGACGTAATGACTGCTGCTGATTGAGTTTGTGGACAATAGAAAGGCTCAATCCCATCCCTTAACTGCTCCTACAGCAATCCTTCATGGCCTCGGGGTTAGGGGTGGGCGGTCATAGTCATTACCGGTGGGACTGTGCACCACGATATGAATTTGCACTATAGCGTTAACACCCCAAGAAGTCAACAGCCTAATTATACAACTTTTTACATTTTTTTTAATTAACAACATTTTATATTCTTCAAAGCTTCACTTGTAATTTGAATACCTGTGCTTTTATAGTCTATGTAACTGGTTTATCTGTGTTGTGTGATTTTTCTATTACACACTCTGATGGGGTGTTGCGATAGCAAATTAAATTCAAAGTAAACATTTTGTGTAGTTATACACCATTAAACAAGATAACCTGGTTACATATATATAGCAGCAAATTAAAAAGTACAACAAAGTACAATATTTGCTAAATTAGCATACGTGCGCTGCAGCTTTCATAAAAGGCACTACCCAGTTAACAACAAAACCTCCGTTTCCCACGCCAATGAACATCGAACTACTTTAACCTCCAAGCAAGATGTAGTTTGGCTTATGAAGCCCTTTTTTTTGCACCATTAGTGTTAACAGCTGAGCAGCCACTCTGTTAGGAACATGACGGCTTTTTGGTTGAGGTGAATCTAACACCCTCAACCAAAAAGCCGTAATGTTCCTAAGAGTGGCTGCTCAGTCCTGAGATCGTACAAAAAACATGTTTTCATGGTTGCCAACTTGTACGCATCTGGCATGACTCTCATGCTTTCAGACGCTCACGTTCACACAAGGAATCTTACGGCAAGTCTATATTATTCCATTATAAACATAAAAGTAGCTACATTAAAAGCATTGGGGTAGTTTGCAAACTCTAAAAACCTTTTACAAGGTAATAAAACTGTGACATACATGTAAATGCATGTGCAGACTTCTCTCAAATTGAAAATCTCACTCCAGACAGCTGAGCAAAGTTGGCAACCGCGCATCTTATTTGAAATAAAAAGTAAAATGAGCTGAAGCTGCTTGTGTTGTTACTCAACTTGTTACGACAATTATAAAAGAAATACGAGAAAACATCCCCCATGTCACTTTTTGTATATTTTTGCAATAAAACCACCCATACCGAAATGTAACAGCAATTAATATATACTTATATATATATAAAAAAAAACATCTCTTAATTTACATGAAAGTACAGACCATAATACTACTCCCAAAACTTGGAAATAAGTAAAACCATGGTATAATCCCATCCCCATCCAAAAACTGAAAAATACCGTGACAATTTTAGGTCTTATTGTCCATCCCTACTCGTGGTCAATCTGTGATCCCAATGACTGAGGTGTGAGCTTATCAGAGAAAAGGGAGCTCCTGATATGCAGAGGTGGGACTCACGCATGCTCAATACCATGGGCACTTTTCCCCTACACAGAGATAAGCTCCCCAAAAGCCAACAAGCCAGTAAAAAAACACCAATGTATCAAGAATTGAGTCTACAGCGAGTTTACCTTCTGTTGTCTATGAAATGATTGGAGAACATTCCGTACAGTTTAAAAAAAAAGAGAGAGAGAGATAGATATCAGGCTTTCCTTATTTATGCAGTAACAGGACTAGATTGGCAAAACTGCTGTGTCAGGATCATAAACATGAGATTACGAGACAAGCCCGCAGCTCAACATGACCCCTAAATGGAAGAACACACTGATAGGATGGATCTCCAAGTCTCAGCAGACAAAGACTGCTCTTTGCATGTAGCCCATAACTGCTGTTCAGCATAATGTGAAAAAAAGCCAGCACTTGCAGCGAGACATGCCAGGAGATGTCTGTCGTGACTGGGTTTGAATGCTGTCAGCCATTCTTTATCTAAAGTCAGCACCTAAAATCCGGAGGGCAGGGCCCGGATCGGACCTGGGCAGCACTATATCATTCCTGGTCCCTCGCATTGCTGCCACGTGAACAGTGGCCCAAACCCACAACAGACTCTCCAAGGCTCTGCTTTCATAGACCGTCACTGCAGGTATGTGAGGAACATAAAAGATCACAGGGTGCACATATACAAAGGCTGGGAGGACAGGAGAAAGAAGCTAATGGCAAGCCAAAGCAATGGTCCACAAGTCCGAGAATCACTAAGGCTTTGACACAGCTTTAGAGGAGCAATGAGATCCCAGTGGACTTCACAGAGCATTCCTCACTTGGTGGTTATGACATCATTTGCTGCTGGAGTTGTAACCTGTATTGAGCAATTTTATTCTCCCCGCTGTGATTATTTTTATCCAGCGGTGAACACTGTCCTTGTTTGCCCTCCCCCTCTGTACAGGGGCACACACACACACACACACACACACTCTCCATGGGTCTGAATGGTCCCACTGGAAGAACACAGCAGCGGCTGTTAAGGACTCGCTACGCCGATACACTTCAGAGCTGCCACTCTGCCCATCACATGGATTTAGGACACGGCCGAGTGTCGTGCCGCAGGGATCTGCCACTGGCCAGAAGGCGTGAACCATCCAAGGGGTTCTGACATGTCATTAAGCTACTCAAATCACACACAAGCTAAACAAATAGATAATTCAAAACAGACAGTATACCAGGCAGTATATGAAGAAGATTGGAACATGGAAGGTGTTGCTTTCCATCCCAGGAGGAGATGGGGGTCTCATACAGGTATGGAAGAAAAAGTGAGAACACTGGCAAAACGTCCCTCAGTGGGCCACTGGGCAGACGGACGCAGCCATTACGGCATGGATGCGCCGTGGCACAGAGTCAAGAAGAGCCTGGCACTGTAGCATGGCATCTGGCACGGCCTTACGTGCAAAAATTCCTCGAAAGTGCGCCAGTTTGACAGAGGTGGAAACAGAGCGCCCCAGGAGATCGGGGCCTGGTGTCTGGCAGAGAAGCACAAGGCACAGAGAACCATCCATTCATGCCTCAAGCCAGCAGTGTGTACAACCAACCAGAGTCTGCACCTAAACATCACGGGACAGAGATGGTGCTGTAGGCAAATGCATATTCTCCATACACCATTACCCAGCCCTGGAAGACACTCCAGGGTAAAGGATTCTATGGGTCGTCACCACAATAATATGCTGCCAACCTAATCAGGCTTCACCAATAAGCACAGCGCCATCTGTGGGAGATATACCATTTCAGCAACGCTACATTATAACCCAAAGAAAATTTCAGCAAGAGCACTATTCAGAAAAGATTGGCATGCACTTCAAAACTATGCGGCATAATGTGTTTTTGGTCATAGCATTTCAGTGGCCTTAAACCAATAATAGAGCAAGATTACAACTTAACATCACCCAAAATAAGATGGCTGCTGGCTATAAACAGGACAAGGCCAAGGATTCAGCATGGACTGGATATCGTAACCTTTCACTGAGGATATGAAGGCTGGAGCGGACCTGTCCCATGTCAGAGCGACATCAGGCTGTTTTTCACACTGTGCATGAGCAGCAAAGACCCCTGAGTAGGCCCATTTACCAGTCGTGTAGGCATCACCTCCCCCCTCGCTCTCTCTACTGCATCTGTGGCACGTCACTCGATTATTTAATCCTCTATTTCTGAGTCTTAAAAGCAGCTCTCCAACACGTTCTCCTGATACTGCCACAGGAAAGTATGCCTTAAATGTAAAAGCTCAGACCCTGAAAACCTTGCGTTGGACTACTGGTGGATATTAAAATCCATTTGTCACACATTAACACTGAACAAACAAAGCTATATTAATTACCAGTTAGCTATTTATAACTTGAAAGTCACTGAGCTATTAATTAAGTGCTAATGTTATTAAACAAACTACTATGCTGGTCATAAAATTAAAACTTTAATCTTGGTCCTTTTCCCACTGCTAAACAGGAACAATTCTCTCCTGCTTGTTTTTAGAATAACATCAGCCCACTTAAACTGCAGACTCTCTTCCTAATAAAACATGTGAAAGCAGATCAAATCTGCAGGATTATGCTGTCTGTTCTAGTATAGTTCTCTTCATTTCTAACAGATAACCTTCTTAAGATAGTTCCATCCATCACAGCAGATATCTCTTACAAAACAGAAATTACAAAAATCCATCCATTTTCCAAAACCACTTTTCCAATATGGGGCCACACTGAAGTTGAAAGGAATACAGGATACGGCCAAGCACACCCAGAAGGTCATGCCAGTCTATCACAGACCCACCCAAGAGGTGATGCCAGCCCCTGAGACCCACCCAGGAGGTGATGTTAGTCTATCACAGGCCCTACACAAACGAAGGGTAATGTGGACACCAGTGAAGTACAAGCTGCATTTCCCTTGGTCGATCCTGAATGCTTTTTTCTTTTAAGCCTGACCTGCCAATCCCAGTCCTGGCCAATTTTCTTAGAGTAATAATAATTACTAGACAAAACGTTTGTAAACACTTTTTAAATTAACTGTTTTCTGCAAGCAAAAAACCTTTTACAACAAAAATGGCTCCACCGATGTTGAATAAAATTGGTCCTTCCAAATGTGTTGTTCATTCATCAACTACTTCAAACTTTGTCACATGTTGTATACACTGTGACTTTAACAGATTTGTCCCACAGTGTAAAGGCTGGCTGGTAAACTACTTGACCAGCTCATAAAATTGGCCATTACACAGACTGGCTGATTGGCTGGTGAGTGCAGATCAGGGTGAAAATCTGCCAATTGATTGGTGCATCCTTAATGGACACCCCATTTCACCAGAATTGTGTCCTTGGGTAGGGGAATCCAGAGTACCCATGGGCAAACCATGAAGACAGGGGAGAGAGAACGCCAAACAGATGAGACAGGAATCATACCCGCAAACCAGAAGAATAAGAGTTCACAGGGCTACTCACTGACCCAAGCAACCAAAATCTAAGCAACATGACTAGATTAAAGAAAGACGCACAAGATCTTTTCCAAGTGAACTGAAATGACTTAAAAATCATGAGGTATATACCTTTTCGAATGTCATCAACTGCTCATAGAATAAGTCTGCACATCCTCATGTCCCTGTGGCTTTACAACAGCACAGGATTAACTACCCCACCCTCTCCCCCCACCCCAAAAAAAGAGATAAGACAGCAGCCACATTTACTGGTTGCCAGGTTTCCCTTCGAACCAGCACAACTGTATCATCCTCATTAACGTTGTTCACTGAAGTCTACCAGGCATTAAAAAGCCAGTGAGCAACGCATCAATCCAGACTTGAGGCAAAGGGCTCCAAGTGACACCAGAAAGCTGGTCCAGCAACTCTCTCCCTGTGGAATGACAGACTGGGGAGTTTATTATGGAAAATATAAAAATCACCCGTGTGAATTCTCAGAAGCAGAGAGACAACTGGCTTGCTGAGCCAACTGTGTCTTCATTTCCTTGATTATATCTCGGCACCTGCGCTGATGAACCAGCCGCAGACACCCTTTTGGGCTGTGAGGGGGCAGTCGTCTGTGACACTTTTCACCATCCTAGCAACTGGAATTAATGCTGTATTTTGGATTTCTCATGCACAAGCCTATCAGGCTCGTGGCGTGTATTCTGTGTCAGCAGACACCTAGAAGCAGCTTCCTCCTCTATCCATGTACCGACTGATAGGTACCAGCATACAGAAGGATGGCAGGAATAACAACACAATCACCCACAGCTACAGTATTAAGTTTCTATACCTTGTGAAAAGTGTCTTGGCACAGCATGGCATAGTTAAATTTAAATAATCTCCCAGCAAAAATATAAAAAAAGGTTCACGTGATTCAAAACATTGCTATGGAAGGTAGATAAAAATCACAGAAGTGGGGAGAGGTGTAACTATAGCAACATGATTGCACACATAAGCACACTGCATGGATTAGAAAAACTTTCCCCGAATTTCACAAATCTAATTTGCAGTTCAGTATGCATAAGTGATTCTCCCTGGTCCAGGCTCAAAATCAGCTCCTGTTTTTGCAGTGCCTGAGGTTCTGTTGCTGTTTCGTGACTCAATGTTGCAATGGGTCATCAAGCCAAAAAGCGCACAGTGCATATATCCTGCAGCTGACTCAGGGGTATTGTGGTCTTCCGAGCACCCAAACCAACCAAGAGTGCAGTAATAAAATGAAAAACAATATAAATGCAAAAAACCTTTAACCTTTAAGTCCCCACTGTGATTTATGGCGCACTTTATTACTGACAGTCACGGACTTCCCCCTTTAAAAAAGGCTCTGGCAGACAATAGGGCAACGATGACTAACGTAACCCTTACCCTCAAAAGGAACATTTACCCAAGACCAGCTAAAACCACAGATAATCCTGCAATTCCAACTTGCCTGAAACACAAGAAAAGCATGCAACATGACTGGTAAAGGGACTTCTTTTTACCTTCAAATGACCCCAAATGATCGCTTAATAAACGATCAGATACATGCATATTTTCGACCAAGAACGTCAGTGAAACTGATATGAAGTCAGAAGTACAGATATGGTCAAACTGTTTTCTTATCGTGACATCGAGTAATATGAGCCGAGAAAAGACTTGAACTGCAACACTTTTGTATATCAAAAGGTTGCAAAATGAATATGGGCTACAAGTAAATTAATTAAATGAATGCAACACGTAAATACAGTACTTAGAATCACACGTATTACTCCCCTCAAACAACATGGAATAATCGGATTTGAACTGCCTCTGCATACAAGGTACTGTAATCACTCCTATCCCTCAAATCTACCAAACCCCAAAGCTTGGTTGCTCTACTTATGTTTTAACTGAGCGATTGCAAACTGCAAGAATGACTTAAAATTTCTTAGATTGCTTGGATGCGCAATAACAAGAATACCGAGATCGAAAGCGGCGCATAAAATGCGTATTATATATAGCATAATTACACATTCCACACCTATTGAGGTGTTGGAACAGACCAGGTACACACATGCACCGCCATATATAACGGCTGTACACTGCATTTGTTTTAAAAAAATAAAGTTAAATAGTGCTGCTATTAACGTTATTCACTGTACACCAGCACAGCAGGATGGGGTCCAGGGCATTTCTTGGGCTGAATGTGTGCGCTGCGACGTCCCTTCGCGTGCATCAGCGCGGGTAATATATTGCCCTGCATTAAAACTTCACACGGCTCGCGGCGATCGACCCACCTGAGGAGCAGGAGATGAGGAAAACGGCGAACACGAGTTTGGTGGCGGCTCCCATCTTCCCGTCCTTTTAAAATCCTTTCCTTTATCCCAGTAAATCCGACCCGTCTCCTCCACTTGTGTTTTTGAATCGGTCTCCACTTATTCTGAACTCGGCAAACACGTCGCTCGGGGGCCTTGCAGCTAAACGACCGCCGGGGCCAAAGCCCACATGCGGGGAAGATGAAAAGGTTTACCGACAGATAACAAGCCGACACGGGAGAAATCCCAAATCCCACCGGGAAAGGGGGGCAGATCTCCTCATGCACGGCGTGCAGCCGGAGAAACGTGCCATTTTGCCGGATTCATGATAGGGTTATTACCGGTTATTATCGGTGCATTAAATCTGTGAGATCCTGTGGATGGCAAAGCGATCCCACCTTAGATCATTTTAATTAAAATAATAGCCGCTCCGCAGTCTTCGGGGGGACAAACGCAACTAACCTTAAATAATAGTAACATCCCCTGTTTAACGTGATCTTTAGCTGGATAATTAGAGCAGAAACTGCCGGATCAGACAGGCAGGCGATGGCGGTTTAGAGTCGAGGTGGGGGGTGGAAAACACGCACCCCCGGCGTCTGACAGCTCCGGCATTTAAACATGTGCCTGTCCGGTTTCTGGTTAACCAGCTAGTTAACCCCGTTAATCCAATCGCCACCTATACGGAGAAGTAGGTACTGCCAACGGCTCGAATGTCCTCTCCCGGAGGCTCTTTCGCGGGACCCTATTCTTTCCCGTGAAACGCGGAGGAGCTGCCTGCAGGTTTACGGGAGGAAGCGTTCAGCTCCACATCCCCGGACGCCCAGCTCGGCAGGCTGGTCAAACAAAACGCCCTGGAAAAGGGGAGGGGGTCGTTTCTTCGTCGGCGAATTAAAAATATCAGCAATAAAAAATAAGAACAAAACAATGAATATGATTCAGCTTCTTCCGCCTGAGGTCGGCCGTGTGGCGCTCTGCGGTAGTTTTGTGACAGGGACACCGCTGCCGGGTCCCGAAATCCGGCTTCTCCGAATAACTTCGCTCGTGCTAAGTTCCCGCTAACCAGATAGTAGAAGGACGCGGATTCACGGCGAATGATTAAGTCCCCACGACGCTCCCCAACACTGAATAATCAGAGCGGGAAAAAGGAATAAAACAATCCGCAGCTGCTCTGCGTGTCCCCCAGCCGATGGGATCCGCTCCTATCGCTGATTTCCACTCATTCAGTGAGCTGACGAGATTCAAGATGGCTGCGCTAATGTATTGTTTTTGTTTTTTTTTCCTCCCCCCCACCCCGCCTCCGTCGTCCTCTCATCTAGACCCGCCCCCCAACGAACATCGACCTGTCATCATGCGAGGCGGATGAAGTTTAAATGACAGCGCAGGTCGTCGAATCGGAAGGGCAGAAAACCACACGAGCGGCTGGGGGGCTTGGCGATCCACCCAATCCAAGGTGACGTACCCGCCTTTTTCTATAGGAATATGACTGATAGGAGCGTAGGCCAAACAGAGCTCTGAAAAATATCGCCATGGTTTATCCGCAATAACTAGTGAAACATACTCCAGTCGTCCAAATAAATTATTCGCAGTGAAACAAGGAGCGCTTACGATTAATTTCTTTATTGGTGATGTGTTTGAATTGTTCTGCATTTCACGCAAGCTGATAAGCATTTTAAGATAGGTCTACCAGCGAAGGTACCTCTAGTACAGATATTAACCTTTATATTATAACAGCAGAAAATAGTTGGAACACTGTATTTTTAAGACACTTAATGTCAAGTTTTGGACTGGTTATAATAAGGATTCCTTTAAAAACTTTAATAATTAAAGCCAAATTGTAAATATACCTCACACGGGGTCTTGTCAGAGTGTATCGCCTATATATTCACTCCATCTTTTAAACCAGATGTCACAGTAACATAAGAGTACTTCATCCAGATGTGTTAGAAATGTTATCTAGTAACAGGAAAAACTCTTTTAGCTTCAGGTGTGAAATAAAATCAAAGAAACCCAGGACTGGGTGATTTTCTGCTGATTCCAGTGTCCCTTTGAAAGAGAGGCCCACTCTAATGACACGATAACAGGTCTTTCCCACCTCTTAAACAAAGAATTTTCTTACTGGCTGCTTTCATTAAGCACTGTACTTATTTGCAACCATTTTAAAGTTCTGTATGATAGAGAATTCAGGAGTGAATTAGGTTTGTGCAGTGTTTGTGTGATAATAATCATGGCACATGTCATTTATTTGAAAGACATTTGTGAATCGTCATGGTAACATGCATATATTATTACCTGGTGTACAGTAGTATCATAGACTGAAAATATTCTTCACATCTTTCTATTAATTCAAAATTTCCTTGCATATATTTACAGCTCATGAATGTGAACATATTACGTTACACAAATCCCAATAAATGCATAACTTGGGTTATATAATATATTATTTCTGTGCATGTCCATTGTTTATTATTTTATTGGTGTTGTTTTGTAAGCATTTGATAAAAACATATGTAAATCGTGCAAAAAAACAAGGAAAGTCCCTCGTTACCAAATTTCAATGCCAACAATTAGCAGTAACCATAGCATAATGAGAGTTTTTCCTTAAACAGCCACTGCTTCTATCCGGCTGTGATTCCTATCACCATTTCTATATATAAACAAGAGCATAGAACCAAAAACATTCATAAAGAAACAATTCATCATGATCATTACAAAAAAAGAAAATTAGGCAAAAGTACATGTTTAATGTGTCTGTGAACAGTTTATGGGACATCTAAATCTGCTCTCTCTCTCTCTTTAGATAGATAGATAGATAGATAGATAGATAGATAGATAGATAGATAGATAGATAGATAGACAGACAGATGCTTACACTCACATACTGTATGCAGTGTCCCTTTGAAAACAGACACAGGCATGGCTTAGGCAAGTGAAATACCATATGAATGCCAACATGTCTTTGTGGAATTCAGTGTCCACCTACATGAAATATATTTCCACCTGGGCACATAATATACTCTCTCCAAGACTGACGGTATTCGTAAGTGGTTTATTTATGAGATGTGGCATTTTAATCCCTAGCAATGATGGTGGCTACCAGCTGCAAGGCTGCCTTCTTTGTAGAGATCATTTGGGTTTCTGGGGAAAAGGGCTGCTAGCTAGCCTCAGCTTTCAAACAGTGAAAAAGACTCAGATGAAGAATCATTGAAAAGGCCAAGTTATTAACAAGTGGTTACATATGTAGCAACAGCTATTGCTGAAGTACAGTTTTTACAGGTTCCAAACTAAAATGATAAAACCCCTGTGGAGTTTGTGCCTAATAGAGAATCACAAAAGAAATTTCACTTAGCTAATATAACAGATCTTTCTAGTAATCTATACAATGCATTCAAACCGACATTCAGTAAATCATAAGATGTCAAAAAGATTCCTTTCAGGTAACAAACATTCATGCTGTGTTCTGTCCAAAGACCTTGGCATTATCCCAGCTCTGTCGGAGCGACACTGGTTTTAGTCATTCTTGAATGTTGAAGGACGTGACATTGGCTTTGACAACATATACAACATTTATCATTTATTATTTTTTTACATGATGTACAGCCAATGGTATGGATGTTTAACTGAAAAATATGAAATAAACAACAATGTCATTCATTTTTAGACAATGATCTGCAATTTCAAATATCCTTGATATAATTCATTTTTATATATAAAACAGTTAAAATTAATAAATGGTATGATTTGATGGTATTAATCAGTTGAAATGGGAGGGGGCATTTTAAAAGGACAGGCTCTCATTTCTGTTAGTTATAAAACAAATCATAACTAATAAATAATAAATAACAAATGCATTTGCCTGACTTGTAAAATGCGTATTTATCTTTTATCTGCAAGGTTTAATTTAAAGCAACCTGCAGTATTATTCACCTCATTCAGTATGTGTTATAAGGTTTTAATGGGCATTTTGCCTACGTGGACGGGGTCAGTGTCAGGTCACCCACGGCTAATTTGCATGTCCTCATGTCAGAATATAAACATGTCAGAAGAGCACAGGTGTGTTTCACTGCCCCATAGCACTGGTGGAGCTCATTCCCTGGCATTGAGCTGACGGATGCCTAAGCCTGAGAATATATCTCTCTGCTGACACATAGATTTTGATGAATGAGGACTAGCTGATTTGGTCAAGAAGCACCTGTCTTTCACTCTGCAAAGAGTGGTAGTGTTTCTGGGCCTCTTTTTGGTCTCCTGTGGCCATCCTCCAGTGAGGCATTCGGCTCTATGTTTGCTGTTGTCAGGCGGTATTTATCACAGTATGTATTTTTAAAGGCTTTTGTGATGTTATCGCATGCAAAAAAAAAAAAAAAAAGTTGTCATGCAATTTTTAAAGCACAATGGCAAGCACAAAGAACATTCCCTGTGATAAAACTGCCCGGGCAATAAATTAAGTTGTGTGTTTCTTCCCCACCCTGGGACAATCCTTCAACTCCAGTGAAACGTGACTCATTGGCTGTGTGTTTATCTTACAGCAAAAAAATGTGTAATAATACGCTCTAAGTATGCACACTCCAGGGTGCCAGATGTGCCCCAAAGTGATATTAGTTATGGGAATTAAGAAATGCCAGGGGATATTTTCACATGAATATCAACACCAGCATTAGGAACATAGGAACTCGAGAAGAAACAGGAGGAGGCTATTCTGTCCCTTGTGGTATTTGGACGTTCAACAGTGTATTTTTATAAGCAATGGTTTGCTGCTCTTTTGGCTGCCTGCTTGTTTGTAACCCAGTCTGCCATTTTTCATGCCTTAACCACAAAGATTTTATCCCTAATAAAATCACGGTTGCTTAGCAAAGCATTCAATTACAGCAGTGCAGATCTTTGGATCATGAGTTTTAAAGAACGTGCTGTGTGGATTTGTCCTGGAATTCCCCTAGAAAATGAACTTGTGGCTTCACATTTTCTTTTGATGTGTAAAATTAAAGTGGGGATAAGCTTGAGACGTGACTAAAAACCTATTATAAAGATTCGCACAAAATGTTCCAGGTCGGCCTTTTCTTGGTCTTTATAACATTATTGAGGAGAAAGGAAACTCCGTACAGTCTACAATATTGGAGGATGGAAGAAAAGAAAGGTAGGAAGAGAACAAATCATTTAACGTAAATATAGCCCTATAATATCTGTAAGTACATTATCATACATTTAATGTAGGTTTTTTTGCTTTTTACTCATTTTCTACAGACATTTTGCCTGTTTGCTTAGCTGGATGTTTTACTTGTTAAGTACTGTGTTCAAGGGTCCTGTTGCAGGGCTCCTATTGGGATTTTAACTGTCGCAGTCCATGGCTGCCAGCTCTCACGCATCTGGCGTGACTCTCACACTTTCAGACTTACACTCACACCAGAAGTCTTACAGCCAATCTATATTCTTCCATTATAAATCTAAGTTTAGCTACATCAAAAGCGTTGTGGTAGTGTGCAAGTCCTACAGGCTATTTATAAGGTAATAAAACTGTTACATACATGTAAATAGATAGATAGATCTCACACCAGCCGACTGACCAAAGCTTGCATGTCTTTCTGGTTCTGCTACTTGTTCCAAAATGGACCTGACAGAAGTGGCTTTGTCATGTGAAATGCGAAAACAAATTAGAGATGCTCAATAGTCTTTGCATTTCTTTTGGAGAACATTACACTTTCACCCACCAATTTAACTAAAGAGACAGCTTTATTAGCCTGCCGTCAGAAGCACATTGCCCTTAACACAGCCTGCCTGCCTGTGCATGCTCAGTGTGTCTGTTAATTTTTTAATTGCGCTTCTGAAGGTGAGAAAGGTTTTTGAGGTAGGACACGGGGAGGATACTGAATGTTAATCCTTAGCTGGTCGATGTGGCCATCAGCGTAGTGTTAATGTTAGCGCTGTTGTTACAGGTCAACACATAAATCTCTCACGCAAACCATAAGCATCCATCATGTTTGATGAGTCCTGTGCCAAAATCCTCTAATAAGTCCTGCTTCAGTTGAATTCTCCCAAAATTATACTTTAGTACACGAGCCAGATTTATTACTTGGGGGAAAAAAAACACTGAACTACAAGCTGTGAACTTACCACGCCCAGAAATGCTGGCATTATGGCTCTTTTCTTTGGCAAGAAAGAGGCCATTGAATGCAACTGCTGCAAACAAGATAACTTAGCCAGTGTTGGCCAGCATGTCCTTCTGAGAAGTGTACAGCTTTAGTGAGAGAACGACCCAAAATACTTGTAGCGCTGCGTTTTTGACTGCTAAAAGATGATAGCTGTCCTCTATTTACAAGTTTGATGTTGATGTGTCTTGTGAGTCAGGCTCTTGTTCTTGGGGTGACCTGTCAGTAAACTAAGAGACGGTTGATATGTGCTTCTCTGCCCACAGGCAAACGCAGGCATGGGTTTGGACAAATTCAAGCCCCGCACTGCTTTGGAGCATTTCTTCTGAGCCGGGTACAAAGCCAAGTGTTAAAGGCGAGGCTGGATTGTGGGGGCCACGTGGGTGACAGGTGAACCACCTCCATTTCTGCCTGACGTGGGGTTCTTCGGTGGGGGAACACTGGTGACAACAGCCGTACCAACCGAAAGAAAAGTTCCGAGATGAAACAGTTGAGTTTTCAATGTGGTAGAATGGAGAAATTATTTATGGCACCACAGACAGGATGTGTGGGCGAAAGTATGATATCAAGGGGCTGGTTTAGTGTTTTTTCTTAAATAAAATAAACTCCTCTACTTTAAGTCAGAGGAAACACAGACTAATCTGTTTGGTATTTAAATGCCAAACCACTCTCTTACCTTTTTATCATTAATCACTCTGCTTAGGCACAAGGAAATTACATTATCTCCTCTTCCTCTAAATCATGTTAATGGTAAGGTGCAGCGCACACTGCTCTGTTCACCAGGAAAACGCTTGTGTTTTGCTTTCAAAATGTAAGATAATGTCTGCAGAGGGTTGCTAGTGTTGCCTGCCTAAATGTTTAGTATACTTAGCCTTTAAAAAGACAAAAAGCAAAACTTTCTGGTTTTATTAAGATTTCACAGGGTCTGCTTATGCCGCTAAGGTTGCCCGTTAGACTGGAATAGCTAGTGTGACCAGACACATGTGGTCTCTCCCAAAGTTGCCATGGTAATTTGAACCCCGGCACACTGCATGATTGGTGACGCTTGTCTTGATTCCTTGCGCGGGAGCCTGGCTCTGTGGCACCAAATGGTCTTTAAAAATGTATGATTCAAAAAACCATTGCTTGTAAAAATGCCTTTGCATGTAGGAACTGAACAAATACACGGTATATTTTTGTTAGGTAGAACCAGTCCGTAACTACAGAACCTTCTTGACTGATATAAATAATCAATCCCACAAACCCTAATGTAAGTCAAATTTTACATGTCAGATTTACCTTCCCATACCATTCAAGACACCTAACAGCAAAAAATACTAGCCAAAATATACTATTAATACACACTGAAGAACATATAATAAAGAAAAGATAGGCATATGTGACCTTTTTACGTTAGTTCTCCCATAAACTCAGATATTTTTTGCATGAGTCCAGATTTACTTCAGTCGCTCTTGTGTGAGTGGGGAGCTGTCAGTATTGGCTGAATTGCAGGTTACAAATGCCGAGGCAGGGAAGTGTCACGCACTAGTGTGACAGGGCCTCGCTGACACCTGCCAGAGTGACACACCAGGGGTGAACATGGTCACGCTTCAGTGGACCCTCACCGGCATCACCCGTACCACTGCGAGTGGCCTCTCTCACTGACGAGACACATCTGCTCCTGATTCACAGTCGCTTCCACAGACCACCCCGGGGGACAGAGTATGGTGGATGTGGATTTAAACAGGTGCCACCACGGTTGGGGATGAGGGGACGCCCAGTGAAATGGAAAAGCATGCCCCCCCCCCCCTTCCCTGTGTATGATTGCTCACCGGTGGCATGTTACATCACCGAGCGCTGATGCAGGATTAGTCATGTGACTTGGAGACCAACCTACCGGCGTTCCTGACCTCATACCCCTGCTGAGGGGCACAGCTTTCCCCACCAGCCCCGGCAAGACAATAAAAAACCTTCAACTGGTGGGAATTCGCTGACATATCTACCTTAAGACTTTAGGGCTCTTTGTCCTGGCTGAGTGAAAAGCCAGGCTGTACCCACAGACAGGAGGACCATGAAACATAATAGTTGCATTTTTCATCTACAAAGTTTGAATGAAATATATATATATATATATATATATGTGTGTGTGTGTATATATGTATGTGTGTGTGTGTGTGTATATGTATATATATATATATATATATATATATATAACGTGGTATTGTTGAAAAGGGAGCACTAGTATTTCTCTTGCCGCTCCTGGTGTCCTTGCTAAAGGAGCAGAGGCTGTTCGTATTATTGTTCCCTTCCCCCTCTCCAGCCAGAAGAGCGGCGACAGAGTGAAGAATGTTTAGAATAATTAATTCGCCCGCTCACGGCCACAGGGGCCGGCCGCATGCAGTACATGCACAGCCATTTTCTATATTCATACGCAAGCGGTACGATTCTCACAGGTTTAAAGAAAGCGGGCTGAGAATTAAAAAGGGTCCCTTGGCTGCTCCTGGAGACGTGTCCTTACAGCGTGGTGAGCAGAAGGTGACGTTTGAATGTGCTGCATTGGAGGCAGCAGGACCTTCAAGGAGACCTGGAAATGGCAATTTGAAAAGTATTTAATAAAAAAGAGTCCACCCTGCATTTCACAGTAAGAGGTGGTTTAGAAAACCATTTCAACATGGAGGCCTTCTGCATTTCATAACCAAGGGCAATTAAGCATACAAAAAAAAGCTTAGCAATAGCAATTCCAGGGATAGAACACTTCAGACACCAGAAGCATGGCCTTCCAGACCGGGGTGGTGGTGGTGGGGGGGGGTTGAGTAGCAGACCTTCATTTCGGCGGGGGGGGGGGGCTTTTAAGGGGTGAGATCTGGCTGGAGTCGGCCCTGATGGCAGAGAGCAAACGACTCGTTTCGGTTAGTCGGCCGTGTGTTTATCTCCACATCTAATCCGGTTCCATTTCGTTCACTGGATCTGTACTTGCAGATACCATGAAAGATGTGAGATAAAATACTCTTAGGAAATCCAGCAAAACATCTATGGTAAAAAAAAAAAAAAGTGGTAAAAAAAGATTCATTGAACTGAATACCATATACAAGCTTAGTTAAACGGTGGCTATATTGTGCTCAGATTTAGTCTCTTTATTTATTTATTTATTTATTTATTTTACTGTTCAAATGAATTCATTTGTGAACTGAAAGAAACAAACCCAGCAACAAGCGTACTTAGCACAGTTGAGAACTTTGGCTGTGAAGTTTTCACACAAAGCTTAAGGATTAATCCGTTTCATTTACGCAGCGGTAGGGACTCAGATGCGACTGCCCCGCTCACCTCTGCTCCGGGTGATCTCAGCTGGGAAGGCACAGTGGTGAGCCGGCCTGCGCTGTGTACTCTGTCATGAATGCTGAATGCCTCTTATTTATTTCTTGGTAGAAAAAAAATCCTCTCGATTGTTCATAATATCCAAGGCTGCCAAAACCGAGGCGGGGGGTGGAGTTCACCACATTGAAGCTGCTGACGGGAGAGGGTTATATGTGTCTGTAGGTTTTTAAGACTATACAGCAGGCACAGCTCACAGGCTGCTAGACTATCATCGACAGCTTGAGGGAATAAGACACCCCCGAAAACATCTGGGGCTGTGACCCCTGCTGCCCCTCACACCACCACCAGTGCTCTCGCTCCACGATTGCAAAAAGGCGAGCTCCCGCCCTGACATGCTCGGAGGAGATATAATCCTTTGGAGGTGCTGGGTAGTGGGGGTGCAGGGTAGGATTTTGCGACAGACGCACGCAGAGTACCCCCCAGCCCGTTTTGGATTGCTGAGGTCCTTCGAGCTGCCTGAGCCCGGGCGCGTACGGTCACACGCCTGGAGTCACGGGCCCAGTCCGGCCCTGTCGCCGAGCCCCCTCTTACGGGAATAATAACCCTGCGCCGCATGCCAAGTGGGATGAGGGCCAATGGCTGGCAGCAGAAAGCCGAGCGCGAGTTGTCTCAGCCGCCGTGACACCTATTCGAGCCATTTAGCTGGAGGATTTACAGCCTCCCGCCGCTTTATTACCGCCGCTGGTGTAAGACGCCCCTTTTCCACAACCTATCACACAGGGTATTACCCAATGATCTCGGCAACGGCGTCAGTTCACACACGCACGCGGAAAGGGAGAAAAGACGCAGGTATGAAATTTGCGCTCAGCATGCGGCGTTCGGCGCGACGCGCCCGGCCGCGCTGCACACCGCGAGCACGGCGGGAGACATTAAATCAATTACACCCCGCAAGGAGCACCGTCGCCATGCCCCAACCTGCGAGCGCTTGTGTTCCCGCTGTAAAGCGAAGCCTCGCGGACTTAAAGGGATTACAGCGACTGAAAGATCTGATTTGGCTTTTTGTGCGCTCGGCGTGGCCACTTCAGATTTAATCGCCTTGTTTATGGGAACATTACAAGCGGTTTTCACCGCAGCAGAAGGCCTGGTTTCCTGCTCTCTCCCTGCGGCTGATTCAGAGTTGGCGCACGCCTCGGGGGAGCGGAGTGGTGCCCACTTACGTAAGCGAATAACCCCCCTGTGCAGACCTGCAGGTACCATCCTACCTGTCTGGTTTCTGCTATTATCAACCTATAACAGCAGACACCTGTCTGGTTTCTGCAATTATAAATAAATATGAATCATTAAAGAATATGATAACTTTTATTCTTTGTTAATCTCCTCCATGCTATTATGTAGTGCCAATTTATTGTTCTGCGCCCGTTGAATATGCACTCAGTATTCTTGCAAATAATTTTCACCTGTAACAACAAATGGAGACTGCAAAATGGTAGTACCTTAAATATAAAATTTAATCCTTAAAAATATGACCTGTTAGAATAACTGGCCGATCATGTGACTTCATCACTGGTGAATGCATTATTTTAGCTACTTTTAAAAAGAATCACCAGAGCTCAACATGCTTGCTCAGTGCTTGGCCCCACACTACTAGAGTGGAAATAGTTTTACTAGAAGTATTTCCTGACGATCTCTTCTTCAGCTGTGAAATAGTTCACGCTCTTTGCTCATTGGCCTGCCATGCAGGTGGGACACACAAACTCTATCTGAGGACTACGTCACAAAATGGTCGCTCCCAATGGCCAGTATGCTGCAGTCAGCCACCCTTAACATCATGCCATGAAATCTCACGGTTAGCCCACTGGATGCTTAGCCTGTCATCAATGCTGTCTCTCCAATGGAAAAAGCTCATCACCACACTTTTCCCCACTAGTAAAAGTTAGTTGTGATCAGGAATCCCGTGGGTCATAGGATAGAATATTTTTCGATCTGTAAATGTATTGTGACAGACCTTCCATGTGCAGTGCATAAGGTGAAAGTTGCACACCAACAGAAAAGTGAGCTTATCTGCTGAGTTAGAGTTGTACAGTGGCAGGATACTGTTGGTGTGTCAGGTTAGAGTACATGCAAATGTGGATTCAGTTGCAGGGAGTGTTTGCAAGGCTGTAGTTGTGTTTGTGGTCTTATTGTGATATTAGACTTGGTGCAAAACCACAGTCTAGGTTTGCAATCTTAAAATCATTCCCCTGGGATCGGAATGAGACTGGGATTAATTCTTCCAGGACTGGGACAGGAAAGGAATTTTGTTGTGGGAGTGGGATGGGACTAGAGAGACCCTGTCGACATATTTTACCTATGCTTGCAGATATTTCATTTGTTGCAGATTATGTAAGGGACGCTTCGCGTCGGGTCCTGATCACACTGTCGGGGCTTATTTCTGCGATAACTACCGGCTGCCTGTACATTATCCCGCTTATTACACGGCTACTTGCCACATAAGGAAAAAAACTGGACAT